>OZ019973.1:28423687-28791212 GCA_963970395.1 Ephialtes manifestator | reverse complement strand
TGTACAAGTGTTTATTCAGTAAAAATCCTTATCACTATTTGTGCCAGGGTATTCATAGCGATAAGCTCAATTGGAAAAAAGTAGAACCATATAACTTGTTAATGAGCATCTTAACAAGCCTACGCATTGGAAGAAATGGTGCACTTAGGTGTTTCATTACTTGCTTTTTCTTTTTTTTAATTTTTCTTCATTTTAGCTGAAAAATAAAATTCTTAGTTTGATAATTTGGTCCTTACCAGACAGTCGAAATATTTCAACATTATTAATCAACCTTGAGCAGATGTACATAGAAATATCGGTCATTTTTTTTTGTAGATCAATTTTCGAAATCAAAGCATTTTTTATGAAAGCAAATTATGTATTTTTTCTGCAAAGATTATTTATCCACTTTCAAAAAACGGTTGATTAATTTTTTTTGTCATAATTATACTCAAGAGAAAATAATAACAGGTTCGAGAAGACTTCGACAATACTTTTATTTCGTATTATAAGATACATTGCTTGACAATCGATTATACAGACGTTCAATTTATTCATGATGGCGAGTGTTTGATTTCCTTTAATTTTCTTGTTGTTGTTGTTGTTCTTGTTAAATTAATTAATTAATTTTGTGAATATTATACAGTGTGGAGTCATGTTTTATCGTATTTCCAAGTATCATTATTTACAAGTGTTTCTGTGCAGCATAAAATTTTCAGTCTCAGGTAGTTTCCGTGAGAGAGAGACCATTCTTTTAGCAAAAGAAGAGGAAAAGGTTGTACGTGACTGCGTCAGTTTATTCACGAAGGGTTCCAGGTGGAATGACTCCCCTGACGTTTGTCACGTACAACCGGAGTCTCGGGTAGACGCGAAATATGGATTTCGCTTGAAATGCCATCGTTTCGTGTTTCCCTAGGACGAAACAACGAGTGTCGAGTTCCACGTTCCCTGCATTTTTCATTCCCGAGATCGCAACGAACGTCCTCATTTTCTTATTTTTTTTTATTATTATTTTATTCCGAATAAAAAATCGTTTAACGATTTTACTGAGTGTATTAGTCTTAGTTTCTATAATTCGTCTCATGATTACATCGGTAAGGTATTTTTTTTTTTTTAATATCTTTTCATTTTACGACAAATCATATGCAATATTTACATTTATGTATGAATTATCATATATACTATATATATATATACTTATATATCGGATTCGTATATTGACAGTGATTTTTAAATCTAGTATTTATCGTACAAAGAGCGTAGCTTTTATGTACAATTCAGGGGGTTCTTAGACTAACTCGATATTTTTTTTTTCGCCTCACCGTGTCCTCGCTTTTTTCTTTATCGCAACGAAACTCGGCGTACAAATTGTTTTTTAGTTGTATTCAAATATTATACTTTTGCTCGTTTCTCGTGACCATCGCTTTCATTTGAATTACCAGCTTTACTCCGTAAAAGATTACGTCTGTCACATAAGAATGCGACAGACTATTCATTTTATTGTTTGACGTGAATTTTGTGATTGATCTAGATTCTTTATTTCGATACACGCTAATTCATCAACTGTCCAATCATTTTTAGTCCCATTAACGACGTTACGCAAATGCTATTCGAATTCATTACGAAAAGCCAACATGAAGTAGTTTTGAATTTTAGTAAATTATGCAATTAACATTTTTTTAAAAAATTTCGTTGGATATTAAAGGAGGCCTATTTAGCTAAATAACGACGATATTTGACAAAACAAACATTTTATTTTTTGTGAACTCATAAATATAAGTAATTTTTATTTAAATTTCAAAATTAATTTAATTTCCAATTTTTTTTTTTAAATCTTTGAACAGTATATTCTGGATCATTTGCAGAATTGCAAACACATAAACATAATTTGGCGAATATTGTCGCTATTTGGAAAATTTGAACACCTTAAAAACAGGCATTTTTTAATGGTTTAAAAAATTTCAAACCTTTTAAGTTCGAGATGAATACTAAGAGGTGAAAAAAAATATATGTATATATATATATTGATGAACTTTACAGCCGTGGGCCATGATTTTTATCAATAGGAAATAAATCCCACGGTATTTGACTTTTATTGGAATTTTTCTTTTTAATCGACAGAAATACTAGATAAAGTTCTGGCTGTACGAACATTGCCCAGGTCATGGGACCTGGTGATATTTCCCTCGAGAGGGAAAGGTAATTTGGCAAAGATAGAAAGCGACGGAGACTCGGAGAATCGAAGAGAAGCAATAGGCTTGAGAACACAGTGAAGCTGGCAGGAGAAAGAGAGAAAGAGAGGAAGAGAGAGAGAAAGAGAGAAAGAGAGGAAGAGAGAGAGAGAAAGAAAGTGAAAGAAGTTGTCTATCGATAGTTAGGAGTAGTAACAGGGAAAACGGGTCGAATTCGCACGGGGTATTCTTGATGAAGCACGTGTTTGTAATTTTTTAACGTTTACTCATGAGCAGAGTTGTAAATCTCTAATTCATTAAAAAATATAGTCAATGGTACAATTGGCTTTGTGATTATATTTTCATACCATTAACATGCATCGATTATAATACGATATGTAAACTTTTGGATAGCTGCAAAAAAAAATATTATTTTTCAGTCAAATTTCTGAAAAAAAAACTTTCTGAAAAAAAATTTGATCGCAAATAAGATTTTTTTTAAGCTATTAAAAAATTTACATTCAATTTCATAATCGCTGCAGGTTATTATTGCGAAATCATTACTGTAAACTGTACTTAAAATTTTATTTTTTAAAGTAATGGAGGTTTACAACACTGCTTGTGAGTTAGTTCTTCTGTTGCGAGTATTTTTCGTGTGTGTTTTTTTTTACACAACTTTGGTTGTTCTTCCGATGACATAATAACTCGGACCGAATTGTGATAATATAACCCAAGCTCGAGCTTGGCGTGTCTTTGTACACGGACGTCGTTTCGTATTTTAAAAAAATCACGCAGATGCGTCGGGCAATTCTTATCTTATGATATGTAAAACAAAATCGAAAAACACGCATGTACAGCTAGGGTGTTTCATTTTTTTTTTTTTAATTATCGAATATCATGTGGTCAGACTGTCCGGCGGTCTTTACACGATTAATATATATATATATATATTTATATGTATATTCCGAAAACCATGACTTAAACCCGCGCACAAAAATTTGTGTACTTGTGGTAAATGAGAATAAAATTAGTATGCAAAAGGAGTTTTAGGAACTGACGAGTTCACTGCGACGTTATAATTAGAAAGTTGCTTTAGAAAAACTTAGTGCTGTTTTTTTAGCGATTAGAAAAATGGCAAAATGATTAGGGTCCAATAATGAAAGTAATTAATAATTCTTTTTTATCCTTTTCCAAAAATATACTAAAATAAATATACTACAGTAAATTTTACGGAATTTTTTAACCACGGAGATGAACAATGTTTATCTATCGGTAATTGTTTACATTTTAACGATTAAAAAAATGGCAAAATGATTAGGGCCCAATAATGAAAGTAATTAATAATTCTTTTTTATCCTTTTCCAAAAATATACTAAAATAAATATACTACAGTAAATTTTACAGAATTTTTTAACCACGGAGATGAACAATGTTTATCTATCGGTAATTCTTTACATTTTAATGATTAAAAAAATGGCCACATGATTAGGGCCCAATAATGAAAGTAATTAATAATTCTTTTTTATCCTTTTGCAAAAATATACTAAAATAAATATACTAAAGTAAATTTTACGGAATTTTTTAACCACGGAGATGAACAATGTTTATCTATCGGTAATTCTTTACATTTTAACGATTAAAAAAATGGCAAAATGATTAGGGCCCAATAATGAAAGTGATTAATAATTCTTTTTTATCCTTTTCCAAAAATATACTAAAATAAATATACTACAGTAAATTTTACGGAATTTTTTAACCACGGAGATTAACAATGTTTATCTATCGGTAATTCTTTACATTTTAACGATTAAAAAAATGGCAAAATGATTAGGGCCCAATAATGAAGGTAATTAATAATTCTTTTTTATCCTTTTCCAAAAATATACTAAAATAAATATACTACAGTAAATTTTACGGAATTTTTTAACCACGGAGATGAACAATGTTTATCTATCGGTAATTCTTTACATTTTAACGATTAAAAAAATGGCAAAATGATTAGGGCTCAATAATGAAAGTAATGAATAATTCTTTTTTATCCTCTTGCAAAAATATACTAAATTAAATATACTACAGTAAATTTTACGGAATTTTTTAACCACGGAGATGAACAATGTTTATCTATCGGTAATTCTTTACATTTTAACGATTAAAAAAAAGGCAAAATGATTAGGGCCCAATAATGAAAGTAATGAATAATTCTTTTTTATCCTTTTGCAAAAATATACTAAAATAAATATACTACAGTAAGTTTTACGGAATTTTTTAACCACGGAGATGAACAATGTTTATCTATCGGTAATTCTTTACATTTTAACGATTAAAAAAATGGCCACATGATTAGGGCCCAATAATGAAAGTAATTAATAATTCTTTTTTATCCTTTTCCAAAAATATACTAAAATAAATATACTACAGTAAATTTTACGGAATTTTTTAACCACGGAGATGAACAATGTTTATCTATCGGTAATTCTTTACATTTTAACGATTAAAAAAATGGCAAAATGATTAGGGCCCAATAATGAAAATAATTAATAATTCTTTTTTATCCTTTTGCAAAAATATACTAAATTAAATATACTACAGTAAATTTTATGGATTTTTTTGACCACGGAGATGAACAATGTTTATCTATCGGTAATTCTTTACATTTTAACGATTAAAAAAATGGCAAAATGATTAGGGCCCAATAATGAAAGTAATTAATAATTCTTTTTTATCCTTTTCCAAAAATATACTAAAATAAATATACTACAGTAAATTTTACGGAATTTTTTAACCACGGAGATGAACAATGTTTATCTATCGGTAATTCTTTACATTTTAACGATTAAAAAAATGGCAAAATGATTAGGACCCAATAATGAAAGTAATTAATAATTCTTTTTTATCCTTTTGCAAAAATATACTAAATTAAATATACTACAGTAAATTTTACGGAATTTTTTAACCACGGAGATGAACAATGTTTATCTATCGGTAATTCTTTACATTTTAACGATTAAAAAAATGGCAAAATGATTAGGGCCCAATAATGAAAGTAATGAATAATTCTTTTTTATCCTTTTGCAAAAATATACTAAAATAAATATACTACAGTAAATTCTACGGAATTTTTTAACCACGGAGATGAACAATTTTTATCTATCGGCAATTGTTTACATTTTAACGATTAAAAAATGGCAAAATGATTAGGGCCCAATAATGAAAGTAATTAATAATTCTTTTTTATCCTTTTCCAAAAATATACTAAAATAAATATACTACAGTAAATTTTATGGATTTTTTTAACCACGGAGATGAACAATGTTTATCTATCGGTAATTCTTTACATTTTAACGATTAAAAAAATGGCAAAATGATTAGGGCCCAATAATGAAAGTCATTAATAATTCTTTTTTATCCTTTTGCAAAAATATACTAAAATAAATATACTAAAGTAAATTTTACGGAATTTTTTAACCACGGAGATGAACAATGTTTATCTATCGGTAATTGTTTACATTTTAACGATTAAAAAAATGGCAAAATGATTAGGGCCCAATAATGAAAGTAATTAATAATTCTTTTTTATCCTTTTCCAAAAATATACTAAAATAAATATACTACAGTAAATTTTATGGATTTTTTTAACCACGGAGATGAACAATGTTTATCTATCGGTAATTCTTTACATTTTAACGATTAAAAAGATGGCAAAATGATTAGGGCCCAATAATGAAAGTAATTAATAATTCTTTTTTATCCTTTTCCAAAAATATACTAAAATAAATATACTACAGTAAATTTTACGGAATTTTTTAACCACGGAGATGAACAATGTTTATCTATCGGTAATTATTTACATTTTAACGATTAAAAAAATGGCAAAATGATTAGGACCCAATAATGAAAGTAATTAATAATTCTTTTTTATCCTTTTTCAAAAATATACTAAAATAAATATACTACAGTTAATTTTACGGAATTTTTTAACCACGGAGATGAACAATGTTTATCTATCAGTAATTCTTTACATTTTAACGATTAAAAAAATGGCAAAATGATTAGGGCCCAATAATGAAAGTAATTAATAATTCTTTTTTATCCTTTTGCAAAAATATACTAAAATAAATATACTAAAGTAAATTTTACGGAATTTTTTAACCACGGAGATGAACAAAGTTTATCTATCGGTAATTCTTTACATTTTAACGATTAAAAAAATGGCAAAATGATTAGGGCCCAATAATGAAAGTAATTAAAAATTCTTTTTTATCCTTTTGCAAAAATATACTAAAATAAATATACTACAGTAAATTTTAGGGAATTTTTTAACCACGGAGATGAACAATGTTTATCTATCGGTAATTCTTTACATTTTAACGATTAAAAAAATGGCAAAATGATTAGGGCCCAATAATGAAAGTAATTAATAATTCTTTTTTATCCTTTTCCAAAAATATACTAAAATAAATATACTACAGTAAATTTTACGGAATTTTTTAACCACGGAGATGAACAATGTTTATCTATCGGTAATTCTTTACATTTTAACGATTAAAAAAATGGCAAAATGATTAGGGCCCAATAATGAAAGTAATTAATAATTCTTTTTTATCCTTTTCCAAAAATATACTAAAATAAATATACTACAGTAAATTTTAGGGAATTTTTTAACCACGGAGATGAACAATGTTTATCTATCGGTAATTCTTTACAATGAAACAGAAAACGTATTTACTCGCATGAGATAATTTTTTTGTGATTAAATAAATTTTTGTAAAAATGTTATTACATGATGATCATTTCAATAATTCATCCCATTCTGTTTGAGAGGCTGCGAATGTCCAAAGAAGCGTTCTCTCATATAGCAGTGAACCTGTCGATGAAATTCGTGTAGAGACTGCCATTTGGACGTGCCGAGACCCTAAACTTACATCTCGTTATATATATATATATTATTCAATTTAATATATATATATTTGTTTATAATATTTCTAATATCTCATAGCTTAATTAAAATATCGATATTAAAGATTCCGGATAGTCCTTCTAAACGCAACATTCTTATGGATTATTATCTAATAGTAATATTAATTTAGTTATTGTTCTTGAGCACGGATATATTCCTCGAGCGCATCGCATGTGGATCAGGAAATTATCGTATTCGTCAGCTGTGGCGAGAGGAACCTGATCGCTAATCGTCCACATTTTATGTTTCTCCTTTTTTTTTTATTCCAATTCTATCCCCTAGCAATTCACGATAACTTTCATTTTTCCTAAAAACAACTGTCAAAGTGATTATAAAAAAACGCTCAATAAAAATTGTTGCACAAAAGAAAATTTCGGAAATGGTGAAAATGATCTTCGAATAACCAAAGAAAAAAATCTAATAGTTACTTTTTCGTTATTGGTTCCACAAAAAACTATCAGATTTTTTTAATTTGGTTAGTTCGTACACTGTACAAAAAATCTACTTGAAATTTTGTGCACTTTTACTGGAGGTTTTTATTCATAAACTAGTTTATTAAATTTAGTACACAAATGTAATGTAAAATTAATGTATGGTACAGCACATTCCATAATTTACTTTAATTTTACAGTAAAAGTACTTGAATTTTAATAATTTGCTTCAATTTTACTGAAAAAGTACATGAATTCTATACCACAATTGTATATTAAATTTCGATGACGAGTTTATGAATAAAAACTTCCAATCTTTTCTAACAGTGTAGTTCATTTTGACCATTTTTGAAAATTTCTTCTATGCAATAAAAAATTGAGCGTTATTCTTATGGTCACTTTTACAGTTGCCATGATTGCTAGGATATCCACGCGTGCAAACACGTCCGGCATTTTTGAACGACACACGGAAAAAAAATTGGTTGAGACAACAAACTAGTTGGTTATAGAACCATTTGGTTGGGCCAGCAAATTATTTGGTTGGCGATGAACGAATTACATGCCACAAAATTGGTTAACTTAGCCAACTTAGTCACTTGGAGCATATTTGGCCATTCGTGTTGGTTGGGTCAACCAATTATCTCTCTCCGTGCAGACGGTCTTTGTTATTTCATTAAACTCTAGTTGAGTTTGGGGTTTTTCGTTAAAAATATTTAAAAAAAAAACGTGTTTCAATATATTCTCAATCATAATTCACGCGGACGCAAGGTTCACACTTAAAATTGTTTTTTTTTTTTCATTTATCTTACATGAGACGCAAAAACGTACACGTGCGATACGACTTATCATTTACGCCGTGTTTAACAGCTACGAATTTACCGCTGTGTAAAAAAATGTCGATTATTCCTATCTACGTTATGCCTGTGGAAACGCTTATTTTCACGCTTCGTTTTTTGGAACATCGTCCCCTTCTCGACAATTGAATCGTATTGAATCGCAAATCCGAATTTCAATACTATACGAAATAACCACGGACCGATGACTCTCTCTCGCCTGACTTCCGTTGTTCGAAATCGTACAAAACTCCTTCGACATTTCTTCGCCTCTTCATTTTTTCGCCGCAAATTTATCGATCGAAATAGCTTTCGGTGTAAAGCTCACAGACATTCTTCTGGATCACGATTCGCTTGAGTAGACTCGAGTATTTTTTTTTTCGGAAAAGGCGCGATGAAAACTTAAGGCTCAAAAGTACGATGACTGCAGCGCGTTCTAACAAATTACATAGTTTCTTGGCTAATTACAGATAACGTGTGTAAAATAATCACATACTTGGCTTACATTGTCCAGCGATTAGCACGCTGTTTACAAAGTTCCATACAAACGAATTGTTACCGATAACAAATATCGACTATAGCTGCTTAATAAATTAAATAAATTGAATAAATTAAATATTCGAACCCGGAACGTGGCGGAATTTTTTCACAATTTGTTTGAGATAAAAAAATTGTCAATTGTGGCTGCTTGATTGGTTAATATAATTTATTAAGCCCTGACGAAAATTTACAGAGAAACTAATAATAAAACAAATAGTAATAAATAGCGATGAGTGATAATTAATATTCACACGGATGAAATAGCGATTTTTTCAGAGGGGCGAGGCAGTATGCATATCAATAAATATTTTACATTTCCGTATTTTCCTCAGCGTCTTCGTCGACTTCGGGAAGCGTGTAAACTGCCGATATTGGTCCAACCAGGTGATCCTCGAGCTTGAGTATAGGTTTACAGTCTCTTGTCACGTCCACCTGATTGTAAGAGTCTTTGAGTATGTTTATCTCATTTTCATGGGCAAATATGCTGACGGGTGGTTCACCGCACAGACTTTCCTCGGTAAGGTTACGGTGGGATATATTGCTCGACGGAAATTGTCACGATGTCATGGCGAAAGGATCGTTCGACAGTTCGTCCACGCTTGTGCTCGCCTTAACCGGCTCGTGTTTCTCCGTTTGGTGTGCAAGACGATGAACTATCTCATCGTGTAGAATGTTGAAGCACATTGCGGTCAATGCCATGCCCGACATTATGTAACAAGAGCAGAACCATACAGTTACGTTTCTTGAATCGGCCAGATTGTAGCGAGGATAAGAGCCAGGAACCATGTCACCAAACCCGATAGTGCTTAGACTCATGAAGCAAAAGTAGCTGGCATCTGAAATTAAAGAACCAACAACAAAATATTTTAAAAACCGATTATTATGTTCATGTACAGATAAAAAACAAAGTAGAACCTTGCAAATTGCTTCCTCATTATTTCACAACTTAAAAAAATGAATTAAATTTTTTTTGTTTATATTTCTGGTAAAGTATCAGAAGATTTTGGATTGGATTTCAATATCAAAATTACATTTTAAATGTAATCGAAATTTACCAACATAGCGATCGTTACTTTCATTCAATTCATCATTGATAATTAATAATCGTAATTTCACATTGAGAATTGCGACCAGATATCTAAAAATGACCAGTTGTTGAAGTGAAGTACAGATATTTTGAAAAAAAAAATTGAAATGCCAATAAAATTTCATACACTCTATCGATTCTTACCAAATTTGGCATAGATTGTGGTTTACTGTAAAGTCATTTGTGTACTAAATTTCCGCCTGATATATCGCGATTTACAAAAGTTTTATCGTAAAATCACGAATTCACGATTATCTTAAATGTACAAACAAATATTATATGGTTAGTATATATGGTTACATATGCGCGAGACGATTAATTGATTAGATCAATCGAGTTATTGGTTAGCGCTACCGAACTTCCCGTGTAGAAATTCCAACCCGCCATCACCTAGAAATCGACTAGTTTTCTTATTTTCTGTACAAGATCTAGGTCGGAAAACTAGCTAGATCCGAGCGCTATATGTAATTTCTCGCTGTCTAGCCGTTGTACAGAAAAACTGTCTAAAATCTGGCTAACATTCTATTAATTCGTCCAGTAAACTTAGCTAGTGATTAGCCAGTAACGGAAATCGGTTAACCCTATAGCATAAAATTGACTAGGCGCTAGACCGGATTTCTCTATTGAATCCAGATACCGGTTAAATAGCCTAGGATAAATAATAAACAGAATTAATATAAACCGTCATTTATTGCATCAGCACGTAACAAGGAAGCTGTTTAACACTATTTAAACAGGGAACACTATTTAATAACGTACGTAATCACTTTTTCATTAATAATCAAATATCTCGATAAGGCCTATCGCAAAAAGCAAAAAAAATATAAATTCTTTCCCGTCGTACAAAACAAAAAAAAATCGTAGTCCTCTAGAACGTATTTAATAACGTACGTAATCACTTTTTCATTAATAATAAAATATCTCGATAAGGCCTATCGCAAAAAACAAAAAAATATAAATTCTTTCGCGTCGTACAAAACAAAAAAAAATCGTAGTCCTCTAGAACGTCTTTTTTGGTACCTTTCACGAACATGCACGTGCCACTTTACATAATAATAACTGCGCAGCGTGTCACGACTAGACCCTGTATCGGTACTGCACTAAAATGTTGGATTGTCCAATGTCCGTGATCGATATAATAGTACATTACGATACGAGAGCGAAAAAACTTTTTCTGACGAGTATGAGTTTGCAGCACGAGCCAAAGGCGAGTGTTACAATCACACGAGTTCAGAAAATGTTTTATGTCACACTGTGCGTAAAATGCGATTTTACGCACGCTTCGCGTGCGTTAAACTGTGTTTTCTCACATCGTAACATAAAATATCGTTCGACACTCGTGCGAAAGACTTTTTCTAACTCGTGTGGTTGCAACCCTCGCCTTCGGCTCGGGCTGCAAACTCGCACTCGCCAGAAAAAGTTTTTTCGCACTTGTATCGAAATATACTATTTCGCATGAGTATCGTACAAATTTTTATTTCACAAGGTGTGTAAATGAGGTTTGACGCGAATCGTGCGCAAAACTACGTTTTTACACACTGAGTGAAATAATAGTACTTAGCGATACAAGGGCGAGAAAGCGATCATTATACGTAGGTTGGGAAGTTGATCGCACGAGCCCCACGAGTATCACAGCTGTCTGTGGTATGAGTGCGGCGAGTGCGATCAACTTCACAACCGTCGTATGTTGATCGCTCTCTCGCTCTCTATCGCATAATACTTTTTGTAACAAATGCATGAGAAGTGCTACCGAGTGTAATGTCGCGCACGTGCGAGAAGTGCGTGCGAGAAGTAATGCGCGTGCGAGAAGTGCGTGCGAGAAGTAAAATAGCATCGATGGCCGTAAAGCGCCAGTTACGCCACGCGCGGCAGGCACGAGAAGTAGCACTTCTCACGCATGCGTTACAAAAATACATGTAAACAGAACTCGACCTCTCGGTTACCAGCGATGGCCCGCGCTAGGCAGCGTGATACGACGCGCAGTCTCGCACGATCGCGGTCAGATTAGGTTTGGCGGCGATGTGTGCGCCGCTCACGGCGGCTCATGTTTTCTGTCCAGCCCCTACGTAGGTAGCGCCAATTACAAATATTCAAGTAAAACTAGATTGACACTAGATGGCCTTGGCATCTATACGTGTATGCTAGACATATTATGTCTAGCCTCTGGTCAGGTAAGTTGTGCCATGAAAGCTAGATAGATCCTAGATGGCCTGGGCATCTATACGTGTATGCTAGATATATTATGTCTAGCCTCTAGTCAGGTAAGCTTTGCCATGAAAGCTAGACAGATCCTAGATAGATATGCTATCTGTCAGTGCATCCTGGCTAGATTATGTCTAGTCCCACTACAGAAAACCTTGATAGAAAAAACTAGCTAGACGCTAGGTTCAAACCAGTTTATCCCCAACAGATTTCCACACGGGTTATTGTAATATAACCAATAACTTAGTTAGCGTAATCAACAATTTAGTTGCTCCGACTAATTAATTTTTTCCAGAGTGATAGTGTCGGAAATCTTGATATGTCTTACCAATAAAGCTCCAACCCTCCAATTTGTACAAGGTGAACGCTCCGGCGACAATATAGCACAGCATAGCCCCGAGACAGATGCTGATAGGTGCTAAAATGGTGACATTGGGTCTGTCCCCGGAACCGAGACTCGATATCTCGTCTTTCGGGCTTGTCTTTATGTCCACAGAACCTGGATACGAGGAAGCATTTGCCCTAACGTAGAAAGGCTCTTGCAGTTGCATCTGCTGTTGTTGCTGCTGATTCAATTCCTCTTGTTGTCGCTTTTTCTTCATCCGACGCTCCTTCTCCTTAGCATGAACAAAACGCTGATTGTATGAAATAATACTCTATCAGTTGCATGAGGACAAGAATTTTTATATCTTAAAAATTGCGTTTTTAATAGCACGTCCACATAAATAAATTTGTATGTAAACTAGAGAAGATTTTGTTACAAAAAAAATATATACTTAAGAAAATAATAATAACCATATAATTGATAGACAAAAAAAAGAATTAGAATGCAAATAAATGTTTAATTGGATTTAATATTCAAGTTGATTGATTTTGTCAAAATACATTGGCGTTGCTACTTGTGATACGATAATGCGAAAAATCGCATACGTATTATAATGCTTTTTGCGTACTTTCAATTTTAACTAGTGGGAATCCACTAAACATGGAAAATCGTAAAATAAAATAAGAGATCATAAATGTTATGAATATAGAGACAACCTTAAATTTATTTATCTTTCAAAATTATCATGGCATAGTAAATTCTTTCGTTTCTCACCTGCATTCGCCTTTCGTCGTAGCAACAGTAACCGCAATTCGAACACAGGCAGCAACATAAAGCTCGGGTGAAGACACCTCGTGCACATCGTGACAGAAGACCTCCAGCGCTCGAGAGGTAGATGAGGGTCAAGGGAATACCAAGAGTGGCGTATCCCATAGTGGCGACTTTACCCCAAGTCGACCTTGGTGCAATACTTCCATATCCTGAAAAATATAACAACCCTGACTTAGTGTTTTGATCCATTACAGTTGATTATGTCTAAGCACCGGATTTATGTGACATATAAATATATTTATTGACCAAATATATATTTGTTTGTTCTGGACGAACTATAGTGGATTCTATCAACTATTATTAGTATTATTATTTTGATATATTAAAAAATAAATATTTTATAATATGAAGTAGTAATAACGGAATATTTCAATATTAATATACTATTCTGAAAATATTGTATATCTTTAGGCAATATAAATTATCATTTTTGTAAATTAACATATGCGTCACAATATAATTTTTTTTCTTAATGAACCCTTTTTTTAAAATATTTATTGAATATTGTATGATTCTGATAATTTAGAAAATTAACAATATTTCAACTTCGAACTAAAAAAGCGTATGGATATACAATTGGTATTTTGTTGCATTGCATATATCGACACCCGGAAGCTTAACCATAGAGATTTCGTTTATCGGTATAGCTACGAAACGATCTGTTTGTTTTACGCACATTTTTTACTACAAATCGTGCTATTGTAATATAAAATTTATCATTAAAGTGCCTGGCACAAAGCGTCTCGAAACTCTACTAAAATATCGGTTTCCGCTAATAGAATCCGAGTGGTGGTGGTCTTCTTCGTATTTCATATCCACATATATTCTACCACGTATGTTTTCGCGTTTAGTATAGTCGTGGCGGACTGAGTTAAAAGGACAGCTGTATGAGTAAAAGTGCTCTCAGTTGGAATTGGAGTATTACTTTTGTGGATAGCACCAACCGAGTGAGATCGGCGGACGTCTATCAAAAATGAATCTCAAGGCGCTCACCTGGAGCCTCGTCTTGGTGATTCTCGCTTGTTCCTTTAGTGCCGTTAGTACGACCTCGTTTATGACTAAAGAAGAAGTAAGTTTTTTCCAACACTTAAGGTCTTTTATATATGATTTTTTATCAAAATCCAGGTGATCTATCATTTTTTTAAATTTAAATTTAAATTATTTGAAAACAAGGATCGCTATAAAATTTTGCACTTAGCTTCCTTATTTTTGTTTTTCACTTTTCTGCAAAGCTACTTCTCTATGAGGAAGTATGTTAATTAATTTTGGCTTCCTCATAAAGAAAGTATTGTAATAAGTTTAGCGAAAATTTAAATTATAGTTGTCAAATAAATAATAAAGAATAATTAAAATTCTTATAAAATTTGAACCGTTCCACCGACCTTTACAAAATTATGTATCTAGTATGTCTGAATATTTTTTAGTTTATCTACAAAATTTGGATTTGCTGTCTCAAGTATCACGAAAATTAATACAATAATCTTAAATTTTCGAACAATTCAAAATTCCATAAAATTGCAACTGCTTCACCGATTTCAGACAAATTCAATATCGAATAATATTGTGTGCACCTGCATTTATGAACAATTATTTAACAACATAGCTCTTAAAAAAGAAAAAAAAAGTTAAAAACGACAATATGTAAGATTCTGCCTCCATTTCGTAAAAGAATTATACCAATCAAGAGCTTTTATTTCTCTTGTGCATCAAATTATAAATATGACATGAAAATCTTGAAAAAACATTTTTTTCCATGAAAACAAAGTTTCATCTACGAGGATGCAAAATCTGAAAAAATTATGAATTCACGTTAACTGACTTAAATATATAAAGAAATATTATGTCAAGGACTCGCTTTCAAAAAGGATATTTTTTTTAGTGCGTTTTGTTCATTTAGTTAATACTACGAATTCAAATAAATATTTCAGTGGCCACCATTGCCGTCAAAATCATCCTCATCCTCATCGTCATCATCATCTACGTACTGGTCTAGAGGTCCAATGCGGAATTATGCAGTCAAGGTAATGAAACACGCATGAAATATTAATTGGACCTTTGCAAGGAATTGATAATTAATCATTTAATTCTTTTCGTATGCAGGGTTCTAAATTTGTGAGTGGTTCTCAAGGACAACCGAATCTGGTTTATACCAAAACCAATAGCATGCCAAGTGGTGATTCAAAAACAGAATGGTCATCGAAGACTGTGGTGACGGAGACACTCACGGCTCACAATATTAGTTTCGAGGAGGGTGGTGACATGATTATTGGGACTCCGATATTTAATAATATTAAGGGGATGTTTACATACGTACAGCCGACGCAATACTATCACATCATTCCTAGTCACGTAATTCTGAGCTTACAAGTAGCTGATCGTTTTCGGTACAATGCAGTTTTTATTCTCGGTTATCTGCTTCAATCACCAAACTGTAAATTAACATTGCAGCAATACACATCCCTTAAAATAATTTACACCGCGCTGCAGAGAAGACAAGTTCAGATGTATCGTCTGCTTCCTGGTTTGATTCAATTGCGTGGTCAAAGTATAACGTTGCAGTTACGTACACTCATGTTCGAACTATCAAAATATTTGCCACAGTATTATTCGTGTTCTGCGACATTCTGGGCATCGCAGATTCATAATAACGTATTCAATGCCGATTCTGTACTCGTTAATCAACAGGACGAATTTGATTTGTTCACTGGTATTACAGACAATGATATTCAAATTATTATGAAAGACACGGTCGATGACGAAATGGGCGGCTACGACGAAGCATCGAAGCTAACGGAAACTTTATTGGGTCGAGTATTCGTTAAAATCTTCAAATCGATCACTGTCAACAAATTGAGTCTTACGCAACAGTTGTTCGCCATTATAATACGAAATCTTCCGAATCTCGACGGTGACGCTGTTTTTGAAGAATACGTACAATTCATCGCGGAAATAGCGTGGAGAGGTGAAATCTCGAATTGGGAAGAGAAAGAAGTCTATCAGGATTCTATAGAAATTTACACACTAATTCGTACAATGACCAACAGAATAATTAGTGATTCACGTGTACCGACAATCATAAGGTATGCTCTCACTTACATACGAGACCATTTTGTCGAGCAACAAAACTACATCTTGACAGCTAATGAGGCTTACCGGATAACAGGAGGCGGAGGTCTGGACGTTACTTACCTTTTGGCTATAATATCCGAAGGTGAGTTCAGTTACACCAGCATTGATTGGAAAAATCAATTGTTGGAGTTTTGCCGTACTCATGTAGTCGTTGTACAAAACGTTCTCAAGGGAATGAACAGATACGGCTATACAAGTGCAAAAGAAATACTTCTGGCATTCCTTGCGCGTCTACGTATGCGATTGTCCATTGAGCATATAGAGATTCGTCGAATCGTATATAATCTACTCAGGACAGTGGAACAGAAAACACTAATTTGGCATGTGACGCATATAACACCTGGACACCCACCAACATCAAATGGTAACGGCACCGAACCTAATCCTGATATTCATGAAACACCGGAGTCAACTACTAATCGGTATACTTCAACTACACCTAGACACGATACGCAAGAAACGCCGTCATCACATGATGGGTACATTGTAACTGCATCTACAAGTGTTACGCAAGCAACGAATCGTCCTACCGATCACCCAACTCCACACGAACCTGGTTCAAGTCAGCCAACTGATAGTGATTACAGTTCGACTACACCTCAAACTGATAGGCCAGGATCGAATCTTCCTACTGATCACCCAACTCCACATGAACCTGTTACAAGTGAGCCAACTGATAGTGAGTACAATCGAACTACATCTCAAACTGAGAGGCCAGAATCGAATCTTCCTACCGATCACCCAACTCCACATAAACCTGGTTCAAGTCAGCCACCTGATAGTGAATACACTCCAACTACACCTAGAAATACTACGCCAGGACCGAATCCTCCTACCGATCACCCAACTCCACATGAACCTGGTTCAAGTCAGCCACCTGATAGTGAATACACTCCAACTACACCTAGAAATACTACGCCAGGACCGAATCCTCCTACCGATCACCCAACTCCACATGAACCTGGTTCAAGTCAGCCACCTGATAGTGAATACACTCCAACTACACCTAGAAATACTACGCCAGGATCGAATCCTCCTACCGATCACCCAACTCCACATGAACCTGGTTCAAGTCAGCCACCTGATAGTGAATACACTCCAACTACACCTAGAAATACTACGCCAGGACCGAATCCTCCTACCGATCACCCAACTCCACATGAACCTGGTTCAAGTCAGCCACCTGATAGTGAATACACTCCAACTACACCTAGAAATACTACGCCAGGATCGAATCCTCCTACCGATCACCCAACTCCACATGAACCTGGTTCAAGTCAGCCACCTGATAGTGAATACACTCCAACTACACCTAGAAATACTACGCCAGGACCGAATCCTCCTACCGATCACCCAACTCCACATGAACCTGGTTCAAGTCAGCCACCTGATAGTGAATACACTCCAACTACACCTAGAAATACTACGCCAGGACCGAATCCTCCTACCGATCACCCAACTCCACATGAACCTGGTTCAAGTCAGCCACCTGATAGTGAATACACTCCAACTACACCTAGAAATACTACGCCAGGATCGAATCCTCCTACCGATCACCCAACTCCACATGAACCTGGTTCAAGTCAGCCACCTGATAGTGAATACACTCCAACTACACCTAGAAATACTACGCCAGGACCGAATCCTCCTACCGATCACCCAACTCCACATGAACCTGGTTCAAGTCAGCCACCTGATAGTGAATACACTCCAACTACACCTAGAAATACTACGCCAGGACCGAATCCTCCTACCGATCACCCAACTCCACATGAACCTGGTTCAAGTCAGCCACCTGATAGTGAATACACTCCAACTACACCTAGAAATACTACGCCAGGACCGAATCCTCCTACCGATCACCCAACTCCACATGAACCTGGTTCAAGTCAGCCACCTGATAGTGAATACACGCCAACTACACCTAGAAATACTACGCCAGTATCCAATCCTCCTACCGATCACCCAACTCCACATGAACCTGGTTCAAGTCAGCCACCTGATAGCGAGAACAATGCAACTACACCTAGAAATACTACGCCAGTATCGAATCCTCCTACCGACCACCCAACTTCACATGAACCTGGTTCAAGTCAGCCAACTGATAGCGGGAACTATACAACTACACCTAAAACTAATATGCCAGGATCGAGTCTTCCTACCGATCACCCACCTGGACATGAATCTGATACATCTGCAACCAGTCCTGATAGCACAACACCGCAGCCAACTGTTACCAAATACCCGCCAACAAAAAAGCCGGTTGTCCCAGAAGAAGTACCTGACCTTCCAGCAAATATAAACCCATCCATAAGTATACCAATACAGCTGACAGAAACCGGCGTACCAATTTTCACGTTTGACGTAAGCTCCAACGATTCGAAAGATGCCTTAACAGTGCCGTCCCTGACTTGTTTACAAAAATCGCCGAATACTAAAGTTTCGGAGAAAGAATGTGACACAGATACTGAAGACTATATAACGTCGCATTTGATCGAGATACTCGGAAAGGATTACATCGAACAGGTACTCGGTTCTCACTGGGAAGAACATTACACAACGAAGATCTCCTACCTTCTGGAGTTACTTGAGAATGCTCAAAAAAATCCAAAGGTTACTACTGAAACGAAACTCATCACTATAATCCACAGATACGAGATAGCGCTGAAGTCCGTCGCAACATATGTCTTCCTACCATTGATCATAGAGGAGCTGAAGTTGGACAGCAAAGTTATCTGGTCGACATTCGATTACACAAACTTTTCGACTTCTTACATAGAATCTGAGAAGCCAAAAGATATGGGACCAAATATGATTACTTTGCCAGTGGTGAACCCGAAATACTGGCTTTTGCCCGTTGATGTCAACAATCCCTTCGAGAACTTTTTGCCAGATCTTCCTGCTGACAATCCTGACGTTGTGAAACTTGACAGTTTGTATAAAATATTTAGAACTCATGAGATTGAAACTTTGATGGGCAAAGAGTGGAATCCATCTGTATACCCGAACAGAGGAGCTCTATTCATATCTGTATTACGCACATTGTTGACCCGGGAAACGGTAAAAAAAAATACAGAGCTTTATACCACCATAGAGAATTATCTGAGAGCCGTTGAATTGCCTTCGGTCCAGACTACTATTTCCGAGACTTACATGAAGAATGTGGTCGAGCACTATTACTTGGTAGTAATAAAGCCTCCGCTACCCTCGGAAATATCTGACATCAAAGCGGTGATTCCAGAAACGGTAAATCCGGATACTAAAATACAAGTGGTCATTTCAGATCTGGGCGTACCGTCAATAGAGTCTCTGACAACATTTGAAGATAAATTGCCATTGAAAAATCTTGTAACCCTGCCTTCGGTAACTTGTCTGCAACAAGTTCCAAGTGCTGGAAATTCTCCGGACAATTGTGAAAAAGATATAGACATTGACGTAACGGAAATTTTGACTAAAACATTCGGAACCAATTACATTTCGGTCATATTAGGCGATAATGTTGAAGACATTTACCCTACGAGAGTTTCCCTTCTCCTTGCTTTACTCAAGAAGGTCCAAACACATCCGAAGATCGTGAACCGGCTTGAAAGTGTCCGGATAATCCGGAGATACACGACAGTCCTTAAATCAGTCGCATCGTACATTTTCCTACCATTGACCGTCACTTATCAAAAGATAAACGACGTAGTTGTTTGGTTGAGCTACGATATTAACAATTCTTCGCAAACTTATATAAAAAATACACCACCTGTCACAGTTGATAACGAAATCATAACTTTACCACTGATTAATCCGAAAACTTGGGTTTTGCCCGTAGACGTAATGGAACCTTTCTCAGGCTTTATACCAAAGTTCAGTGATTCGGAAAGTTCCTTTGCAATACAAATCAAGCCTCTAACCGAACTAATCGAGACCGGACGGATTTATGAATTACTTGGACCCAACTTCAGAGCCTTGCAGTTTCCAAATAGAGGAGCTCTGCACATATATGTAATTTATACGTTATTGACAATACAAGAAGTCAAAATAGACACACAGTTGTACACGCTCTTGCAGCAGTACGTAATAGCCATTGAACGATCTTCGACCTACGTTCGCATTAGTGAAAACTACTTCGAAACAGTAACCCATCAATGGCAGATTGACCAACAACATATAATAAATCGTATCGATCCTGTAGTTGCGAATGTTACTTCTCGAGATGATATTCTGCTTCCTGCATTGATACAGCCGAATAAGGACTTGATAGTAACGATAAAAACACCGAGCCGAATCTTTGTGGAATCTTCGAAGTCATTTAAACCAGTAGCATCAGATTTTATCGTTCTACCATCCGTGAATTGTCTGGAAGCGTTCCCTGACGAAGATGAGGATACCTACTGTGAACATTTTCCAGATCTCCCCATATTACATTCTCTCATTGAGACGCTTGGAACGAAAGGCACTCAAAAATTATTGGAGGAAAATTGGAGTAGTGAATATCCCACGATGGCCGCCTTCCTCGAAAATTTGTTCAAGAAAGCTGTACAAAATGAGAAAGTTGCTAAAGAACCAACAATTGTTGCTGAAATCGAGACATACAGAATGGCTCTTGAGTATGCCACGTCTTATATTTTCCTACCATTGCTCACTAATTATCAAGAAATTGATGCTGAACTGATTTGGTTGACATACGACCCTACGGATCATCGCCAATCTCACATGTCCTTACATCGAGCTGACGAACATCGCAGGCCTAATATTATCACCTTACCCTTAGTGAATCCTAAAGTTTGGCTTCAGTCTGTAAACATTGAGCATCCTTTCTCAAGTTTCATACCAAATCTTCCTGCGAATGATCCTTATGCCATAAAAATTCAACCTCTGGTCAATTTATTAAATTCTGGTGAGATACTTCTGCTACTCGGAAACAATTTTACACCTGCTAATTATCCGAACAGAGGAGCTCTGTTTTTATCGGCACTGCGTGTATTATTGGATTCAAAAACGGTTCAGTCAAACAAACAGTTATACACACTGGTGGAGAATTATTTCAATGTCATTCAGGTAGTTTCACTTTACGTCCATATTCCCCGAACGTGGATCAATAATGGATTTACAAAAGGTACATACACTTGGAATGTTGATGTCGCTGACTTGACTACAGCTTTGCCATTCCCAACGACTAAGGAAGAACGTCAATACTTCTATTATATGCAGCATATCCTGCAGTGGCAGAATATCTTGCAGATGCTTAATATTCAATTGCCATCATCAAGCACATACAAAGCAGAATTCCTTATAATGGTCATCAAGAGAGCTTTGGCATCGGCTGAATTTGTTCAAATGATTTCTAGCGAAATGCATGCAGCACTTCAATACTACAGCGCTAAAGCGGAGTTGGCCTTAGTTGCCAGTGGTGGAGTCATAAAATGGGTCTGGGCTCAACGAATAGAGGATAGAACCATACAACATACACGCACTTTCGATATTGGAAAACTGTTCACCATAACTATACCACTGTCTAGGTTAAATAGTGAAGAGGCTAAAGTACATTACTTCAAACTGATTAAGTATATGCATGACAATCCAAGATTCTTGGAAACTGATGATTTTAAGTACGACCATTACCACATGCTTGGTCCGTTCATACGAGCCTATTTGAAACACCTTATGAGTAGGCCAAACATCGATGAAACTGTCAAGACATACATAGAAACTGTGGTAGAGTTCATTCGTAATACCGGTCCGGGTGCCATGTTAATTCCATCAGTGGAAAAGAAGGAGAACCATTAATGACGCCTGCGAATCTTTGGAAATTATGCTATGCAATATTAAAAAAAAACACCATTATATTAAATATATGCGTACTAGTTTTATCGCTTACACCTGTTTACCATTGATTCCTTCCATCACTCAATCGGACATGTTGCTCAAGATTATTAATTTTACGTTCATGCACCAGTGCAAATGCTCCATGAGAGCATTTTGTACACATATGACTCGATAAGGACTGTTTAACGATTGTGAATGTTTCCAAACAAACGTAGCTACCACGATTTTACCGGTTTCAAGTAGCGAGACAAATAGCACGAGTTGAAATCGTGCATCTAACGTTCATGAGTTAACGAACGAGCGCCGCATAATGTTACCAATAAGTTTTGCTTACTTTTCACTTCTATGTACACTTTTAGAGGTGAGAAATTATTGTTAGTTGAAAAACCACGAATTGCAATGTTTGAATTAAGAAAATTCCTGAATATTTTAGGTGCGTCGATCGTTAGCTACGAATACAACAGTAGTAACAACATTTACCGGTCTTCAAGGTGACTACAATTTTGGCCACAGTGGCTATGTGTATTTGCAGACGGACAAAACATTTCCAGAACTTCAACTCTCGAGTTGTCAGTACTACGATGTAAATCAAACGACCTGCAGCTTCGTCGATCAATCTCCAAAATCGGATAGTAGTGTAATGGTGTTGCGTGCGTGGACCGCGGTGACATTACGCGATAACATACTCGCACTTCTTGGTTACCTAATACATCAATCGGACCAGACATTTTACCAGGACAATTATTCAGCTTTGCGTCTTTTGTACGACGAAGTTCGTCGAAATAATATCAAAACAATGGATCTACTGCCGCGTATAAAATCAATGGCGAAAACGAGTAGAGTGAGTCAGGTACTCGCATTGTTCAAAATATTTCAAAATGTCGTTCCACCATTTTGTCGTAGCGCTGTCGATGAGTTGAGCAAGATTTTTACAAAGAAAAAGGATCTATTAAAGAACATTCTTGGGACCCACAAAGGGCCCGATCTTTTTGCCGATATCGGCCTGCAAATGGTGCCACTTTTGCGCATTAAGATGACAAAGAAAATTTATGACAAAACTGTAGGATCCGTCGTTGGCAAAGAATTTGCCGTTTTGTTTGCGGCCATTCAAGAGGGTCGCGTAGTTTTGACTCAACCGGTGCTTGCGGCGATGATGCTTAACATGAAATTTGATGGATTGTCAGCGGAGGCGATTGAAGATTTTCATTTTTTGACCGATGTCCTTCGACTCAATAAAATTCCCGATTGGTCACCAGGATTCAGTGGCTCTTGTTGCCTTAATTTTAAGAATCCTTACGACTTGGTTCAAGCGATGATGAAGACCATTGCCGAACGTCCGAAAATCGACCCAATGATAAGAAAGGCAGTATCAAGGCTGTTACCTCGTTTAGTAAAAAATGGTGAATACTTTGTTTCGAAAAAAATAAACAGATTGTTCGGTCATCCGAATTTTAATATTTCTATATTTCTCGAGATACTTGCCGATGAGGTGAAGATTCCCGAAGTGAATTTCTTTCGATTGCTCGTTAGTAATGGTAGCTTAAGTCTAGCGTATGCGTTAAAAGGTTTTGTTCGTTATTTTTATGATACACCGAAGAAGATCGTTTTGGCTTTCATGGAACGGATAAAATATAGATTACCAATGAGTAACGAGGCTAAGAACCAGGTTGATGCGATATTGTCCAACTTGAGAGGACCATGCATGTCAGATATATCAGAAAACGCAACGTGAGACTGGAGATCGAATGAGAATTTGATTATGCTGGTACCATATGTACAAAATGTTTAAAAGTCTATTTCTGTAAGAACAACTGATTATTTTTAATAAATCAGTATTCACATTATTACAAAGCCCTGCAATAATTTGGTATTGTGTAATAAATTATTTGTTCTGTAATCCCAAGTTTGATTTTTGTCCAGAAATCGTTTATTTAAAAATCCACTTATTGTCATCTCCATAGTCGCCTAGATTCCTTCACCTTAAGCAACATTGAGATGAAACCTTAAGAAACATTGAGATGGGAAGGCAGTGGCGCAGTGGATAGAGACGCGGCCTCTCAAGCAGGGGGCTCGGGTTCGATTCCCGGCCGGGCACCAATGGAATTTTTCTATGTGCTTTTTTCTGTAATCCCCGGTGGTTCGGAACCCACCTAAAACTGTAGGTCCTGAATATCCATCGCTATTTATAGTTGTCAAGGGGCTTGCCCCGTTTACCAAATAAATAAATAAATAAATAAATAAATAAAACAAGATATATAGGTAGTCCGAATTTGTGCCTAACGTCGGTCACGTGTCTTGTAATTTTGTTCGTATTACAATAATTTTCTTGAACTCACTGTTAGTGAAAGGGACGTCAAAAAGACACTCGCATTCGGCTCGTGCTGCAAACTCACAGTCATCAGAAAAAGTTTAATCGCACTTTCAATACAATATACTATTATCTCTGAATTTAATAATTTTCTGTATTGCTTCCTCATAGAGGAAGCTTTGTTTTCATGAAAAAAAAAATCGAGATTTTTATGCCAGTATGCTTAGAATTGTCCAAAACGTCGAGAAAAGTGGTTTAGAAAAAATGTCCGTATGTATGTGTGTGTGTGTGTTCTAGGCTCCGAAAATTCGATGAAGTATTACTCAGTAACCGTTCGAGCGATATGACTCCAATTTGGCACGCAAGTGGAGTAGTTGCAACGCTTTGAATGTAGAGATTTTTGAAAAAAAAAAAAAAAATCAGCCATTTTGATTTTATGGTACTTTAAATTTTTTGAAAAAAGGGCGTGGCCGCTCTAACTTTCGTAAAAATTAAACGATTTTGCTAAATAGTTGTTTATAAATAAATATACGTTTAATGTTGTTTGGTATTGCATTTTGGGCGAAATCGGTAAAGCGGTTCAGATTTTATAGATGTTTCAATTTTTCGAAAAAAATAATTTTTTTTTATACATCACGTCGAATTTCACCAATTTAACTGAAATGTTTTACAGACGAAAAGGAACATGCAGCTATGCCACGTACCAAATTTGACGATGATCGGTAAAGTGGTTCAGATTTTACGACATTTTGAAATTTACAACAAAAAAACGATTTTCTCTCTAGCATCAGCAAAAGTTGATAATGCGTGACAAAAGTTTGTACTCAATGGAAATAAGAATGCAAAGTAGAACTTTACACATTGTTTCATATATAATTTTTATTTTTTTAAATTTATAATGTCCGCTTGTCCCAAAATAGAATTGCTCATAACTCTCGAACGGCGTGACGAATCAAGATGAAAAGTTACACAAAAGAGGAGGATAAACTCCGTTTTCGTTATTTCGATTAAGGTAGTCCTTGCGCATTAAGCTGAGGTCAAATAAGTTTTCGAAAAATGGGAGGGAATTGCAAACACTTTTCGCCAATATAAACAAGACTGCGAAGTAGAACTTTGCAAATTGCTTCCTCATTATTGTTGGGTTTTACAAAGCTTCCTCTATGAGGAAGCCAAAACAGATTAACATGCTTCCTCATAGCGGTAGATTTGTAAAAATCCAACAATAATGAGGAAGCAATTTGCAAAGTTCTACTTTGCAGCCTTGTTTTCGATTTAATGTATGAAGTATATAATGTTAAAATCAAAATTAAGTAATTGAATGCGTTGAGTGTTCCTTCGGGAGATGCAGAATTATTTTACCATGTAATTATCGGAGACGTTTATGATGTTACGCCGTTCGCCAGACTTTGGCATTTAATTACTGCCTCGAATAATTTGCAGGGTCGACGATCCGAGAAGGGTGCAAGGCTTACGCAATACCATCTCGAAGATGAGCCGTATACCGCATTTAGCAGGGGTTGGTGGGCTTGCAATGTGTTGAGTTGCGTCGCGAGGTTTTAGAGAACAAGCGGGTGCCTGGGGCTGCGACTTGGGAAACGACGTAGGGTTCGTGGTAATGGTGGTTCTACCACCAACTCGTCTAGCACCCTCCTTGAGCTCGTAACTGTAAGTCTCTCCCGACACATGACAGGACTAAAAATTAATAACACTCCTGCCTAAATATAGAGTGCATAATTAAAGGGATATTACCATTTGGTGCATATCTTCATATATTTAAATATGTTGATGCTGCGCTTTACATGGCTTTTTAAACCTGTTATCGAAAATGAAGGCCAGAATTCGATATACTGACGAAAAAAAATTTAGCTTGCATTTTCTTACCGAAAGTCGGATCTGTGAAACGTGAAATCAGAAATGGAAAAAAGTAACTTTTTTTTTAATCATCGAAAATAGGTTTGTAACCGGAACTGTCCGAGGTAGAATATCCCGTGTAAAAAAAATCGTCTATGTAGAGTGGCGATAGATTTACGAAGAGACGTCTACGAAAAGGTCACCAACTGGAACGATTGTAGACTAGAATATAGACTTATGATTACAGCAAAAATCTATATCTAGTCTACGTAGATATATATAGGTTTACGTAGACTAGATATACATTTTTTATGTAATCGTCAATCTATTCTATTCTACGATCGTCCCAGTTGGTGAACTTTTTGTAGACACTCTTTACAGATTTATCGCTACTCTACATAGACGATTTTTTTTACACGGGATGCGACTTGAGAACGATAGTAAAGGCCAAAATTCGATATCTTGAAGAAAAAAAATCCGTTTGGATTTTCTGACCTGAAGTTGAATCTATGAATCGGAGACGGAAAAAAGTCAATATTTTTTTAAATTATGTTTTATGAAATACGCGTACTCGATGGAATAAGTAAAAAAACAATATCCGAGATTTTCAAGGTCTGACGCCGGTCGAATTGATATGAAATGTCCCATATATACTTATGTACATACAAATGTACGTAGATCTAAGTACCTTCTAAATGCATGTATAGACTACGAAACAGTAGGTTTACTTCTGGGTATGAGAGTGTAGCTAGAAGGTGGGGACAGGGTGGGGACAGGGTGCGCACCGGATGCCATGCTTAGAATGAATGAGGATGGGGTGAGAGGTGTAGCTGCGAACCTGGAAAGGGATGATGTCGGGCGCTCACACCTTGATGTATGAGATACTTCTCCCCATGGCTGATTCTCCCGCAACGTCACGGAAATGTTGTTCCATAAAATATATCTGAAGAGCATGGTCCTATCTGGTGGCTTATGCCGAAGAACTTGCCAAGATGTTTCTATTTCATTGAAACACACTGGCATTTTTAGTGTTGGTTATGTCGCGGTAAGTAACACACTTCAGGTAATATACAACCATTTAGAAGCATGGTGGAAAGATGTTCATAGCGACTCACGGTAAGGCAACAGTATACTTATATGTACGTGGAAGCTTCTTCGTACATCGATAATATCACACAAGTACTACACTAGTTACAACTCTCGCCTACGATCTCGTGAAAACGTTTATCGTTATCGGGACGTATACTCTCCCAAGAATTGGCGTGATAAGCGACAAGCAAGCTCAGATCGTAGGAGACATTCTACCCTGAAAGAGCATCAAGGTTTTGCAAAGTGTCTTAAGAGATCTTTCCAGTGTGAAAAAAAATCGAATTTTTTTTTTCGCCTTATTCATTAGTGTATACGGTTAAAAACATCCTCTCAAATTTTTAAAGCGAAATTCGAAATACTTCGCTGGCATACTTTATGGATCTGGCATCGCCGATTAGTCGTAAGTACACGGAAAGAAATGTTTGGTTGTGGCAACTTCGTTTTCGATTTGCTGTACACAATGTCTAAAAAATTAGTTGCCTCAACCATATCGAATAGTAACCGCAACTATTCACGATTAGTTCTCGATTGGATTAGTTAGGTTAACTAATTGGATTGGATTAGTTAGGTTAACTAATCCAATCGTTGGGACTACCATTCGAATCGTCGGTATTATCATTCGAATCGCCGGTATTATCATTCGAATCGTCGGTATTACCATTCGAATCGTTGATATTACCATTTGAGTTGCTAGGAAAATAGAATAATCGATTGGTTGTGTCAACTAATCTTTTTTTTTCCGTGTACACAATTCATATGGAATTCCTACACTCGAAACTTTAAACGCGTTTTTCTCGAAACGACATTTGTCAAAACGGTGGACATTCTCCAGGGAACAGTTTTTAAGCGATCGTTTTCAAATTTTAGGAGAACATTCTTCACGCTACTCTCTATCGTCCTATGCAAGCTTTTTTTTTAAATCTTCCAATTTTTTTAAAAGAGAAACTGTCGAAAAAAAGGGTAAAATTGGTATTTTTTGTTCAAACCGCCGCCATTTTGTCAATTTTAATAAAAAAAGCCTCCATAGCGCGATAGCCAACCGCATACTAATTAATAATCCTTTGGGTTTTTTTTTAGATCAAATTTGCAACCCCTAGGATATCCACCATGAGGCTATCGTTTTTATCAATATTATTTTCAACAATTAAAACAAGAAAATTTAAACAATAAAAATCGTCTTATAAAAAATCATTTTCTGTAATTCATGGTTACCTTAATATGTCATAAAAATTTCAGATTGATCGGCGTATAGTAACCGTCCGAAAAAAAATCGTGAAAATAGGCTATTTTTCGGGTCGTCACACTGGAAAGATCCGTTAATAGGAAAAAATATCTAACATTCGGATGAATTTATTTTCGATATTTTTAAAAGAGACCTGAAAGAAACATTTTTTGCAGAAAACTGAAAAATTTTATTACAAATCTCTCAATCGAGGACTGGAATGAAGAATTTTTTTGCCGTGTCAAAAACCGCTTTGGTCTTCTTCGACTGTTGAAACTTAAATTTAAACGTAATTGCTGTCTATGATTTTCGTACACCTTGAATATTGCGAATAAAAATGAAATCTGCAATCTTACAGATCATATATTTTCGATAGTTGTTACCTGCTGTATTCCGTTATTCCGGTACTCCCGGTTCAAGTACTACAATAGAAGTATACGCAATATTGTGTTGACGGTGAGATGGGTGGTGGTGATAGGACGAGATCATAAATCACACAAGCGAGATGCCGCAAGGCGGAGTACAGTGAAGCTCTAGCATCTTGCGTATGCGTATATATACACGTAACATAGTATATACCTTTGCCACAGCCTTGCGCACCGCTCTGCAGGATGCAGAATGGTTATTGTTACCGCAGCGATTCTCTCTCGTGGTGAGAGCGAAAATTTCCCTGAGTGCACAGAGCCACCATTCGGGCGTCATAGCTACCAACGTTCTTGGGCGCTCGCAAAGTCTCAGAAGGTGCTTCGAAGGAAAAGCAGCTTCCGACTTGCTGCTGGCAAGGCGGGCAATATATCTTCAATAGCAATTTGTTTACGTTGGGACATGTATGAAACCAGGGGAGCTTTCCGAAACGGCTTCAACGGAAATCATCTTCGACGAAGGTGCGCGTATGATCTATACGTAGTTACTCAAGTCAACAAAACTATATATGAGAAGGTGGGGCAAAGTGAAACGCATAAGCAAAAAAAATGGCTTTATTATGAAACTCAAAGAGTATTTTTACTGCTTTTCACTCAGAAAGTCGATTCCAATGATCGAAAAATTTGATGGGGGAAAATGGAACACTTCTCCAAATTGGGAAATGTATGATTTTTTAACTTTTGTACACTGAGAGAAGAATTTGTTAACAGTTAACAAATCTTGTTTAAATATGGCGAAATGAACCATTTTGTTATTTTTATTGAATCTCACTTGTGCCAAATAAGATTTGTTAACTATTAAAAAATGTCAGCGGTCTTCATTTGTGACAAGCAAATTTTATTTAGCTCAAGTGAGATTCAATAAGAATAACTAAATGGTTCATTTCGCCATATCTAACCACGATTTGTTAACTGTTAAGAAATGTTAACAACCTTTTCTCTCAGTGTAAGTGGGTCCCAATTGTTTTATCGACCATCAAAATACCGGATGATTAAAATTAAAATCCGACAAATTACAATCCCGAAAGAACCTAAAGGTAAAACTTTGTATGTTTTTAATATATTCTAATTCTTTTTTACTTGAGAAGTGATCTTATATGGGGTAAAACACGGCAAGGCGGCCACACGAATTTTTCATTTCAATAAAAAGTCTTCAAATTTCTCGAGGATGTTGGCCTGGCTGAAAACCAAAATTGCAAATATTTTCAGATTTTTTTATTGCACATTTCAGCCGTTACAAATAACTGAAAATAATAATCGTTAATTTTTTAACGCCAAAACTACGGCTCTTGAAAAAAAATCACGTGAACAAAAAATTTAAGGTATCTAACGTTCTTTTCAACAAATTTTTTTGTAAATTTTCCTACTCCGTTTTATGCTTTTTTTCAATTAAATGATATGTCAATATTTTTTTTTCTCCGAAACTGCGTTCCCCATTGGCGTCGCCCATCTTGCCAATTTTTTCTCAGATTCTAGACATATTAAGGAACAAAATGTAAAAATTTCAGCCGAATCGAGAACGCAGTTTTGGAGAAAAAATATATTATAATTTTATTCCATTGAAAAACAGCATAAAACAGAGTAGGAAGATTTTGCAAAAAATGTATTGAAAAGAACCTTAAATACCTTAAATTTTTTGTTCATGTGATTTTTTTGCGAGAGCTGTAGTTTTGTCGTTAAAAAATTAACGATTATTATTTTCAGTTTTTTGTAACGGCTGAAATATGCGATAAAAAAATCTGAAAAAATTTGTATTTTTTGTTTTCAGCCAGACCAACATCCTCAACAAATTTGAAAACTTTTTATTAAAATGAAAAATTCGTGTGACCGACTTGACGTGTTTTAACCCATATATAAATTGCATATAGAGTTTATGCAGACTATATATGACCAATTCCATGTGTTGGACTATATATAATTTTTTTACTGGAGGATGAGTTATATAGTACAGTACAAAATTCAGCATAGTGTCGAACGAGGTACGAGCTCACAATAAAAGACGAACTTCACGGCTTTCAGGTTGGCCGGCGAGAGTGACGTTCGCGCAACCTCTGAATGTGTCATCCCACAATAGCGTATAAGGTTCCTTAATGCACCTGCATTACTTCTCAGCTCGCATCTCCTCGTGCGAATATTTGTTAAAGGCATTTTTCTTTTTTTTGCCTCAAAATTTGTCAAAGGTTGAGTAAAAATGCAACCGTGTGCATTAGGAGAGTGCCTGGACAAAAATACCATATCCGTGGAAAAGAAAAACTGTTTATTTATTTATTTTAATAAAATACACTGAAAGCAAAGGTATTTCTCGAAAAATATGTCATCGGCATTGCAAAATAGTATTACCAAAATTTATCGTAATACTATTTTATAATTTCATTAAAAATTTCTGAAGCAATTATTCCACAAATAAGCGATAAAAACCATTTTCTCGCACACCGACATAAGGTATGCGACTTTGTCTGTTTTGCCCTACGACTCAAGTCTTAAGACATGCGCATACGGTGAGTTTCGAGATCTTGCGAAATATTGGCAATTTGAAAATTAAGATAAATCGACATTTGAGAATTTATTTCTTCTGGACGTAGGTAGCAGGGTAGCTTTTCGGCATTCACAAGGGAAGAAGGTTGCTGGTCGAGAGGGATACGCAACCGAAGAACTTTGCGGACCACTGGATCATTCGATCGCTCGGGTTGTGGTGCTCACTGACTCGTGATCTCGACTCTGCTCACTGTGTTATTGCTTTTTCAACATTATAAATTATGCCTACGCGGTGGAGCATTACATTTTATTGCGACTTAAGCTTTGAGAGGTTATGGTATTGGCAAGAGTCAAAGATGTTGACTTTTCAAAAAATGATGAGAAAATATGTACCTTAAGGGGAGGGAGTCAGGTAAAAAAAAATGATTTTGGAAATTCGATATCATCCAAATCCTATTGCATATAAAAATGCCCAACGCACTATATTGTTGGTGCTCGATGAAAATTTTTTTTACTGCCATCTGACTTGCATATGCTTTTCAATATTATCTTAAGCAAAGTTCTTAGGTTTTGCATTCTGCGCATGATTCAAATCAAACTACTAGGCAGATTGGAATCATTGATGTCTCATTTTCTTCTTCATAAAAAGATACACCGGCTAAATGGAGCAAACAATTTTTTTTCATTCTGAAAGCAAATTTAATCACTGATTTAGAAAATAGCATAAAATTTATTTATTAATCGTTATGTTACTTAAAAAATATTACATTTTATTAACATTTGCTCCATTTAGCCGGTGCATCTGTTCATGAAGAAGAAACTGAGACGTCAACCATTCCAATCTGACTAGTAGTTTGATCTGAATCATGCGCAGAATGGAAAACCTAAGATTTTTGCTTAAGATAGTATTCAAAAGTATATGCAAGTCACACGACTGTAAAAAAATCCTTTAATCGAGTACCAACAATATAGTTCGTTGGGCATTTTAATATGCAATATGACTTGGATGATATTGAATTTCCAAAATAATTTTTTTTTACCTGATTCCCTCCCCTTAACGAATTATTGCAAGAAAAATAAAAACTTGATTTTCTTGTAATTTACAATTTACTGTAACAGTCGTTCTATTGTGTTATTTTGATGTGAATAGAATCTTAAGGGGAGGGAGACAGATAAAAAATGGTCATTTTCATTATGAGATATCTCACTAAAAAATTATTTTTCTTTGCCTCTGATGCAAAGATTTTTTGTGATGGGATGAATCCACGTTCCACTCCTTTAGTGGATACATTACGAAGTTACGATTTAGGAGTTGTGGGGAGCTAAAAAGAAAAGCTATATCCAAAACCATTTCGCAATTAGTATGCTCTTTTCCAACCTCGTTGGGTTTGCCGTGATCCTGAGTAACCTCCGGTGCAGGAGCATCGTTTGCATAATCCTTAATGGTAAATCTAGGAAAAGCCTGGCTGCTCCGAAGAGATCCTTGCGCTTTCTATGAACGCAAGTGTGGTACCCTATGACGGTGGGTCATAGTGACAGTATGATCCAGGAGATTTTATATCTTAGTCGTAGAGTCCAACTATCTGCGGTCTCATATATGGCTATTGCTTATGTCTCCTCCACCGTAACTGTGACCGTACTCTCATTTTCAATTATAATTTTAAGTCGTCGCTGCACTAGAACACGGAGAGAAATTTCTGTGTTGTAACAACATAAAACGAGGACAACAAAAATCGTTACGTTAGGCTGGCAAATCTTTTCTTCGGCTGACAAATCAGTTTTGCTATGCTGATAAATCTTTTGTTCGGCTGACAAATCTTTTTGCTGAGCTGAGCAATTTTTTTGTAAACCTAACGTAACGATTTTTGGTGTCCTCATTTTATGTTCCCGCGTAAAAAAGATGCGGTGTCCAGGATGGAATCCAGGACAGAATCTAGAATGGAGTCTGGGCTGTGTAGGATGGATCCTGTACAATCCAGGATGAAGTCCAAGATGGACAATGGGATCGGATTAAATCCCATTCTCCATCCTGGACTACCCGGACTTCATCCTGGATTACCCAGACTCCATCCTGGACACATCATTTTTACGCGGGTTGTCACAACACAGAAATTTCTCTCCGTGAATGTCCCACTCGAACTCCTGATCTCATCATAATTAGAACAGTCATTAGTGGTCAACATTTGAAATACATTATAAAGCAAAAAGTTTAAAAAAAATTGCAAATGGCGATACAATTTAATGGCTCACCCAATTTGTTGGCCCAACCAAAATTTGTTTCCGTAACCAACTGATTTGTCTCCTTAATTAACTATTTTATTGTTCCCACCAATTTATTGATCGAAACCTTTCGAATTAATTATTTTGTTCAGCGTATAATGTCTAATCAATTTGTTACGAGTATTCATTTTATGAGAAATAATTATTCTTATTTCTAACTCTGAAAAAACTGTTTTAAACTAAGAAAACCTAGTCAATACATCAAGTAAAAATATACGACTCAAAGAAAAGTTAATTGCTTCTACAACTTTGCACGTCTTGGTTTATCACATACGAAATTTAACATCAAAGTTGAAAAGCGCCGTGAGGTATACATGAAATAGGAGGTTCTGCGAATCTCCGTTTACTGTACGTTAATCCAGCTGACCGCCCTGAGAAAACAGGATTATCCAAGTTTCCTCGTTACACAGAAACCGCTATCAGGATCTGAAATGCGACAATAAACTTTTGCCTTGATGACCATTACCTCTACGTCCAATCTCAAACGCCACGGGCGATTAAACATTTTTCAGTGTGTGACATTGAATTTTCTCGATGGAATAAAATTTTGCAGGTGTGTCTGACAGATGAAGAGGGTTAAAAAATATTATAGCTTATGGGATACAGCACATAGATTCAGGGATAATTTGGATATGCATGGCGTATACTGAACGGCTTGTTATATTTACTCTATTCGTATAACGTGATTCGCTGCCGGTTCTGATTCCGTCAGTCGACACACAGAGTTCAGTCCAATTTCCCTGTAGTAACTGCGTCGAACTGGCTCTACGCGTGTTCGCGACAGCCACCGATGAATTATTTCAACGAGCTGCGGTTACCCGTTTTGTGTGTCCATAGCTACAGTCCGTGTTTGTATATAGGGACATTCCGTGGTCAGCAACATTAATGTTTCCAAAATCTAGATGACTGCGGTATCGGTCCGTACCAGCAGAGGTCAATGTGCGTAAAAACTGTTCTACATTCAAGCGCCCTCTTCATTGCACGACCTAACACTGCACGAAAAACACCATTTTCTGGTAAACCACAGTGCCATTCACGTTCGTCGGTTGTAAAACTAAATGAAAAGCAAACAAAATTCGTTAAGTATTGTCGGGGGTTAAATGAGACCTCCAATATGCATCCGGCAATGTTATTTTTAAGTGCGCATACATAAGCGTATTGGAAAAATTTCGGGAATAACGTTTAGTATTGGAATATCGGTATGGATTAAGTTGATTGTTAATTTTTATTATTCACCTGCATTTGGAATATCGAATAAGCACGGATCATGAAGAGCTACTTTATACACGCGCGTAAAAAGAAAAGTATTAAAAACGGTATGAAAAGCATAATATCTCAAGTACGATCTATTGGACTGAATTAATACTAAAATGTATTAGACCGTATTATTAGTTTTCAGGGTCCGGGTTGATATGTCCATGGTTTTCGGTGTCCAGGTCGATATCTCCATCGCTTTCGATGTCCAGGTCGACCGACCCATAGTTTTAGTTGTCTAGATCGATTGCTCCACAGTTTTAGGTGTTCAGGTTGATATCTTCATAGTTCTCGGAGTCCAGGTCCAACGATTCGCAATGTATGTTGTACAAATTATATTCATTTATAGTTTTCGAGCTGTAGGTTAATCGCGCCGCAATCTTCAGTTTCCAGTCCGGTCTAGATACTTAAAAAAGAAGTGGGAGATCACCGAAAACTATGAAAAAATTGACCTGGACACCTAAAACTATTGAGCGGTCGATCTGGACACCAAAGCTATAGAGATATCGATCTGGACATCAAAAACCATGGAGATATCGACCTGGACACCAAAAACGATGGAGATATCAACCTGAACACCAAAAACCATGGAAATATCAACCTGGGCACCAAAAACCATGGAGATATCGACCTGGACACCAAAAACCATGGAGATATCGACCTGGATACAGAAACCGTGGACATATCGACCCGGATCCTTAAAACTAATAATACGGTTTAATACTTTTTAGTATTAATTCAGTCTAATAGATCATACTTGACATATTATACTTTTCATACTTTTTTTCCTGTTTTAATACTGTTTTAATATTTTTCTTTTTTCGCGGGCATATATACGCAACCGGCGCACCAATAGCGTGCGAGTTGTTCGGCCGCTTTCAGACTCAGAAATTTCTTAAAACTATCGGTTACCAGTATAAAACAGTCTAAGTGATAACTTTTCCATTTTCTTACAGTTTTCGATGATATTTTGTAGGAATGAATATAAATGTTAGTTGGAGGTTTGGTAGGTTCAAAATTGTAAGTGAGTGGGTTTTTAACGGAGCACGAATGCGTGTAACAAAGTTGTTCGTGATTCCCTTTTTATTAAATATTACCAGTTGTAGGTAAAATCGAAAAATGTATTTCCGGAGTTCATGATTGAATATTTTATGCTGAAGTATCGTGAATAGGGTACCCTTTTGACCTAGAGGAGTCGTGTGAATTTACTGCTACGTTTTTCCACAACATCGGACTCTATTTTTTTTCGGTTGAAAATGCGTTACGGCAGTTTACAGTGAGAAATAAAATGGATCGAAGTACTACAAAGGGTTCATCATTTATAAATACCTCAAACTCTGCGCCGTGGCAGTACAGTTCTCGAGGGAATAAATCGTTAAAATCCTCCCATCCAGATTACTGTTTGTGTGCCTCGGGGATTTTTGTTGAATAGTTTTATCCGAGCGCGTATAGATTCGATTTCCGGCACAATCCTCGTTGATGTGCAATATACTTGACATTACCAACAAAAAAAAACGCTTTTTGCTGTCTTCTCCAATCCCGCCACTTTCGGAATGTTCCAGCGATTAAAAACATTCGCGTCGAATGTTATTCGGAATATTCGGTGATTAACGCACATTTATCGGATCACCGGTGATTTCGAGCAGCCGAAATAGCCCGGATCAGGTATTTCTCCGAAAATATTCGTATTCAATTGTTTTAGTCAGCTGCATTTTTGTCATCGATTGCTAGAATCAATATTCCTTTAGACTCCATAGATAAAGTGAGAGAAACACTTTTTTACTTACCCGTAAAGTTTGCGGTTCTATTACAGCGGTGATCAGATTCATTACCCGTTACAGTTCCCATTTGTAATTGATCATTCACAGTTGAAGACTTATATACACAGACGTAGGTGTTCGCTTTGTTGGAAATCTAGAAGAAGCTGCTGTGCGGAAAGCATCAGTCTAATTAATTCTTCGTTCGTGAAATCGGACTCAGGCTGTTGTACTATGAACTATGAAGCCAGCGACTGGATTAATTAACACATTTAGTTAAGGACCTTTCTGCTGCTGCTTCTGCAGGTCTTCAGGGTAGAATGTGCGGGCTATGTTGGATGGCACAGCTCGACGGAAGAGACAAGTTTCCTTCGCGATCAAAGGTTGCCCCGAACAATGAGAGTGTCTTTGTTTCCTGACGTTGTGAACAAAAGGCAGTACGAATAGCGTTCTCCTGATGTCACGACAGAGTTACACTACCAGAGTCTCTTATCGTCGATGATTTTTATTATTTTTTCACCACACAATTCTTCTTTTGATGAACTCAGTCAGATTGACAATATTAACGACCCCGCAAACAATTTAGTTCTCGAAGAGTATACAATAATGAGTCTTATGAATTTAAACACGGTCCTGAAGCTAATCCATGTCAAAATAACACTACGTCAAAGTAAACAACATTAAAAACACTATGAAGTATCATCGATTGATCAAACTCGTGTATTAAATTTTATATACCAGTTTACACTGTAAAATCAAGGTGTTTGTGACAAGTATGTTTTGTTTTTCAAGTGTCATTTAGAAATGAATTTAATTCACAAAAGTTTTCAGCAATTGGGAACAAAAAAAATGTCGGCCTGGCACGTTGAAGATTTAGTGTTGAAACTTGCTAGGCAATAGAAAACTATAATTGAAGTTTCAGTTGCTGAAAGTTTAATCCCTTGGTCGCAATAGTGCATGAATGAACTAAAAGTTCAATATTTCTCTAAGCTTAGCTGAAAACGGACCATTGCGGCAAGTTCGTGGACGAACCATCACAGTTACAGCAGCTCTACTCAACACCAGGAACGATATTATAGTCTAGCAAACTTATGACATCGGTTCTACCTCGGACTATGTGCTTCCGAGCGTTATATTTGAATATTACTACGTGAACATGGCCAGTACGTGAATAAATATACTATATATATATCGCACAGCAGATATTCACGGATTCATTGGAACGCGTGCGTGTGTATCAGAGAAACGAATTCTGGGCTGTTGCCCCTCGGGGGACGAACTCAATAACCCCTTCACACGACCTGGACTCACCTACGCGATTTGCGACAGTCAATAAACTCGGAGGCTGGGCGAACCTGGAAACCGTTGCATCAGTTTGGCGGGACACACGTGCGGAAACAAGTTTTGTAGCGATTCAGCTTCGAGTTTTCACCGAGTGGACAACGAAACGGGGGGTCACATAGAATTGTATTGCAACAAGGATGCTCTAGCTACTATATACAAGTAGTATGTGAATTTGGACGTACCGAACCTCGATCTCGGCAAATAATGGAAAACTCACTTTGGAACCGCGAATATTTGCCAGTGAGTGTAGTGCGTCTGGTATTGAATATATATTTGATAAAAGATACGAATTTACTTAGCTATATTGATGCTTTCGATTTCCTACATTTTTATTTAAACCTCTACTTGGAGATTTATGGTGTGTTTATTTATTTAGATATGAATGGAAAGTGTTTAGGTGCTATTGCGAAAAAGAGTCGTTTTTGCAGAAATTATTCGAATATTTCGGTTAAAGCGAAGCTTTTATATATTTGAAAATATTATTTATTTTCACATTCTGGGTAGTAATTGAAAATAATTCACTGCTGCTTCTCACAATCTGATGCCGCTGGCGATAAAAACTGATCTGATCAATACAGCAATTTTTTACATAACATTGAACCGGAAACAGATTGTCCTGAACTACGTTTGTTTACGATCCACTCGAGTAAATCCTTTTCGAGGTGGGAGTTATGACATTGACAGAAACTACATCATTTTGTATTCTTTTTTTTATTTACGTGATTATTTGCGAAATTATATTTGACAGCTGAACCCAAGCAAAAAAAAGATATATAGAGTGTATGAAAAATATGTATAGTTTTAAACAACGAATTGGGTACATATACCCGTGCAGAAATATAGTTGGGGCTCCAACTTGGCCCTTTCTAGATTGCCCTAATTGTAGTAGGGGCCCTACTAGGCTAGTCAAGCTTGAGAGGCTCAATATGGGCGTCCCTAGTGAGGGTTCCACATTTAAGCCTGATTAGGCCCCGAAGTTTGTCGTGGCCGTCTCTGTTGAGCCTAGCAGGGTTCTAGAGTAGATTCCCTATTGTGGATGCCACGTTTATACCTAAAAAGGCCCCTCATTTAATCGCGGCTGCCCGAACTAATTTCTGCACGGGTAGTCTATATACACTCTATATGCAATCTATATATATACAATTTATACTGTAACGGGACGGCTCATACCCCCTGCGAGATATTCGCTTAGGACCGTCCACGTACACCATAATGCGACAGCGGAGCACGAACGTGCGACGCACCAACACTAACAACCGTTGACAATACGCGCGATCACGGCCGGTGGGGCGAGCAGCAGCGTTGCCAATTCAGTGACTTTGTCACCAGATTTATTACTTTCAGACCCTCCTAAGGTAAATGTCCCAGTAATCGACCATGTACCAGTAATCGACCAGTCTGTGGTAAAAGAGCGATAAATAAGACTGTGAGTGCTTTTCGACGCTTAAATAAATTAACAACACTTCCTCCGATTTATGTACAATATTATATGAAAATTTGAGGCTTGTAAAATCACAGCAGTGATAATAAGAAAATCGTAAACTTGCAGTGTCCGAGCCGAGCGTGATTTCGTCGAAATCCTTGATATGGAGGTTAAGGTGCGTCTCGTGACATTTAGTTAAATTCTGCGATGCACGAAGACTTTGGCTGAGTAAGTTTAATTTGATATTACATATGAAGAATCTGGTATTACTAAATGAATATGATTTTATCGTAAAATTGTTGTTTGTGCAAAAAATCGCGGAGGTCGACAACTGGTTCAGAAAAACATATAAATGTCTGGGTAATCGACCTACTGTCGATCACTAGGACAAAATTGTGGATAGAAAATTAGTGTAAATCGCGTATTGTTTTTATGAATTAGATGATAAGAAATAATGTAACAATTCATTCATCGATCGAACTGTACGAGGAGTAGTTATGGACAGGGGTATTAGGCTCTCTATAAATAATTAAGAAGCAAAATAAATCATGTCGATAACTGGGCCATGCATATGTCCATGACTGGGTCATGTCATGTCATGGGTCGATTACTGGGCAAACCGTGACTTTAGTATGTCCATGCCTGGGACATTTGCACAGCTCAAGTTTTATGTTAATTTTTTATTACAAGAAGATAAGGTAGACCAAAAGTTAAGCGTTCTATTTGTTGACAAAATTATACTGATTCTTTATAACCTACAATGACAGTTATTGACGTCTTAATTTGTGACTTTTCTTAACGTGTCGATTACTAGGACATATAACGGTCGATTACTGGACCAACTATAACTTTAGTATGTAGATGACTGGTACATTTGCACTTCTGAAGCTTTAGAATAAGTTTTATCTACAATAAGATAAGTTACGAACATTTTTGAGGTTGTTATTTTTTCATACGACTATTCTGATTCATTATTACCTAGAATGACCATTTTTTGTATCTTAATGTGAAAGTTACGTTTTTATAAAGTCGGGCAATTTGGTTAACGTGTCGATCACTGGGACGTTTACCTTACGGTGATAATTTTTTTCGTTTATGACCGGTACCTAAACTGGTGACTTTCAACCCGATTCAGTGACTTCTCGTGACGCGACGTTTTTTTTTTGCTGTACCTAGTCAATTCGTGCCGTTCTTTGAGTACCAACAGGACATTTTCTTGAAGATGCCATCTTGCGCTATGCAAAGTACCGCATAAGCTCGAACGATCTGTCGGTTCATTGCGATTATAAAATTTTTGACCGATGAAATAATATATACTTTGTCTCTTCGGTTTTTCAATTCGATTTGAATTGGTACGTATTGAAAAATGCGTGTTTATACATTGGTCGTATATGGAACATGTGAACACGATGTATCACGTACTGCGGTATGATTATATTTATAGGTTATGTTTCCGTGTTATTACAGATTTCAAATTGGAAGTACAAAGTTCTTCTTTCCTACGCTAGCTCGATGCGAGGTTTAAATATTTCTGTGTATAAGAAATACATCAACTGCTACGCTAAAACCATTCTTGAGTTATTTCGTTTTTAAAAATGGGATCGACAAAGGGTCTAGTGACTTTGGTTCTGAAACAGTGACATTTTCAACATCGGTCAGTGACCCGCCGAGTTTTTGAGTTGGCAACACTGGCGAGCAGTATATAAGTCGCCAGCGCGAGGCACACGGCCCTCATTATTACCTTGCTTTCCTAACGATGGACTCCTAAATTTACTCCGATTGCGAGTCCCAACATTGCGATGGCTCTCGCAATTCCTCTGAGCATAGCCCAGGCTCATCCGGGTACCTCTGTACTGCACAGAATCACACGGTTTTTTCCCTTGAGCCAGCCCAGCTCCAGTAGGCTCTGACACTGCGTCAGCTCCTACTGTCTACTTCTCTGCTTTCCTCTATCCTAACTTTATAATAGCTGATAAAATGATTTATTTGTTTTATTAGTGACTTTTTTTGTTGTTATATTTTCATTTATTATAGGCCACAACACTGCGTTGTCTCCTACAATCAAATTAATGTCAACTTTGACAACATAACCTAACTGCGATAATATTCGGGATATATGATAATAGTCCACGATACTCCATCATCCGCTATTTTCATATCTCCAGTCTAACTCAGCTGTCTTCTCTATAGGCTTCGAGACTCTCTCGTTGCTTATAGAGAAAAAAGGTAAACACTCCCGGTACTGTCTCTGCGGACGAGCTTGGCTTCGCGCTAATACTTGCTTACGCACTACACATATAAACCACCACTACAATTCTCGAGCGACGAGACTCGTTTTTACAAACTTTCTTTTGTAGAATTCAAGCCTCGCTCTGCTCTATTTCGGAAACCAGAAAGGGTTAATCCCATTATAATTTTGTATTTTTGTTAGCCTCTTGCTGTTTATAGAAGTTGATTTATTTTCAAGATCCAGCGTTTCCATAAGGAACTACTGGTGATAGCCCAACACACGCGGTTCTTGAACGATGTTACCAATATTATAATAATCAGCAATTTGAGTGTAATTTCATGCAGTTTTAGAAAAGGCAAAATAAGTGATCGTGTTTCACATATGAACTCCTGGAGGGAGCCCAACTCACTTGTTCCCTTATTAAACTCCTTCCACCTGAATAAAACATGAAATTAAATTATTACTATTTCTCTATTTTTATCAAATCTGGTTGCCCTTTAACATCGTTAGAATTGTTATATATTCATTTTTTCAAACGCCTATCCTGAGTCTATGATGAGCCAATCCTAGCCAAGTGGCACATGGATATCTGGAGGTATACTCCTAACCTAAAACAAATCTTATTGGGTCCAGAACACGAATTCTTAAAATCCTGCATTTTACCAATTAAGGAGACAGAAATGAGCAAAATAGAAAATCCCATAAATAAGTATTTAATTTATCGGTCATGGGGATTTTCGGTTTCGTTACAATACATAAACCCAACTTCACCGGTGGTCTTATATATAAATTGCATATAGATTGTATATAAAGTTTATATCGACGAAATATGCTCAATTCCATATGACGATCTGTATATAATTTTTTTATTTGGGAAGAATTCAGCTCGGATAAATTATAGATGGCGCGCAAGTATAGCCATAATGTATTGATTTGGATTTACTTTAGATTTGTCGTTCTTTATCTATTTCTTTTCTAGATAGCTTCGAATCTCCATGGGTTTGTAAACTTTGGTATCCACGAAGAATCCCAAAGAGTAATTGCTACAAGGGACACTGGATGGATCGACGTGTTCACAAGCAAAACTTTTATCCCAGTCACGAGAAACGCACGCGCCATCTGGAAGAACGATTACGTAGCTACCACTACAATACGCGGCGATTCTGTTCTCTATCTGTCCAAGGGACGAGCATACTCGGGACATTGCTCAAAACGCCAGAGAGTTTATACTTTCGATATCCGGACGAGCCCGTAGAGTATACAACGGCAGGAGTAGCGGTAGCAAAACTTTTACGACTGCTGCTCACGCTGCAACGACAACGAACACGTTGCCCGTGCTTTCTTCGGACGTCGTCGGTATAACTTCGAGATGGCGCAACGGTCATTGTCCTTCTGTTCCTGTGGCTGCTGTTGTTGTTTCTTCTTTTCGTCCCTTGTACTTTAACGAAATCCTTTTTTTATATCAACAACGCGTCCTTACAATACACTTCGCCACCGATGATGGTTGTAATATCGATTTCGTTGGTCTACTAATCGCAACACTTGTTTCTATTGGCTTAGTGTGTTAAGATTGATATAAAAAAAGCATTGATTCTTATGGTAGAATATAGTTTACAGAAGATTTTCCGATTATACTAAATGAACAACTGAAAAGTATTGTTATAAATAAAAAATAGGTTGTTTAATTAATTTTTTTGTAATTTTGGGTATGGTAATAGCTTTTTGTTATTCGATTTATTTCGTAAAAAGCGTACATAAATTTTCATGTGCCCGGTGTCGTCTGCACTTTTCGCCGGTGTTTATGTTTATGACAGCTGACAGCAGTATTAAAACAGCATTGAAAGATGGAATTGATAATCAGAACGGGATTCAAGGCGATAACGCATGCAATTGATTTTAATCCACAAGGTATTATAAAAGGAAAGGCGTTATCTGTATGCCATGTGCGTCTAGTGGAGGAGTTAACAGATTCAGACAAACGTATCTTAATAAAGTGCAGCGTTATTCGCCAAACGTCAGTGAAACTTCCACTACTACACCGTACAAGGTGAAATTGGAAGTAAGTATTGTAAAGTTTCAATCCTACTAACAGTATTGTAGTCTATAACTTTTTATTGATTAGATAACATTTAGTTCGTACAGTAACTCTGAAACTTTTTTTTCGTTTAACGGAGGCTATCCAGTCCTCGCGCCTTTTCTGCTTGATAACTTGGATCTTTCCTGTAGGGAAACTGTAGAAATGTACACCCGGTGAATTTAGAGAGGTGTTTTTACAATACACGACGCAACACGGCATTGAAGCCTTCCCTTTTGGCGCACTCATAGTGTCGATTTATTAAAGAAATATAAATAATATCGTTAATTAACGTACGCTAGCATGCTTTACTGTGATCATTTTTTATCAACTGTTGCACAATTTCGCCGCTTCGAACGCTGACTGTCCAAAATGGCCGCGAATGAAGATCACGCACGAAGCCAATATTGCTCCAGTTGGGCATTATTTTATTTATTTTATTTATTTTATTTATTTTATTTATTTTATTTATTTTATTTATTTTATTTATTTTATTTATTTTATTTATTTTATTTATTTTATTTATTTTATTTATTTTATTTATTTTATTTATTTTATTTATTTTATTTATTTTATTTATTTTATTTATTTCATTAATTTCATTTATGTACCTAAAGAGGCTAAGGAAATTATTTAAAAATAAAAAAGAAAAAAAATTTGAGATTTTTTACATTGTCTCATAAACTATCAATTAACAATTGCCGTTTAAAATATTGAATGTCGAAAACATTTTATGTATCAAAGTTGGTTTTCAGTCGGAAGTTGAGTTTATTAAAAATAAAAATCGCTGTGAACTAAATTAGAATTGTAATTTAGTTTAGTTGCCACGTATATGTGGCAACTTACTGAATCGGTAATAGACGATGAGGCGAGTGCAACTGTTGTTTTATTTTTCTCTGTCTGACTAAGATCGATAGACTTTGCGACTGCATATTGTAGGATAAAAAATGGTCCGAAAAGCAATGTAGTTTGAAAGATAAATTTCAAATTTTGCGTTCACCTCTGTCTACCTTGCAATGGAGCGCGTTTTCGTAAGATCATCTTTCCATGAAGACAACGACGATTCCCAGAGGACCGACGGTCTTATAGCAGAGCTTAGAAACTCGAAATGCGAACATCACGTTTTTCCCGGTACGATCTACAATATCAGACGTGCGAACGAAAACCTCCCTGCGTTACTATCTATCCTACCTTGACATGTGTGTATTAGTAGCAGGGCTTCGAGCGTGTACAACGCTCGCACCTGCTCATACACTGTCCATAATACCTATATTCCGAATGTTGTATTGTGAACCGACGCGAGCAATCCAATATCCGAGTTTCACACCGAACGACTGCAAACTGCTGCGAGTTGCTTTCACAACCCTGCAACGCAACTGCCAGATGAGTTTTTCGTGCTGGGTACACATGAACATTGAGCACGGTACTGTCGTACGGCAAACGTGTAGTCCTCTCGGTCTCGCCCGTCCACGAAGAGCGACTGTACAGTGTGAAATGCGTAAGGATTACTAACTGTCACTACAAACGCGTATAACTTACTACCCGTAGCTGCCACCATTTACAAAACACGTCAACGACAAACTTTCGTTGCCTACATTTAATCTGCAAGCACATCGAAATAGAAATGCATTTCTTTTTTCACACACGTGTTCAGACAAACATTTTTTTAGCAACCAGCATTTTCGTGGAGCACCCGATCGCAAATTTCAGTTCGGATTTTAGTTCATTTGTCATAATTGTTTAATCAATGATTTGGATTTGGAGCACCCGATCGCAAATTTCAGTTCGGATTTTAGTTCATTTGTCATAATTGTTTAATCAATGATTTCAGAGTTGTTTAAATAAATTAAACAAGTGTTAACAATTATAATTACATTTTCGTGTAAAATAATGACGTCAAATTGTGATCATAAATTGACATATCTCAAAAAGTGCTATTATTGAGATGCGTTAAGACGAAAAATCTTAGAAAAATTCAAAACAATTTTGAGATCGATTTGATACCAAGTTTTTTTTTATATGAGGGATGAATACACAAGTAAAATAATTATATATAGTCTGACATATGGAATTGGACATATATGGATTGTATATAGACTATATATGCTTAATTCCATGTTTGAAACTATATATATTTTTTACTTGGGCAATGATGCTATAATGAGACAAAAAGTAGAGTGTTGGTGTGATAATGCGATGCAGAGGGAAAAAGGATTGGCGGATTAAATTGACATTACATCCTACGAATATTGATGCACTCGAGCTTCGAATGAGCGCCATGTCAGTGTTTCCTCGATTAGAGTTAGGGTTTGAACGAGCGTACAAAATGGTGGTCTGCCGCAACGATAGATATAGATGAGATAAGAAGAGGAACAGCATAGAAAGCGCAGTAAGAGCCGCGCGTTGCCGCCATTCTGTTAAATTGTTTCCGATCGAATCACTTGATTCCATCAACAGTAGATTCCACGCCTCGACACGCTTCGCCTAGCTCTGCGGATATTCATTTGGAAATTGGAAACGAATTTTTCCCGTGCTGCTCCTCTATCTATTATTTCAAAATGTTCGTCGATTCAATAATGTCTTAACATCCTGTTGCTATATTATTTCGTCTCACTGTAGCTATGATCATAAACCAGCCAGACTGTCTTATATATGAAGCGAATATATATAAATAGAAGAGACTCAAGGAAAAAAAATACATACGGTTTTGTCCGGCGTTAATGTAGCAATCTTAGATAGAGGCAAAATTGATGATATTTCATAGATTCGAATGGTAATTTATAGTATATTTCGAAACTTTTTCTGACGAGTAGTGTACAAAATTGTAGGGTAGAAGTACTGGTTGTGGCCACTTTAAGAATTTTCCCATTTTCAAGTACTTGTGATTGGGACCAAATATCATAAAACTGTTTTGGACCTATACTTTTCATATCTGAGAAGAATATAATTTCAGATTTTTAGCATTAAAGTCTTCATATGTATCGAGAAAACACTGGAAAATCGAAAAAAGTAGGAGCATAGCCATTTCACCAGTTCTGGCCACCTATGCACCGTTTTGGCCACAGTAATGTACCGGTTTTGGCCATGCTTAAAATTAGAATAACTAAATATTCATTGCACTTCAAACATTTTTTAAGGTGTGTTTGATAAATCAAAATCGTATTCTTATGAAAGCATCCAATTCCTCTACACGAAAATGTCTTTAACGCACAGATGCCATCTGTGAACCTAACTAACCATTTTCGACATTCGTCTCCTTCGTTTTGCACTTTTTCGTAGCAGCTTTCTTGGTCACGAATAGTCATACATTATATTAATGTTTTACTCTTTACACTTTTATTTTTACTTTTACCAGAGTTCTTTCCGAAAGTAGATTTTCGCATTGAATAATGATGGGAATCTTCAACATGAAAGGTGTTCCACCGCTTTACCTTCTTTTTTACTATACATTTCTAAGGATATATTTTTCTTAGCGTTTTTTCGTGTTTTTGTTTCTTCTTTACGAATTTATGAATTGATTGTGTAATAATTAACGAAAAATTAATGATTTTATTATCATGGCCATATCCGGGGCAACATGCTTATTCCATGTACCAGTTGTGGCCATCGTATTTTTTATAAATGTATAGCTTTATTTCAAACTTTTAGTACATCAACATTTGCAGTGATGACTCTTAAGATTGATATGTGCAAAGCTGCATGCAATTCGCCAACTATATAATCCGAATATGTATCTAGATCTTTCGTCAAAATCTTGTCGAATTCCGTAAGGAGTTGACAATTTGATGAATCAACTGATGATACTTTAATTACTGACACAGTACTTTTTGTAATGGAGACGAATGGACGTCAAAATGACGATAAATGTTTCCAAAATACACAACGTTATGAAAAATTATGATTAAATACAGGTACAGAATTAAAGTAGCCACGAAAAACGTATTTAAGTGTAAGGGTGGCCACAACCGGTACTTCTACCCTACTTCACAAAGTGTGAAAATGTGGTTTTATGCCGGCGAAGCGACAATTTGCGGAATTGTAATAGTTTTTCAATTCTGCAGATCATTGATTTATTTGTTTGATTGAAGTCGAATTTCGTTCTATTAATACGACACATTAATTTCTAAAAAAAAGATGCAAAGTAGAACCTTGCACATTGCTTCCTCATTATTTTTCGCTTTTTACAAAGCTCCCTCTGTGAGGAAGCAGTATGTTATTCAATTTTGGCTTCCTCATAGAGGAAGCTTTGTAAAAAGCGAAAAATAATGAGGAAGCAATGTGCAAGGTTCTACTTTGCATCTTTTTTTTTATACCTTGTGTCTCTTTTGCAGAGGTGTTTTATACAGCTATAAATCACCTCTGCAAACACCGTTACATCTAATTTTGATTAGATACAAATTTTTGTCGTACTTTCTCAACTTTTCCGGAAGTTATAGCGAAAATCTACATTTTTTTTTAAATGAAAAATGGTGTAAAATCCGAACGACTTTACCGATCATCACCAAATTTGGTACATGGCATTTCTGAATGTTATTTTTCGTCTGTACAAAATTTCTGTTCATTTGTTGAAATTCGACGTAATTTAGAGCAAAATGTATTTTTTTCGAAAAATTCAAAATTCTATAAAATCGGAACCGCTTTACCGATTTCGCTGAAATTCAATACCAAACGTCATTTAACGTGTCTTCATTTATAAAGAACTATTTAGCTAAATTGGCGAACTTTTACGAAAGTTAGAGCGATCACGACATTTTTTGAAAAAATTAAAAATTGCATAAAATCTGTTTACATTGATACATTTAATTAAAAATCACGTCAATAACAGAGGAGTCAATACTCTACCTGCGTGCAAAATTTTAGCTAGATCCATCGTGCCGTTCGTGAGTTATGGGCAATTGAATTTTCAGTGTCTGGATACATACACACACACACACACACACACACACACACACACACACACACACACACACACACACACACACATACACACATACACACATACAGACATATTTTCTAGACCACTTTTCTCGAATTTTTAGGTGATTCTAAGCATACTGACATGAAAATCTCGAAAAAAAAATTTTTCACGAAAACAAAGCTTCCTCTATGAGGAAGCAAAAATCGTATAGATAAGAATACATTCTGTTAATAATGAATATAAAATATTTCTTCAATCTTTTTGTACGGGATATATAAGAATTCAAAATTTAGCGCGTGATAAAATCGAATTATAAAAATTTTGAGCTCTCATAATCGCGTTTTCAACACGTATGATGGCTGAACCGGTATCACGACCACAAACTTTTACGATCCACAAAGTAAATAAAAGACTTTCACGTGTACTTCTTGCAACACATCATCGTACCTTTATATAGGATGCGTAAAACGAAACTCCCCGAGTTTTCTGCTCGGCAATGAACAAACGCAAGCACCGTTGGTTCCGCGCAGAGTCAAGGATAATGGACCGAGAGTAATTAACGAGCATCCTTCCGTTAAGCCGTCCAATTTTAATTGCGCATTTTTTATTTTTTTTTGCGAACTCGCCCTTCCGTCCTTTCGAAAGGACGTCTTTTTTTCCCTCAGTCTGTGTTTTGTAGTCTGTTCTTTAGTGTATACAGTTTCTCGTAGGTTGTAAATTCCTTCCCTTATTCCGGTTCAATTTATTTTTTATACTTGTTCGAAATATTCAGAAAAAAATGAATATTTTTGTTTACATCATTTGTCAAAATATTCTTTTTATTTTATTTTAAATAGAATTAACTAAATAATCATTTTTTACTGGTTTTCAAATAACCCATTATTATTTTATGACTATTATTGTTTAAATATTATTAATATTTATATTATTTATTTATATTATTAAATAGACAGCTCCAAGTGCGCCCGGTATCGTTAATTTTTTATGCACGGAAATAAATGTTTGGTTGTCGCAACTACGTTTTCGATTTGCTGTACACAATGTCTAAAAAATTAGTTGCCTTAACCATATCGAATAGCAACCTCAACTATTCACGATTAGTTCTCGCGAGATTAGTTAGGTTAACTAATCCAATCATTGGGACTACCATTCGAATCGTCGGTATTACCATTCGAATCGTTGGTATTACCATTTGAGTTGTAAGGAAAATAGAATAATCGATTGGTTGTGTCAACTCATTTCTTGGTTATGGCAACTAATCTTATTTTTCCGGGTGATTGTCATCGTATCAAACTGAAAGTAAAATTTAACAAGAATTTTTGGTACTTCACTAAAAATAAATATTACACTTAATTCATTATTGCTGCAACCTCGACTTATGTATGTACTACTCGAGGAAGGGTTCGAGGTAGACCTATCCCTTAGTTTAGGAATTTCCAGGTGCTACAAGACGATGAGAAAATTATTTTGCTCTTCTCGTGCGAGGTTTAATAACGTAGCTTCTCTAGAGAACGTCGAAAGCGCGATGTCTCGTCGGTACTTGCTGCTATACAACATTCAGGGACGTCTGGCGAGTCGTAAAGCTTGAAACGGTTTTTAGTAGACATACGATACCCTCGTGGTGAACCGTCAGGAAGTGAGAATACAGTCGAAACAGCGTATTTGCCGGGTGCAAATACTCTCCGAGACGATGGGTGTGGCACGAATCCAACAAGCACCCTGGAGTGTGGCAGCAACATCCGATGAGAGAAACACAGGAGAATGTGCACCCCGTGCACTCGATCCTTATTTCAGTGTGGAACAGACCGCGGCTGTTTCAACGCGAGTGGAACTCGAGACGTTAGTTTCTCGTTCTAAAGAGGTGGATAAAGTGCGAGAAATACGGGAAAAGCCGAAGGAAGGATGAAGCCTTCAAGCTTCACGAAGTAACTCAAGAACTCTGCCGTTATATAGCGTGGATCTATATGAGAACGTGCTATTAACGGTTCACCGAACATCCCGCACTTTCTTCCGTCAGAAAATACTGTCGTATGCAGTTTCATGATGCAATTAGTGAATTTATTATAATAACGCAGGAAGAAAAAGAAACGTAGCCCGGCGCCTTAATGGAAACTCAGCTTTTGGTAAATGTACCATTTTATAATGAGTTCAACAAGAGATTCAAGATATTTTCATTGCATTCGACAATCTTTTGAGATTGAAAAGTAAGAAAGTGTTTTTCTGAGGATGTACGACGTACATCCCTCTTCAAAAAATCAGTGGATGAAATATCTCGCGTTTTCGTTCTAAGTATTGTTGTCATTTTATTCGTTATGTAAATAGCTGTCGTACCGGCATGAAGTTGATACTCGTCGGCGAACAATTTCAGGTATGTTGTTAATTTTGACAGTTGTAAATGATTTAAAGAATTCACAGGTCTGACTTCCGGTCGGAAAATCCAACCTACATGTTTTTTGTTCAAGATATCGAATTTTGGCCTTCACTATCGTTCTCAAGTCGCATATTGTACCTCAGAAAGTACCGGTTACATGCCTTCTTACGATGATTTTTGAATAAGTCACTTTTGGTTGGTTCTGATTTCAGAATTCAGAGATTCGACTTTTGGTCGGAAAATCCAACCCAAAGAACCTAAATTTATTTTTCTTTAAGATATCGAATTTTGGCCTTCACTATCATTCTCAAGTCGCATATTGTACCTCGGAAAGTACCAGTTACAGGCCTTTTTACGATGATTTTTAAAAAAGTTACTTTTGGTCGGTTTTTCACAGATCCGATTTTTGGTCGGAAAATCGAACCTAAAGAACCTAAAGAATTTTTTTTCAAGATATCGAATTTTGGCCTTCACTATCGTTCTCAAGTCGCATATTGTACCCCAGAAAGTACCTGTTACATGCCTTTTTACGATGATTTTTAAAAAAGTCACTTTTGGTCGGTTTTTCACAGATCCGATTTTTGGTCGGAAAATCGAACCTAAAGAACCTAAAGAATTTTTTTTTCAAGATATCGAATTTTGGCCTTCACTATCGTTCTCAAGTCGCATATTGTACCCCAGAAAGTACCTGTTACATGCCTTTTTATGATGATTTTTAAAAAAGTCACTTTTGGTCGGTTTTTCACAGATCCGATTTTTGGTCGGAAAATCGAACCTAAAGAACCTAAATAATTTTTTTTTTCAAGATATCGAATTTTGGCCTTCACTATCGTTCTCAAGTCGCATATTGTACCTCGGAAAGTACCTGTTACATGCCTTTTTACGATGATTTTTAAAAAAGTTACTTTTGGTCGGTTTTTCACAGATCCGATTTTTGGTCGGAAAATCGAACCTAAAGAACCTAAAGAATTTTTTTTCAAGATATCGAATTTTGGTCTTCACTATCGTTCTGAAGTCGCATATTGTACCTCGGAAAGTACCGGTTACATGCCTTTTTGCGATGATTTTTAAAAAAGTCACTTTTGGTCGGTTTTTCACAGATCCGATTTTTGGTCGGAAAATCGAACCTAAAGAACCTAAAGAATTTTTTTTTCAAGATATCGAATTTTGGCCTTCACTATCGTTCTCAAGTCGCATATTGTACCCCAGAAAGTACCGGTTACATGCCTTTTTACGATGATTTTTAAAAAAGTCACTTTTGGTCGGATTTTCACAGATCCGATTTTTGGTCGGAAAATCGAACCTAAAGAACATAAAGAATTTTTTTTTCAAGATATCGAATTTTGGCCTTCAGTATCGTTCTCAAGTCGCATATTGTACCCCAGAAAGTACCGGTTACATGCCTTTTTACGATGATTTTTAAAAAAGTCACTTTTGGTCGGATTTTCACAGATCCGATTTTTGGTCGGAAAATCGAACCTAAAGAACCTAAAGAATTTTTTTTTCAAGATATCGAATTTTGGCCTTCACTATCGTTCTCAAGTCGCATATTGTACCCCAGAAAGTACCGGTTACATGCCTTTGTACGATGATTTTTAAAAAAGTCACTTTTAGTCGGATTTTCACAGATCCGATTTTTGGTCGGAAAATCGAACCTAAAGAACCTAAAGAATTTTTTTTTCAAGATATCGAATTTTGGCCTTCACTATCGTTCTCAAGTCGCATATTGTACCCCAGAAAGTACCTGTTACATGCCTTTTTACGATGATTTTTAAAAAAGTCACTTTTGGTCGGTTTTTCACAGATCCGATTTTTGGTCGGAAAATCGAACCTAAAGAACCTAAAGAATTTTTTTTCCAAGATATCGTATTTTGGCCTTCACTATCGTTCTCAAGTCGCATATTGTACCCCAGAAAGTACCTGTTACATGCCTTTTTATGATGATTTTTAAAAAAGTCACTTTTGGTCGGTTTTTCACAGATCCGATTTTTGGTCGGAAAATCGAACCTAAAGAACCTAAAGAATTTTTTTTTCAAGATATCGAATTTTGGCCTTCACTATCGTTCTCAAGTCGCATATTGTACCCCAGAAAGTACCGGTTACATGCCTTTTTACGATGATTTTTAAAAAAGTCACTTTTGGTCGGATTTTCACAGATCCGATTTTTGGTCGGAAAATCGAACCTAAAGAACATAAAGAATTTTTTTTTCAAGATATCGAATTTTGGCCTTCAGTATCGTTCTCAAGTCGCATATTGTACCCCAGAAAGTACCGGTTACATGCCTTTTTACGATGATTTTTAAAAAAGTCACTTTTGGTCGGATTTTCACAGATCCGATTTTTGGTCGGAAAATCGAACCTAAAGAACCTAAAGAATTTTTTTTTCAAGATATCGAATTTTGGCCTTCACTATCGTTCTCAAGTCGCATATTGTACCCCAGAAAGTACCGGTTACATGCCTTTGTACGATGATTTTTAAAAAAGTCACTTTTAGTCGGATTTTCACAGATCCGATTTTTGGTCGGAAAATCGAACCTAAAGAACCTAAAGAATTTTTTTTTCAAGATATCGAATTTTGGCCTTCACTATCGTTCTCAAGTCGCATATTGTACCCCAGAAAGTACCTGTTACATGCCTTTTTACGATGATTTTTAAAAAAGTCACTTTTGGTCGGTTTTTCACAGATCCGATTTTTGGTCGGAAAATCGAACCTAAAGAACCTAAAGAATTTTTTTTCCAAGATATCGTATTTTGGCCTTCACTATCGTTCTCAAGTCGCATATTGTACCCCAGAAAGTACCTGTTACATGCCTTTTTATGATGATTTTTAAAAAAGTCACTTTTGGTCGGTTTTTCACAGATCCGATTTTTGGTCGGAAAATCGAACCTAAAGAACCTAAAGAATTTTTTTTTCAAGATATCGAATTTTGGCCTTCACTATCGTTCTCAAGTCGCATATTGTACCCCAGAAAGTACCTGTTACATGCCTTTTTACGATGATTTTTAAAAAAGTCACTTTTGGTCGGTTTTTCACAGATCCGATTTTTGGTCGGAAAATCGAACCTAAAGAACCTAAAGAATTTTTTTTTCAAGATATCGAATTTTGGTCTTCACTATCGATCTCAAGTCGCATATTGTACCCCAGAAAGTACCGGTTACATGCCTTTTTGCGATGATTTTTAAAAAAGTCACTTTTGGTCGGTTTTTCACAGATCCGATTTTTGGTCGGAAAATCGAACCTAAAGAACCTAAATAATTTTTTTTTCAAGATATCGAATTTTGGCCTTCACTATGGTTCTCAAGTCGCATATTGTACCTCGGAAAGTACCGGTTACATGCCTTTTTGCGATGATTTTTAAAAAAGTCACTTTTGGTCGGTTTTTCACAGATCCGATTTTTGGTCGGAAAATCGAACCTAAAGAACCTAAAGAATTTTTTTTTCAAGATATCGAATTTTGGCCTTCACTATCGTTCTCAAGTCGCATATTGTACCCCAGAAAGTACCGGTTACATGCCTTTGTACGATGATTTTTAAAAAAGTCACTTTTAGTCGGATTTTCACAGATCCGATTTTTGGTCGGAAAATCGAACCTAAAGAACCTAAAGAATTTTTTTTTCAAGATATCGAATTTTGGTCTTCACTATCGTTCTCAAGTCGCATATTGTACCCCAGAAAGTACCGGTTACATGCCTTTTTGCGATGATTTTTAAAAAAGTCACTTTTGGTCGGTTTTTCACAGATCCGATTTTTGGTCGGAAAATCGAACCTAAAGAACCTAAAGAATTTTTTTTTCAAGATATCGAATTTTGGCCTTCACTATCGTTCTCAAGTCGCATATTGTACCTCGGAAAGTACCGGTTACATGCCTTTTTGCGATGATTTTTAAAAAAGTCACTTTTGGTCGGTTTTTCACAGATCCGATTTTTGGTCGGAAAATCGAACCTAAAGAACCTAAAGAATTTTTTTTTCAAGATATCGAATTTTGGTCTTCACTATCGTTCTCAAGTCGCATATTGTACCTCGGAAAGTACCGGTTACATGCCTTTTTGCGATGATTTTTAAAAAAGTCACTTTTGGTCGGTTTTTCACAGATCCGATTTTTGGTCGGAAAATCGAACCTAAAGAACCTAAAGAATTTTTTTTTCAAGATATCGAATTTTGGCCTTCACTATCGTTCTCAAGTCGCATATTGTACCCCAGAAAGTACCTGTTACATGCCTTTTTACGATGATTTTTAAAAAAGTCACTTTTGGTCGGTTTTTCACAGATCCGATTTTTGGTCGGAAAATCGAACCTAAAGAACCTAAAGAATTTTTTTTTCAAGATATCGAATTTTGGCCTTCACTATCGTTCTCAAGTCGCATATTGTACCCCAGAAAGTACCTGTTACATGCCTTTTTACGATGATTTTTAAAAAAGTCACTTTTGGTCGGTTTTTCACAGATCCGATTTTTGGTCTGAAAATCGAACCTAAAGAACCTAAAGAATTTTTTTTTCAAGATATCGAATTTTGGTCTTCACTATCGTTCTCAAGTCGCATATTGTACCCCAGAAAGTACCGGTTACATGCCTTTTTGCGATGATTTTTAAAAAAGTCACTTTTGGTCGGTTTTTCACAGATCCGATTTTTGGTCGGAAAATCGAACCTAAAGAACCTAAAGAATTTTTTTTTCAAGATATCGAATTTTGGTCTTCACTATCGTTCTCAAGTCGCATATTGTACCCCAGAAAGTACCGGTTACATGCCTTTTTGCGATGATTTTTAAAAAAGTCACTTTTGGTCGGTTTTTCACAGATCCGATTTTTGGTCGGAAAATCGAACCTAAAGAACCTAAAGAATTTTTTTTTCAAGATATCGAATTTTGGCCTTCACTATCGTTCTCAAGTCGCATATTGTACCTCGGAAAGTACCTGTTGCATGCCTTTTTACGATGATTTTTAAAAAAGTCACTTTTGGTCGGTTTTTCACAGATCCGATTTTTGGTCGGAAAATCGAACCTAAAGAACCTAAAGAATTTTTTTTTCAAGATATCGAATTTTGGTCTTCACTATCGTTCTCAAGTCGCATATTGTAGCTCGGAAAGTACCGGTTACATGCCTTTTTACGATGATTTTTAAAAAAGTCACTTTTGGTCGGTTTATCACAGATTCGATTTTTGGTCGGAAAATCGAACCTAAAGAACCTAAAGAATTTTTTTTTCAAGATATCGAATTTTGGCCTTCACTATCGTTCTCAAGTCGCATATTGTACCTCGGAAAGTACCGGTTACATGCCTTCTTGCGATGATTTTTAAAAAAGTCACTTTTGGTCGGTTTTTCACAGATCCGATTTTTGGTCGGAAAATCGAACCTAAAGAACCTAAAGAATTTTTTTTTCAAGATATCGTATTTTGGCCTTCACTATCGTTCTCAAGTCGCATATTGTACCTCGGAAAGTACCTGTTACATGCCTTTTTGCCATGATTTTTAAAAAAGTCACTTTTGGTCGGTTTTTCACAGATCCGATTTTTGGTCGGAAAATCGAACCTAAAGAACCTAAAGAATTTTTTTTTCAAGATATCGAATTTTGGTCTTCACTATCGTTCTCAAGTCGCATATTGTAGCTCGGAAAGTACCGGTTACATGCCTTTTTACGATGATTTTTAAAAAAGTCACTTTTGGTCGGTTTATCACAGATTCGATTTTTGGTCGGAAAATCGAACCTAAAGAACCTAAAGAATTTTTTTTTCAAGATATCGAATTTTGGCCTTCACTATCGTTCTCAAGTCGCATATTGTACCTCGGAAAGTACCGGTTACATGCCTTCTTGCAATGATTTTTAAAAAAGTCACTTTTGGTCGGTTTTTCACAGATCCGATTTTTGGTCGGAAAATCGAACCTAAAGAACCTAAAGAATTTTTTTTTCAAGATATCGTATTTTGGCCTTCACTATCGTTCTCAAGTCGCATATTGTACCTCGGAAAGTACCGGTTACATGCCTTTTTGCGATGATTTTTAAAAAAGTCACTTTTGGTCGGTTTTTCACAGATCCGATTTTTGGTCGGAAAATCGAACCTAAAGAACCTAAAGAATTTTTTTTTTCAAGATATCGTATTTTGGCCTTCACTATCGTTCTCAAGTCGCATATTGTACCTCGGAAAGTACCTGTTACATGCCTTTTTGCCATGATTTTTAAAAAAGTCACTTTTGGTCGGTTTTTCACAGATCCGATTTTTGGTCGGAAAATCGAACCTAAAGAACCTAAAGAATTTTTTTTTCAAGATATCGAATTTTGGTCTTCACTATCGTTCTCAAGTCGCATATTGTACCCCGGAAAGTACCGGTTACATGCCTTTTTACTATGATTTTTAAAAAAGTCACTTTTGGTCGGTTTTTCACAGATCCAATTTTTAGTCGGAAAATCGAACCTAAAGAACCTAAAGAATTTTTTTTCCAAGATATCGTATTTTGGCCTTCACTATCGTTCTCAAGTCGCATATTGTACCCCAGAAAGTACCTGTTACATGCCTTTTTACGATGATTTTTAAAAAAGTCACTTTTGGTCGGTTTTTCACAGATCCGATTTTTGGTCGGAAAATCGAACCTAAAGAACCTAAAGAATTTTTTTTTCAAGATATCGAATTTTGGTCTTCACTATCGTTCTCAAGTCGCATATTGTACCCCAGAAAGTACCGGTTACATGCCTTTTTGCGATGATTTTTAAAAAAGTCACTTTTGGTCGGTTTTTCACAGATCCGATTTTTGGTCGGAAAATCGAACCTAAAGAACCTAAATAATTTTTTTTTCAAGATATCGAATTTTGGCCTTCACTATCGTTCTCAAGTCGCATATTGTACCTCGGAAAGTACCGGTTACATGCCTTTTTGCGATGATTTTTAAAAAAGTCACTTTTGGTCGGTTTTTCACAGATCCGATTTTTGGTCTGAAAATCGAACCTAAAGAACCTAAAGAATTTTTTTTTCAAGATATCGAATTTTGGTCTTCACTATCGTTCTCAAGTCGCATATTGTACCCCAGAAAGTACCGGTTACATGCCTTTTTGCGATGATTTTTAAAAAAGTCACTTTTGGTCGGTTTTTCACAGATCCGATTTTTGGTCGGAAAATCGAACCTAAAGAACCTAAAGAATTTTTTTTTCAAGATATCGAATTTTGGTCTTCACTATCGTTCTCAAGTCGCATATTGTACCCCAGAAAGTACCGGTTACATGCCTTTTTGCGATGATTTTTAAAAAAGTCACTTTTGGTCGGTTTTTCACAGATCCGATTTTTGGTCGGAAAATCGAACCTAAAGAACCTAAAGAATTTTTTTTTCAAGATATCGAATTTTGGCCTTCACTATCGTTCTCAAGTCGCATATTGTACCTCGGAAAGTACCTGTTGCATGCCTTTTTACGATGATTTTTAAAAAAGTCACTTTTGGTCGGTTTTTCACAGATCCGATTTTTGGTCGGAAAATCGAACCTAAAGAACCTAAAGAATTTTTTTTTCAAGATATCGAATTTTGGTCTTCACTATCGTTCTCAAGTCGCATATTGTAGCTCGGAAAGTACCGGTTACATGCCTTTTTACGATGATTTTTAAAAAAGTCACTTTTGGTCGGTTTATCACAGATTCGATTTTTGGTCGGAAAATCGAACCTAAAGAACCTAAAGAATTTTTTTTTCAAGATATCGAATTTTGGCCTTCACTATCGTTCTCAAGTCGCATATTGTACCTCGGAAAGTACCGGTTACATGCCTTTTTGCGATGATTTTTAAAAAAGTCACTTTTGGTCGGTTTTTCACAGATCCGATTTTTGGTCGGAAAATCGAACCTAAAGAACCTAAAGAATTTTTTTTTCAAGATATCGTATTTTGGCCTTCACTATCGTTCTCAAGTCGCATATTGTACCTCGGAAAGTACCTGTTACATGCCTTTTTGCCATGATTTTTAAAAAAGTCACTTTTGGTCGGTTTTTCACAGATCCGATTTTTGGTCGGAAAATCGAACCTAAAGAACCTAAAGAATTTTTTTTTCAAGATATCGAATTTTGGTCTTCACTATCGTTCTCAAGTCGCATATTGTACCTCGGAAAGTACCGGTTACATGCCTTTTTGCGATGATTTTTAAAAAAGTCACTTTTGGTCGGTTTTTCACAGATCCGATTTTTGGTCGGAAAATCGAACCTAAAGAACCTAAAGAATTTTTTTTTTCAAGATATCGTATTTTGGCCTTCACTATCGTTCTCAAGTCGCATATTGTACCTCGGAAAGTACCTGTTACATGCCTTTTTGCCATGATTTTTAAAAAAGTCACTTTTGGTCGGTTTTTCACAGATCCGATTTTTGGTCGGAAAATCGAACCTAAAGAACCTAAAGAATTTTTTTTTCAAGATATCGAATTTTGGTCTTCACTATCGTTCTCAAGTCGCATATTGTACCCCGGAAAGTACCGGTTACATGCCTTTTTACTATGATTTTTAAAAAAGTCACTTTTGGTCGGTTTTTCACAGATCCAATTTTTAGTCGGAAAATCGAACCTAAAGAACCTAAAGAATTTTTTTTCCAAGATATCGTATTTTGGCCTTCACTATCGTTCTCAAGTCGCATATTGTACCCCAAAAAGTACCTGTTACATGCCTTTTTACGATGATTTTTAAAAAAGTCACTTTTGGTCGGTTTTTCACAGATCCGATTTTTGGTCGGAAAATCGAACCTAAAGAACCTAAAGAATTTTTTTTTCAAGATATCGTATTTTGGCCTTCACTATCGTTCTCAAGTCGCATATTGTACCTCGGAAAGTACCTGTTACATGCCTTTTTGCCATGATTTTTAAAAAAGTCACTTTTGGTCGGTTTTTCACAGATCCGATTTTTGGTCGGAAAATCGAACCTAAAGAACCTAAAGAATTTTTTTTTCAAGATATCGAATTTTGGTCTTCACTATCGTTCTCAAGTCGCATATCGTACCTCGGAAAGTACCGGTTACATGCCTTTTTGCGATGATTTTTAAAAAAGTCACTTTTGGTCGGTTTTTCACAGATCCGATTTTTGGTCGGAAAATCGAACCTAAAGAACCTAAAGAATTTTTTTTTCAAGATATCGTATTTTGGCCTTCACTATCGTTCTCAAGTCGCATATTGTACCTCGGAAAGTACCTGTTACATGCCTTTTTGCCATGATTTTTAAAAAAGTCACTTTTGGTCGGTTTTTCACAGATCCGATTTTTGGTCGGAAAATCGAACCTAAAGAACCTAAAGAATTTTTTTTTCAAGATATCGAATTTTGGTCTTCACTATCGTTCTCAAGTCGCATATTGTACCCCGGAAAGTACCGGTTACATGCCTTTTTACTATGATTTTTAAAAAAGTCACTTTTGGTCGGTTTTTCACAGATCCGATTTTTAGTCGGAAAATCGAACCTAAAGAACCTAAAGAATTTTTTTTCCAAGATATCGTATTTTGGCCTTCACTATCGTTCTCAAGTCGCATATTGTACCCCAGAAAGTACCTGTTACATGCCTTTTTACGATGATTTTTAAAAAAGTCACTTTTGGTCGGTTTTTCACAGATCCGATTTTTGGTCGGAAAATCGAACCTAAAGAACCTAAATAATTTTTTTTCCAAGATATCGAATTTTGGCCTTCAATATCGTTCTCAAGTCGCATATTGTACCTCGGAAAGTACCGGTTACATGCCTTTTTGCGATGATTTTTAAAAAAGTCACTTTTGGTCGGTTTTTCACAGATCCGATTTTTGGTCGGAAAATCGAACCTAAAGAACCTAAATAATTTTTTTTCAAGATATCGAATTTTGGCCTTCACTATCGTTCTCAAGTCGCATATTGTACCTCAGAAAGTACCGGTTCCATGCCTTTTTAACATGATTTAAAAAATCGAGCCTTTTTTCCCTCTCTAATTTCAGAATTCATGAACTTAATAAAACGGCACGAGTTCTAATATCGAAAATGCAAGTTATTTCAGCCACGATAAACTGCAAAAGTCAAAGTACACTAATAAAAAATTTAATACCGAGTTTTGACGGTTAGCGCGAGATTTGAATTCTGTGCGATAACAGGAGATTTTGAAAAAAATATCTGATAAAAATGAGTCGTTAAAAATGTTCAGAAAATTTATTACGGTTGATACTTCTAACTAAAGTTGTTAATGAGTTAGTATAAAATATGAGTCGTTTCTATCCGATAGTTAGTCAATGCAGGTATTCCCTTGATGATAACGAAAATGAAGCTTGGGACCTTATGATACTCAGGAGTATCGATCACTTCCGAAAGATTACTGATAGCGATGGACATCGTACATCAAAGTTACCCAGTGAGAGACCTCGAGCTTTGGTTTTATCACATGGAGTGGCGCGCCGAATCGTCGACGACAAGGAAAGTGAGAAAAAATGCTGATCCGAGGGCACGTTGTCGAACGCGTGGCCTCAAACCTCCAAGACTTTTTGAGAACGGCTTCTTCATCCTTCAATGTCGTTAACTATATTCCACAGATACGTAGGGCTGGAACGAACCCTCTTATGAAAAAAGCAGTGTTCTCGAGTGAGTTTCAAGAATCACTAGATTTCGTGCAAACTGCTCGACGAAAATTTATTGGCGACGATTGAACTCCAGACGCTTGAAAAGTAAAAACCGTTGAACAAATTACTCTACTCGAGAGAATCTCTACAAACGTAGAAGACCCTAAAAACAGCTGTAAGATAACTAAAAACATAATGTTCTAACCTTACTTTTTCATACTTGACTTCTAACTTCATGATTACATGGAATTCTTCAATTTAATCTCTCAATTCTTGAAGACTACGCTGTTTTTTGATCTCAGAAAAAGGCTTGGTGAAAACTACCAAAAACTTGGTAAGTACAACCAAGTTATTGGTTAACATAATCAAGGATTTGTTAACCAATGACTCGATTGCGCCTACCAAATTTTTCTTGATAAAACTTTTAACCAAGGTCTTAGTAAATCCAAACAAGAATTTTGTCCGTGTAATTTAGTCATTGGTTTCTAAAATAGGAATTATTGGTTAACATAACCAACGATTTGGTAACCAATAACTCGATTGCACCTGCCAAATTTTTTTTTGATAAAACTTTTAACCAAGGTCTTAGTAAATCCAAACAAGAATTTTGTCCGTGAAATTTAGTCATTGATTTCTAAAATAGGAATGAACCAAAGTAATGAAGCTAGCTTGAAGTGTAAAAGAGAGTTAGGTAGTACAAGGTTCACTTCGAAGTCTAGTAGTGAGTACCAATAGTACATAAACAATTGTATATAGCTTATACTGAGGCTATTCCCAGAAACCCGATGATATACGTGAATGCGGTGAGGATATACACGTCACGGTTGGCCAGTAGCACTAGTAGTAGTAGGTGCCATGGTAACCCGTCCTGCGAACTATGTTGCAGTTCCTGCTGCTGCTGCTGCTGTTGCTGAACGAAGCTAGAAACCATAACTCATCGCGTTTATTCCCTGGTACAGAGGGGAGGCAGAACATCCGAGTCCGGCCAGCGGCATGGAATTCTGACGGTAGTGCTGGAGGTACAGCAGCGTTCGTAGTGGTGAGACAAACCTCCCCGAGGGAGTTTCCAGACAATATTTATTAAATGAAATGGACATTTATTTACGGCCACGGAGAAAAGTCTTTGCTAAAATAATAACGTCAAAGAAATGCTTAAGAAGACATACGTAACTCCAAGCAGTGATAAGGTGACTCAACTGAGTGAGTTGGTAGGCAACGGCATTTGATTGTGTCAATCAATGACTGGATCTAGAATTTCATTGACGGATTTTTGAAGTTAAGTGTTTCTTTGACCAACGTGTGATATTTCTCTCATTGTGCTTAAAAATTACGAGAGTTGTTGTAATGCGACGTAATGTAATCGTTAAAAACTTGTCTTTAAGTTCTTAGCGTCGAGACGTTACCGCGACGCCTGATAACATTCAGAAATTCGAGAATAGACTAACGCACATTTATGTATTTGCAAATGAATACTAATGGAAATAACAATTTTGAAGTTTTCTCACTACCGTTTTCACCTTTGCCGATGAATTTGTTTGTATATATATATTGTAACTATATATTCTGCGATAAATCACGATAGTCATGTCTTCGTCAGCGTGCGACATTTTGATATTCGTCAATTCTGATGGAACAAATGTTTCAGTATGCAATGCAGCCGAAGCAATATCCGATACGTTGTTGGGTAGTATATTCATAATACTTTTTGTATCAAGATTAATGTTGTCGTGGTATGAAACTAATGAACCGTCGAATCCGCAGGGCACAGGGAATTTCATTGACAGATTTGATGTTACGTATTTCTTTGACCAACGTGTAATATTTCTCTCGGTATGCTTAAAAATTATGACAGTTGTTGTAATGCGACATAATGTAATCGTTAAAAACTTGTCTTTAAGTTCTTAGCGTCGAGACCTTACCGCGACGCCTGATAACATTCGGAAATTCGAGAATAGACTAACGCACATTTATGTATTTGCAAATGAATACTAATGGAAATAACAATTTTGAATTTTTCTCACTATCGTTTTCACCTTTGTCGATGAATTTGTTTGCATATACATATTGTAACTATATGTTCTGCGATGAATCACAATATTCATGTTTTCGACAGCGTGCAACATGTTTATATTCGTCAATTCTAATGGAACAAATGTTTCAATATGCAATGCAGCCAAAGCAATATTCGATACGTTGTTGGGTAGTATATTCATAATACTTTTTGTATCAAGATTAATGTTGTCGTGGTATGAAACTAATCAACCGTCGAACCCGCAGGGCACATTGTTGATCGATATTCCCCGGGCACTTTTAACGGTTGATACATGCGCGTATACGCATATCAAACTGAAACTAATTTTCTATCGAACTCGTAATTATAGATCTCTCGGCGGACCGCAGATTCTGAGGGGTTGAAACGTGCCACGAATTATTATCGTGATCCCAGACAGAGCAGACAGAATCATCCGACGTTTTACGTCGTGCTGCTTCCGTGTGGACCATATACCCAGCACTTCTCACTCTCTGCACAACGCGGAAATCCAAGCGACATAACTCGTGGACGCTATCGCACGGGTGCTCAGGTTTTCCTTCCTATTTCTGCCAGAATCACTCCGGCGAATTGCATTCGGTGAACGAAAATGGCGTGCAAGGTCGGTGTGGGATATATATACGTTGGTTGGGCCGTGGTCTTAACTGGAAAAGAATTGCGGAGTCCTTGGTATAAAGGTAGTGAGTTTATTTTGAACCGCTGCTGCGACCACGTCGGGGACTCCTGCCACTCGAGATAACTTCTAACCCACGAGTGCTCCATCTCCGCATTAAGGAAGTGTTCCCTTCAAGTTTATTGCAGAGTCTCTCACTACATTCGATTTCCGTGTCCTTCGCTGTAAGCTTGTAAAGGAAAAAAATGTACGTATATATAGAATGAGATGTATTGACGTATCAATAATGCAAGAGGATAAAGACAAAAATTCGACTCAAATTCATTCACCACTCAACTTCATTTTGCCAGTAAAGAAAACTCCTGAAAAAGCGAGTCAACCGAAATATGCAGGTTATAAGATGTCAGCCTCGAGTGAAGATCTTTTGATTCGAAATTCTCATGCGAATAGTAAGCTCTGTGAATCTGACCCAGGTGAGGAAAAAAGTTGCGAGTCCAATGATTTGATTGATTAAGGTAAACGCCCCGGTACCCAACCATGTACCAGTCTCCAACCACTGACACAAATATTGACTAAAATTAAGAAATTATGAATATGAAATAAATAAATAACTAGTAACTACCATTTTTGCAATTCTTTATGTCTGCATAGGCCAATAATAAAAATAGTCATTCATTTTTTTGTTGACGTTTTTTAAAGATATTGTGCACTGCAGACGTCGCTCAGAGGATCGGCGCATATCTTTTAGCCAGTTCGTTAAGAATTGGCGTAACCGTTCTTAAGCTTATGACGCTGTTATTTTCGCGATTTCCACAATAATTCGTGGCTTTTGGTATTCGCGAATAAATAGACTTTATAAATCTTCCATTAAAATTTGCGAAAAACCACTGTTAAGTCGTCAATTTCCATGGTTGGCTATTGGGGCACATCCGCAGTATGCTGTACCGATATCCAACCGCGGCCTATTCCCGGCCAACACAAACTCAGCGAACATAACCTCTATGGCAAGTTGATGCCGGTTGCACGTCACGGTGAGCCTTTTTATTAGTCATTATTTATCATCAATTATCCCAAACGTTGCGTGTAATTTAAGAAATAAAATGAAGTTTGAACGAATCGCATAGCCTCGTATCGGCGGGTGGTTGCGTATAGGGGCATGCTTGGTTGGGTATTTAGACATGACCTGAAATCGGTGGTCGGGTACTAATCCATCGACTTTCTCAATTGTTTCCTAACTTTAACAAAAAACTATACCCCTGACATGAATTAATGGATGCTTTTCGAAAAGTAGAAAAGCTAAGCTTTGCATTAGTTATGGTTACAATTATAGAAAGGTCATTTTATTAGTATAAGAAATATAACTTTACAGTTTCCTGTTCTCTAAGATGGCCGGCTATTGGGGCGTTTACCTTAAATTTAATAATGCCTTAGTCTCACTATGAGACAAATTTACAAAAGTCATAAAAAGAATACTAAAAAAAAATGAGACCAAGTGGCCGAAATAATTCTTTAAGTATTTTACAAAGATGCAGGAATGTTATTAGGGTTTACAGAATTAATTGGAAATTTGCAATAAATCTTACCGCTTATATGAAAAAAATAAAAAATTTGGTTGATCGGCTACAAGCGACAAAACTAGTTGGAATAATAAACTAGTTGGTTATAGAAACAATTCAGTTGGATGAGCCAGCAAATTAATTGGTTGGCAACTAACATATTGGGTGTCACAATTAACTAGTTTGTGGGTATAATAAAAAGAAATGGTTGACCTAGCTAACTTAGTCGCTTGGAGCGTATGTAGTCATGCCAATGATTGGGGCAATTAATTATTTCTGTCCGTGTATAATATTTGACAGTTTTTCCCACGTATAAGGTTATTTATACCAAGTAATTTTTTTCGTGTATAACAAATGCCTCGTACATCTCTATAATTCACTGAAAAGTATTAATGCTATAAATCGTTTTTAATTTTGTTTCTGTCATGTTCCATGACGGAAATTTAATTTAAATACTATTTTAAAAAATTGCCTGTTGTTATCAGATATGGAGCTGTGAATTTCGCGTTTACGTTCGTTCCGGAGCAAGCGAAACAAAAAACATTGCATGCATACTATATTTCGCGGTGTATGTCGACCGGAAAATGATTTTTTAACCCAACAATCCGTTGGCCCGTATAACGACGTCATAAGCTCTCATTCTGTTACCTATATTTATTTTCCGGCACAATCTACTTTATATACTCGGCAGTATGCAATATATATCGATGCGGACGGATTCCAACCATTCCACCATACACAAATAAATAACTGGGCGACGGTTATAGCTATGTCCCGTCGCTTGACACGCACATATTTTTGGTAGCACATTCTACGTGTATCCGAAGGGAGTACTTTGTCAATTTTGGAATGACTACGCATGGCTTATTTTTAATTTATCCAATATGGTTTTAACGCCAAGTTGACACGTTGGAAAAGATTACACACATTGGATTATAACTCAGCCCTGTATGAAGATCAAGTTGAATTTTTCATATGTATTGCAGCACATCGTACTTTAAATCTGTCTGCGTTAAATAGTCAACATTTATTAAATTAATTTTGAAAAAAACGGTAACGACGAAATTATTAAAACTTTGTATTTATACACGACACTCCATGTCAATATATTTAAAAACATCAGAATTTTTTCCTTCTCTAAAAAGTATGTTGCGAGATATTATCGAAGTTCCAGTTGGTCCATTGTCATCGTGTTATTCGCGTTGTGATTGGTCCAAATTGGCGCGATATCAGATCGAGACCGAGATTAAGTTGGTGTTTAATACGTTTGACAGTTGCAATTCTGACAGTTTTGTCAAGCATATCGGGCGCGCGAGGTTTGAATTCCCAAGTTGGTTGACTTTACAATATTTCGGGGTTTCCGGATTATGTGTTAATTGCGAATATTAAACTCGGCTTAAGATGTTGAACGACAAAGTGCGTCGTAGTCTTTATGGCAGCAACAAAACCAGGCGTACGCGGAGTCACTACATGCGGATCAACAGAACAATCGTGAATAAGATGATAAGCGGAGAGATCGGGGAGAATTGAAATTTTGCAGTCAAGTAAATCAGACCTCTTTGTTCACTGTTACTTTTAGCAAAATCCATGCCAGGTTTCCAGAATTGGAAATCCTGTATTTATTTCATTGAGCAAAGAGGTCGTACTGCTTTACTAAAAATGTAAAGCCCCATATAATGATGGGACTTACATTTTTTTCTAAAGTCTGGAAATGCTCCAGACCTCGCAAATTTGAAGTTAACAAGCTAAATACTAATTTATAATTGAAATAATGTTAAAGGACAATTGGTAATCAATTTGAGTCAAATCTATAAAGAGTTTCCGATTCAATAAGATTTGGAATTATTGGAAAAATTTCGTTAAATCTCTTAATTTTCGGGAATTCTGATTATATATATTATATGTATTAAATAAGATCACTGCACCAATGCACTCACTTTACTCGCGCGCACAGCGTGCGGAAGTTTTCTAGTTTCTTAAATTTACTGTAATATTTGATTCTCCTTCAACAAGAATTCAACCTTAGTGACATTTATCCACAGAAAAAAAGGCTTCGTTGGAATAACCAAGTGTCTTGGTTATATATGCGCCAGAGAATTAATTGGTTAGACCAACCAAGAAATTGGTAGCCTAACAAATAACTTGGTTGGTCTAACCAATTAATTGTCTGGCGCATATATAACCAAGGCACTTGGTTATATATGCGCCAGACCTAACTAAGTCACTTGGTAAGCTAACCAAGTGGCTTGGTTAGACCAACCAAGAAATTGGTAGCCTAACAAATAACTTGGTTGGTCTAACCAATTAATTGTCTGGCGCATATATAACCAAGGCACTTGTTTGTTCCAACCAAGCCTTTTTTTCCGTGTGTAACTACAGTATTACAAATAACAGGTCCAATTGGATCAAAGGGATCGTCACAGTGTGAAATTTTCAAAAAATCGATTTTTTTTGGCATTATTCGATAGTATATACGGATATAAACATTCTCCGCAATTTTTTAATCGAAATTCGAATTATTTCGGTCGCCACAGTCTGTCTGAAAGGAATTGGAGCGTGACATCTCGTGCGTTCGTCTCCCCGTTCAACTATTATTCCTTTTGTCCTGTTCCTACCTGCACAACCTACAACTTCGTTGAATAAACGGGCCAAGTACGAAGCAGAAGGAATATTCTATGGACCTGGCATCGCCGATTGATCGTAACTAGACGATTTATCTGAAAATTCCTCACTCCAAAGTTTAAACGCGTTTTTGTCGGAATGGTGTTTTTCAAAACTGTCTCCAAGATACAGTTTTCAAGCTATCTCTTTGAAATTTTGACAGAATATTCTTTACGCCATTCTTTATCGTCCTATGGAAGCTTTTTTTTTATTTTGAAATGTTCCTATTTTGTTTTACGATAAACTGTCGAAAAATAGGCTAAATTCGATACTTTTTGTTCAAAGCCCCGCCATTTTTTTAAATTTCATTTAAAAATAGCCTCCATAGCAGAATAGCGGCTTTCCTATACATTAATAATCTTCTTGAAATTTTTGTTTCAGATCAAATTAGCGTCCACAAACGTGGACACCATATGGTACCTCTTTTTTTAGCCGCAATTTTCAATGTATAAAAACAATATTAAATAATAAATAAATCCGTTTAAAAAAAATCGTTTTGTATTCTTCATCATTACTTTAATTTGTAAAAAAAAATCAGACCGTTTAGCTTATCCTAAACACCAAAAAAAAATCGCGAAAATCGGCCATTTTTTGGGGGGTCACACTGTGACGATTCCTTAAATAATTGTATATGTTTGCTCCTAACTCGCATTAATATGCCAGATGTACTTGAAAATTAAATAATAAATGTATCAGAAGGACTATTGAGATGTTTGATTAAAAACAAGCGTCAACCTTTGTAGAATTGATGCACTTTAAGTCCAGTACTCATCAGGTTTGTAATGGAGTGTTATGTTTATGGTTGGCGTTTCTTCTGTTCCCTGCATACACTCTCATTATTTGCGTCATCCACTTTTAATTACTCTCATGCTATTCCGGTTTATCTTCCTACTCGAGTGCTACAGATCGCTGTCGCATATGTTGCGCACCTCGAAATGCAAGGAATGCATGTTGGGTGTGACCCATCGTCGACGTTGGTCTCGTGTCTACCGGACTACCGGACTCCGGACGGAGAACGAGGGTGAAGACAGATTCCACACGGATCTCTTAACGAGGCCCTCCCCCCTCCTCCTACCACCGCCCTCTTGCCCAGACATTGATATATTTGAAATTTGGTAGCCATTTTCTACACAACCACTAATTAATCTTAAGCATCCCACATGGAAATAGAAATATATGCACGATATATTCGACGTATAGAACTTTTTGGCGCTAAACGTATATGAAATATATTTTACATATATTCCATACGAATATCCCATATATTTTGAATATATTTTTGTACACATATATGCAGAATATATGCAGCATATAGAACTTTTTGGAGCCATATATTTAACGTATATGATGCATATATATTTTTCTATGTGGAATCTACCAACATGGATTATTTCAGATCTGATGACGAAATATCTTAGAAAAATTAAAAAGAGACTTCTAAAAATAATCGACCATTGTATGCTGAAAAAAAAAAAATAAATAAATAACTTGGTTGAAAATGCTCTGAGCGATAAAATTGGTTGGATCAATAAACTAGTTACGGAAATCGATGAGTTGGGTGAGGGAATAAATCCGTTAGTCGTGGCAATAAATTAATTGGTTGGCAATCAACAAATTGGGTGGCACAATCAACTAGTTTATCGGGCCAACGAAGAAATTGGTTAACCCAGCCAATTTAGTCGCTTGAAGCGTATTTAGCCATACGAGTTGCTTAGGGCAATCAATTATTTCTCTCCGTGTAGAGATAAGCTGCAAGTCTAGTTGTATATGAGGCATTCCATCCCGATTCGACCTGGGTCTGACCCTCGACCTCCTTGATTTGGCTCGTAATTTTTTGTAGGATTGGTTAAACCCTCAAATGCACCAGATTTTATTTTTTTATTTTTTTATGCAAATTTATTTTTAAATATTTTTTTAAAGTGACATATCGAATGTCCTAATATCAAAATCTGAAAAAATTCTTAAAAATACTTTGTTGAATCTCAACATTTTCTAGCTTAGTGCCAAAGTGTGGAAGATTTTTCTTCACATAGTTTTCAAACTTTTTTGATTTAAAAAATTGTAAAAAAATAGAAAAAAATCAAACTATTATGAACGACTTGTCAAACATTTCTGTATATGAAACTGTATTTTTCAGAATTTTTTCAGATTTTAAAATTATGGCATGCTGGTGCTAGAATGTGTCGTCGATGGTGCTGTAATAGTCTTAGTTCAGAAAAATTTGACAAATTCCTAAAAATCTGAAAAAATTCTAAAAAACCCGAGTTTACATAAATAAACATTTGACCAATCACTTGTAGTAGATTAATTTTTTTTTCTATTTTTTCATAATTTTTAAAAATAAAAAAAGCATAAAAACCATAAGAAGAAAAATTTTGCCCACTTTGGCTATAAGCTAGAAAATTTTGATATTCAACAGAGTATTTTTCAGAATTTTTTTAGATTTTTAAATTAGGGCATTCGATATGTCACTTTAAAAAAATATTGGAAAAAAAATTTGCATAGAAAAAATAAAAAAAAAAACAAAATCAGGTCCATTTGAGGGTCTAACCAATCCTACAAAAAATTACAAGCCAAATCAAAGAAGGAGGGTCAGACCCAGGTCGAATCGGAATGGAATGCCTCATATGATATATATACCGAAAACGTGAAATGAACGGAAATCATTCGAGTGTTGATGGAACGAACGGATTCAGAGAAAGGAGTAGTGGATAGGGATTGCGGTGAGCAACTAGAAAGATAGAATATCAGGAAATGCTCCTTCTTCATGGTATACACACGCTAAACGAAAGCTCGAGTTCCTGCAAACCGCAATATAAGCTAGATCTTTGCACCAGACGTGAATACACTTACACTAAACATGTACTTGCTGGATTCCGACGAAGAAGAAACACGTGAAAACACATGTGGCAGAGAGAAGAAGGGTTGCGGCGTTTAGACGAGAGGCCAACGAAAAGTGGGATAATTGTATATAGTATAGGTAAAAGACCGTTGAGGGAAATAGAGAAAGAGGAAATGAGTAAGGATGGCAAAGGGGATTCGGACGCTGTGCTCGTATAAAAAAGCGAGAAAACTTGGACGTGATTAATGCACCACGGGGCAACCACCCAACGGAAAAAACATTCTCTATACTCGTTTTTCCCTCGAGCGTTCTTGAGTCCGAGCGAATATCTAATTGCACTTGGTAAATTATTTCACATTAGCGAAAAATGCTAGAGACACGTAATTTAGTATAGCGCACCAAACGACGTTCGCCATCATTAATACTACGAATAATTATACCATTTTGGATACAACGATATAATTATACAGCAATGAGAAGATTTTGGCAGTAGCGATTGGCCTGTTAAAAAAAATGGAGAGAGAATAATTGATGAGCATATAAAAAGCGTGGAACGTACTAAAATTTTCTCATAGTTATGTCAAACGACGAAATGCTTATATGTGAGAAATTATCGTTATATCGTGGATGAGGTCTATCGAATTTGTACGACACACTCGTACAGAGATGTCAATTCGTTTTGCGTCGCACCACCGCCGACCAATATAAACATGGTACCTGGACTTCCAATGAAATTCTGTGTGTCATGGAAATAAAATTTGTATTCGAGTGTGTTGGTGCATGCAAACGTATGAGAGTTGCTCTCCCCAACGAAACCGGATAATTAAAATGTTGCGTGACGCTCCGCAGCACATCGTCCACGAGTTTTTCCGTACAAATTGCAAAGATACACACGTTTATCGCTGAAGGGAATGGTTCATGAAGAAAAACACACTCTATGTGACTTTCAATTACGTGTCACGTTCGTCCTGTTCAAGCTAGGGTATCCACCAAAAATATCCTTGGAAAAAGAAAAAAATCCACGGAGAAAACATCCCAGAAAAAATATTCCAAGCGACATGCGAATCAGATTTTTTTTTTCTGTTTGTACTACCGAATGTTGATTCAGGTGAAGAGCCATTTTATTTTTACATTGATTGCCTGCGATTCACTTGCGAATTTTTATTGTACTACGACGAAATTAATGAAACTTTCATTTTAGATTAATATTTTTCATACATTTAATTTAGGGTTTTTGATAAATGATGTATGAAGCCTCAACAATTTTTTTCTTTAAAAACTGGTACTGCTTTGTACTGACTCACAAGAGCTTACCTCGAAATCGGAGTATTTATCGGTAGGTCAAAAGTTCCCTTGAATCCTGGTATTGTAGTTTCGCTGAAAAGAGCAATATTTGGACGAGACGTAGCTCCAGGCATATATACAAAATGTACCTGTGGTCCCAGTGTTTTCATTTCAGGGAAACGAACGTAGTTCTATGCGATATAGCGAGGGAAGTCGAGTCCAGCTACAAATGGTGAAACTGGCTCGGTCAGTATGTGAGCAAAAATTGTTAGATATATAAGAAATTCATGAGACCATCTTAACTCGGCTGTATCCTCAAGGTCTGAAGACTGAGACACAACCTTTCGTAACTTCCGGCAATTTCGGAAGTTTAGCTTTTCCTCATAATCATTCAAACAACACAAGTTTCGTTTATCTAAGAAACCACAATATCTCGAAAAGCGTATCATGCAAAAATTCGATTTCCACGGTGTCATGGAACTCGGCGAAATTGCTTGAATGAAATCACTGATCCTCCCGGATATGCTTGTTAGCTAAAATGTTCTTAAAAAAGGATGCAAAGTAGAATCTTGCAGATTGCTTCCTCATTATTTTTTGCTTTTTGCAAAGCTAGGGTAGAAGTACCGGTTGTGGCCACCCCCACACTTAAATACGTTTTTCGTGGCTATTTTAATTCTGTACCTGTATTTAATCATAATTTTTCATAACGTTGTGTATTTTGGAAACATTTATCGTCATTTTGACGTCCGTTCGTCTCCATGAAAAAAAAGTACTGTATCAGTAATTAAAGTATCATCAGCTGATTCATCAAATTCTCAACTCCTTACGGAATTCGACAAGATTTTGACGAAAGCTCTAGATACATATTCGGATTCTATAGTTGGCGAATTGCATGCAGCTTTGCACATATCAATCTTAAGAGTCATCACTGCAAATGTTGATGTACTAAAAGTTTGAAATAAAGCTATACATTTATAAAAAATACGATGGCCACAACTGGTACATGGAATGAACATGTTGCCCCGGACATGGCCATGATAATATAATCATTAATTTTTTGTTAATTATTACACAATCAATACATAAATTCGTAAAGAAGAAAAAAAAAACCAAAAAACGCTAAGAAAAATATATCCTTAGAAATGTATAGTAAAAAAGAAGGTAAAGCGGTGGAACACCTTTCATGTTGAAGATTCCCATCATTATGCAATGCGAAAATCTACTTTCGGAAAGAACTCTGGTAAAAATAAAAATAAAAGTGTAAAGAGTAAAACATAAATATAATGTATGACTATTTGTGACAAAGAAAGCTGCTACGAAAAAGTGCAAAACGAAGGAGTCGAATGTCAAAAAAGGTTAGTTTGGTTCGCAGAAGGCATCTGTGCTTTAAAGATATTTTCGTGTAGAGGAATTGGATGCTTTTATAAGAATACGGTTTTGATTTATTAAACACACCTTAAAAAATGTTTCAAGTGCAATGAATATTGAGTTATTCTAATTTTAAGCATGGCCAAAACCGATGCATAGGTGGCCAGAACTGGTGAAATGGCTATGCTTCTACTTTTTTCTATTTTCCAGTGTTTTCTTGACACATATGAAGATTTTAATGCTAGAAATCTGAAATTATATTCTTCTCAGATATGAAAAGTATAGGGCCAAAACAGTTTTATGATATTTGGTCCCAATCACAAGTACTTGAAAATGCGAAATTTCTTAAAGTGGCCACAACCGGTACTTCTACCCTACCTCTATGAGGAAGTATGGTATTCAATTATGGCTTCCTCATAGAGGAAGCTTTGTAAAAAGCGAAAAATAATGAGGAAGCAATGTGCAAGGTTCTACTTTGCATCCTTGTTTTAATTATATAAATAAACATGTTGTGAATTCCCTTTTTCTATTTCGTTATTCCGTTATTTCGTTATTATTAGAGCGTTTCAGAAAGTAAATGTGATAAAGGTATTTTAAAAAATGATTCAACATTCCATAAAATCAAAAATTTCACACCGTTCGTCACTATATTATACATATATAATGGCTGAATATTGTTTCATTTATATACAAAATTTGAGCTCGTTATCTCAAGTTTTGCAGTTACAAAAAAAAAAAAGTTACAATAGAGCGATAACGTCAATTTTTTGAAAAATTCAAAATTCCATAAAATCTGAACCATTTTGCCGATCCGACCCAAATTCAATACCAAACAACACTGAGTGCACCTGCTCTTATGACCAACTATTTAGCAAAATAGACTAAATTTTACGAAAGTTAGAGCGACCACCTCCTTTTTTTAAAAAATTCAAAACGGCATAAAATTGAAATTTTCGCACGAATTTGGTCGAAAATTGTTACAGTTGAAGAGGGTCTACTGCTACACTTGTGTGCCAAATTTGAGCGTGATATACAAAACGGTTCTGGAGTTATCGGCGTTCGAATTTTCGGAGTTGCATACATACATACACACACACACACACACACACATACCTACATACGGACATTTTTTCTAGATCACTTTTTTGGACGTTTTAGATTATTCTAAGTGTCCTGACATGAAAATCTCGATAAAAAAATGTTCATGAAAACATAGCTGCCTCTATGAGGAAGCAAAAATGATTTTATTAAAATCTTATGTGGGGAAATCTTTTGATGGTCTAAATGACTTCAAGACTGTAACATTCTGCAATTTCATGATTTCAAGTTTTCCACACAATTATTGAACTAACATAAAATCTTGTTTGTATCCATTTACCTGAATGTCTTTGAAGAAATGAGCACATCACTATCAAGGCAGCAAGAGACGCCGCAATATCTCAAAAAGCATATCAGAAAAGATTCATCGTGAAAATTCGCTTCATACGAGATTACCTTGAGCGAATGAGATGAGCTTGGTAAATTTGTTCCGGCCGATTTACCGTCGAATGACGGTTTCGCGAATCAGCAAGGGGAAAAAGACTTGTGCAGAGAGGAGGGCGTTTCATTCGAACGTATCTCTTTGGTTCCTTGGTATATACTCTACAATACCACTGTATACTCCACCTAGCAGAAGCCAGGAACTACTGAGTATCCGAGCTGATATTCTCACCGCGCTCGGTGCGACAATCGACGAAAGCTGCCGAAGGATCTCGCGCGAGATTCCTTCGGAATTCGCGACCTCGGAATTGCAAAAGATAAAGGAAATAGGAAATGAAAATAGCAATTTCACGAAAGAAGGAAGGGTCGAAAGAGTGAGTTGCGAATAAGGGAAACCGCAGGATTCTTCGGGTTGAGAACGCGGGTTGAAGTTAAGGCGGTGTGTTAGGTTGGAGTTCGAGGAATGGTATGAAGGAAAGAGAGAAAGAAAATGAAAGAGGGTCGGACAGGTATGTCTGTGCGAAGAAACTGACGTGGAGGCACCGTCTGAGTGTCGTTGTGGAGAAAAGGACAAGGACGTGAGAAGGAGACAGGCGTGATTCGAATCCGGTGAAGGAAAAGTGGTAGACGAAGGGAAATAGGAACGAAGGAGAAGCCGAGAAGGACGATAGAGGGACAGGAAGCGAGACCTCGTCTCAAGGAGTATCGAGACCGTATTCAGGACTTTCCCGGTGTTTCGTCTCGTTTTTTTCTTTTTTTTTCGTTCCTTCACTTTTTCCTTCGCTTCTACGGTTCGCACTGGCTCGATTTTCTGTTTTATTCTCTCTATCCACTTCTTCGGTGGCAGTACCTTAGCTTTCACATCCCCTTCCACCTTCACTGCATGCACAAGCTCCTGGATCCTCCCTCTTTCTATCCGCAACTCTTCACTCGTTTTTATCTTACTTTCGCACGTTTCTGGCATTCGCTAACACCTCCCACCACATTTTGCCACTGGAAGAAGGGCGCCTTCGGTGATCAACGTCTTCCACTAGACTTCGCGGTACGATTTTGATGCAGTAATGGCGCTACCATCACTTTGAAATTCTAAAATTCATTTCATATTTATATTTCTGAAGATCGAAACTTCTCAAGTATGAATATTTTATAAGGCTTATTATTTATTTAATTTATTTTAGTTTTTATGCATTTGGTAGTAATTTTGAAGTAGTTACCGGTACGCGCCACGTTAAAGATTCGCTTTTTTTTGTACCAAGTCATCAAGAAAACTAATTAAAATAATATTTGAGTAAAGATTTATGCACTCTTGGAATCTGGAGGTTTTTTTTTTTAAAGCATGGTTGATAGTAAATAAATAATAATATTAATATATATTTTGCGATATACCGACTGTATCGAATTGGGCATTAAAATGCAATGACTCCACTGTCACGTCTGTGCGATGTCACTTTTTTGACGTACCTATATTATATGTTCACTCTGGTACACCAAGATAAAAATAAAATACACAGTATGAACATCGGATTTTATGTTCAACTGGATTCTTCAGTTTTTATACTGACGACGCGATCGACAGGATGTTTCGCAAAAATATGCGTAGTGAAATCGTATTTTTATGGGTAACAAGGAGGAGACCGGTTCAGTTTTTAGTGTCAGCCGTTTATAACGTTTTTTCAAGCGTACAGGGAATCACGCGTTGGAATATGTGTATGAAAAATAACTGTTACAAGGTTTGTGCTAGCACAGAGGTCCTGATGCATATTCTTCGGGACAAAACAATAGCTTAAAAGTATTTCAAAAAAATTCCTTCCTCAGGATATTTTGATGTACAAACTTGGAGCTACTTGAGTTCAGTTTGGTTTGAACCCTTATATACAATTTCTTGAATGAATAATTTATTCAAATGTATCGCTATAGTTTCTCCTTGAAGTTCAAAACGACATAGTAGCCAACTTAGTTGTTTGCAGCGTACACTTGATTAAAAAATTAATCAAGAAAAATTTGGTATGCCCAACCAATTTATTGATAAGGCGTACTAAATGTTTGGTTTTCTTATCAAATCCTTGGATATGTTGACCAATAACTTGGTTGCGCTTACTAAGTTTACTTGGTAACATTTTCAACCAATTTTGTTGGTGGTTCTAACCAAGCCTTTTTCTGAGTGTATTTAGCCACGCCAATGGTTGGGGCATATCAAAGTATTTCTCTTCGTGCTGTTGTACCCCTGGTACAACGATTATGCATGCTTATTACGTGTGTTTAGAATTACGCAGTAATCACAGTCATGCCGAGCGACATTCGTGCGGAGGAGTCGCTCGTTGCACCAAGCGCACAGGCAGGCATCATTGGGCAATCAGTACATTCGGACTCGGCGACTATGCTATGCCCCGTGTCAGCGTTTTCGGCAACGAAGATTCTCCAAGACTGCATGAATATAGTAATTGGAGCATAAAAAATATGAAAAAATATTCGATTATTAATATTTATGTTTATGAACAAAGTTGTTTTTAATAATATCGTTACGCGCGTGTAAATAAAAACTCTCTCGGGTTATAAGAAAGTGACGTAACTGTTATTATGGAAACTCGATCAGCTGTCACGTCTTGTTAAGTCGCAGTGTCAACCGAAACTGTCTTGTTGATCTGTCTCCGTTGTCAAGCTCGTCGGTTGTCAAGTGCTTCGTCTAGTGTGCCGCGTTCGGTTTGAACCCCAATATGATGTGAACTTGGCGCGCATCATTCGTTACAATATAATTGAAACACTGTTCTTTGCCCATATATAAGGAGCAGAGAACAGTCAATCGACAGTTTGATATAACTCCTGATGCTGTGCGGTTGGTTCTGAGTAATTGGATTCCGAGTAACCGAGTTTATTAAGTTTCGTTAATTATAACAAGAGAATGCGATTAAGGATATTATTGCGAATTGTTTGAGCATTGTGAAACTTTATACGATTTATTTATTTATTTATTAGCAATAAATTATTTCTTCATTAAATCCTTTGGTTAAACTTTATTTGGGTTCGAACCCTTCATTGGTTAATATCCCTTTAAGGTAAATGTCCCAGTAATCGACCATGTACCAGTAATCGACCAGTCTGTGGTAAAAGAACGATAAATAACACTGTGAGATCTTTTCGACGCTTGCATAAATTAACAACACTTCCTCCGATTTATGTGCAATATTATATGAAAATTTAAGGCTTGTAAAATCAGAACAGTGATAATAAGAAAATCGTAAACTTGCAGTGACCGAGCCGAGCGTGATTTCGTCGAAATCCTTGATATGGAGGTTAAGGTACGTCTCGTGACATTTAGTTAAATTTTGCGATGCACGAAGACTTTGGCAGAGTAAGTTTAATTTGATATTACATATGAAGAATCTGGTATTACTAAATGAATATGATTTTATCGTAAAATTGTTGTTTGTCCAAAAAATCGCGGAGGTCGATAACTGGTTCAGAAAAACACATAAATGTCCGGGTAATCAACATACTGTCGATCACTAGGACAAAATTGTGGATAGAAAATTAGTGTAAATCGCGTATTGTTTTTATGAATTAGATGATAAAAAATAATGTAACAATTCATTCATCGATCGAACTGTACGAGGAGTAGTTATGGACAGGGGTATTGGGCTCTCTATAAATAATTAAACAGCAAAATAAATCATGTCGATAACTGGGCCATGCATATGTCCATGACTGGGTCATGTCATGTCATGGGTCGATTACTGGGCAAATCGTGACTTTAGTATGTCCATGACTGGGACATTTGCACACCTCAAGTTTTATGTTAATTTTTGATTACAAGAAGATAAGGTAAACCGAAAGTTAAGTGTTCTATTTGTTGACAAGATTATACTGATTCTTTATAACCTACAATGACAGTTATTGACGTCTTAATTTGACTTTTCTTAACGTGTCGATTACTAGGACATATAACGGTCGATTACTGGACCAACTTTAGTATGTCGGTGACTGGTACATTTGCACTTCTGAAGCTTTAGAATAAGTTTTCTGTACAATAAGATAAGTTACGAGAATTTTTGAGGTTGTTATTTTTTCATACGACTATTCTGATTCATTATTACCTAGAATGATCATTTTTTGTATCTTAATGTGAAAGTTACGTTTTTATAAAGTCGGGCAATTTGGTTAACGTGTCGATCACTGGGACGTTTACCTTATTCTTCGAAGTATTACTTCATCGCCACAACTCGGAGTAGCTATCTGAGTTCGGCGGCATAACAGTGCAAAAGACAGAGAATCAATTTGTTTTTGAAAAGTTCAAATAGGAAGACGATATTCCGGTCACACTGAGAAAAATATATAGTAGAATGGTAGAGCCGACTATACTGATATAGTTCCCAGGAGACCCGATCATATCGATTTTTACAGGATACTATGGTATTTGTTTTATTGAGCTATAACTATGTTTGCAGCTATTATTTTTGTCATTGTCATTACTATAAAATATAATCGGCGCTCCTGGGAATTATATTGTAGAGTAATAGTAAACTATTATATGGTAAAAGTATAGTATTGTTGCTTTAACCATGTATATTTCTCTCAGTGCACGTGGATGACAAAAAAAATGAGGTATGGAAAAACGTCACTGTGGAAAAGATTGAATCACTCTTGTACTACACGTAGCATGATGCACGCGTCATCATCTCCGGTAACTCTTCGTTCTCATGGTTTCCAACCGATGCGAAAGGACTCGAAAGGAAAGTCGCGGGAGCGTGATAAAACGAGACCCACTCCGTTTTCCAGCAAGTGTGAATAGAGGCAGGGCTCCATCATACGCAGCATCGGTACAAGACTAAAGGTAGGGGGCGCGAAAGAGGGACGAACAAATGAGACAGCCTCCCGTGGCTCGAGCACGGCGTCGAGATTATTACGACGTGAAAGTAACCATGGCCTATGATTAATGGACCCTCCAAGGCGATCACTCTTCCCGTCGCCATTTCGTATCCTCGCAATGTTTGCCATTGCCGTCCCAAGCTTTCGTATTATATCTCGAGAAAAGCGGCATAATTTCCAAGTTACCTGCGTATATGCTATCATCGTTTCTGTTGCTCGTGAAATTCTCACGAGCTTGATATTTCTAGCCGGTTCATGGTTGTGCAGTAGATTCATTTAATGCGTCTGGTTATAACGACTTGACTTATCGGCCATTTAAAAAAACAGGGATACGAGATCCAGGCATTAATTGAAATAAGTCTGCGTACAATAAATCGTCAGTGCTGTGTACTACACATTTATATACAACACATTATACAAATGTTGTCAAGTTAATCCTACACCGCCAGCACAATTGTTTTTACTATTTTTTCTCTCATAATAAATACTCCAGCATTGTTCTGCACGATGATACCAATTTTTGTTTAAAACTCAATGAAAATGCAAGGCATCATACCAATCTTTTGAAATATCACTTGTTTTGATAAAAATAAATGATTAGGTTTAGTAGTTTGGTTCAACAAATTTATTCATATTTCGTCCCGTTTATACTGTATATTAATACCGCTCCAGTGAGAATATCGCTTTGAAATAAATAATTATTCAAATTAATAACTAAATAAATATACATGTAATTAGTGATCATTAATTGTCTGAGCTATCAATCTGCATTTATACTGTATTTTTGTAATTAAGAGAAAAGAAATTAATGAAAATATTTGAAATAAAACAGCAGCACTGAAATAATGAAATTCAGGAATACCAATGAGCTTGATGTGCAGTATATTCGAAATTACCTTGAGTTGGATCATTGGACGATACATTTTATATTTAATTTCAGATATTGGTCCATAATCAAATAATAAAGACGACTGGTAGATACAAATGTTGTCAAGTTAATCCTACATCGCCAGCACAATTGTTTTTACTATTTTTTCTCTCATAATAAATACTCCAGCATTGTTCTGCAGGATGATACCCATTTTTGTTTCAAATTCGATGAAAATGCAAGGCATCATACCAATCGTTCGAAATATCACTTGTTTTTATAAAAATAAATGATTAGGTTTAGTAGTTTGGTTCAACAAATTTATTCATATTTCGTCCCGTTTATACTGTATATTAATACCGCTCCAGTGAGAATATCGCTTTGTAATAAATAATTATGCAAATTAATAACTAAATAAATATACATGTAATTAATGATCATTAATTGTCTAGGCTATCAATCTGCATTTATACTGTATTTTTGTAATTAAGAGAAAGGAAATTAATGAAAAAATTTGAAATAAAACAGCAGCACTGAAATAATGAAATTCAGGAATAGCAATGAGCTTGATGTGCTGTATATTCGAAATTACCTTGAGTTGGATCATTGGACGATACATTTTATATTTAACTTCAGATATTGGTCCATAATCAAATAATAAAGACGACTGGTAGATACAAATGTTGTCAAGTTAATCCTACACCGCCAGCACAATTGTTTTTACTAATTTTTCTCTTATAATAATTACTCCAGCATTGTTCTGCACGATGATACCAATTTTTGTTTAAAACTCAATGAAAATGCAAGGCATCATACCAATCGTTTGAAATATCACTTGTTTTGATAAAAATAAATGATTAGGTTTAGTAGTTTGGTTCAACAAATTTATTCATATTTCGTCCCGTTTATACTGTATATTAATACCACTCCAGTGAGAATATCGCTTTGAAATAAATAATTATGCAAATTAATAACTAAATAAATATACATGTAATTAATGATCATTAATTGTCTAGGCTATCATTCTGCATTTATACTGTATTTTTGTAATTAAGAGAAAGGAAATTAATGAAAAAAATTGAAATAAAACAGCAGCACTGAAATAATGAAATTCAGGAATAGCAATGAGCTTGATGTGCTGTATATTCGAAATTACCTTGAGTTGGATCATTAGACGATACATTTTATATTTAACTTCAGATATTGGTCCATAATCAAATAATAAAGACGATGTTCTGGTATATCTATGTGATAAAGATAGGAGAGAATAGCAATACGGTGGATCTCGCCATATTGCTGCTACCACTGCGCAGATTCGTGGTCTTGACGCGTATATGTTCGCTTTATTTCATATCTTGGGGACTGGCCAGTATCGCCGCTGGCGTACGCTTTCACCGTGGCTATGCAGCCAAACAGTAGCCGACTACATATACCAAACCGTTTCACAATCATATAACCCGGAAGGGAGCAAGTGGCCAAATATTCATAGCCACAGCAGGAGGCAGGGGGTTAGGGGGTACGGGGCAGGGGCAGCACTATATATACCTGACCTCATATCGAGAAGTACTGCGTTCGCGTATATGATATGTTCGTCTCGTGGACTATTCATAAACGGTGAGGCTCGCTTTGGTAGAGAACAATTGTATTGTTTCGATATGCCGTTTCCGAACCATCGTCTGTCAAAATCATTCGAATCTGTCTGTATTATAGATTTTTTCAAATATTCAAGTTTTTAAAGGAAATTTACTTCGAAATAATCAGATAAGGTTTAAGATTTTTGGATGTTCAAAATAATATTGTGGCAAGCTGTAACTTTATTTTGAACATCAAGTAAAAAATTGGTAAGTAGTAAACGTTCGTTGTTGATGGAATCAGAAATTGACAAGTCACTTTTTTTTAAAATCACAATTGGAAGGTTTAAAACGGATGTTTTCAGGAGCAGAATATACGACTTGAATGAAGATTAAAATTCGGTATCTTGAACAAAATAAAATTCGATTGGATTTTTTTTTACCTGAAATCGGATATGTGAATTTTGCAATCAGAAACGGACAAGTCACTTTTTTTAAATCACAGTAATAAGGTTTGAATCGAATGTTTTCAGGGGTAGAATATACGACTTGAGAATGATAGTGAAGGTTAAAATTCGATATCTTGAAGACAACAAAAAATCCGGTTCGTTTTTCTGACTTGAAGTTGGATCTATGAATTTTTGTCTGTGAAAAGGTTTAAAACGGATGTTTTCAGGGTTAGAATATACGACTTGAGAATGATAGTCAAGTTTAAAAATCGATATCTTGAAGACAAAAAAAAATTGGTTGGATTTCCCAACCTGAAATCAGATCTGTGAATTTTGGAATCAGGAACGGACAAAAGTCACTTTTTTTTAAATCACAGTAAAAAGGAAATGGGTGTTATTTTAGGTTATGCCTAAAAAATTCTCTCCGTGTATAGAAATAGCAATAATGGAACTTGGCTAACTATATCGTAAAACAAACCAGAGATTCGGCGCTTTTACGAGTGATTAATTTCACGATGATCAAAAAGTCACGACTAGCGAACATTCATTTTACCTGATTTCCCGTTTCATTATAGCGTATATAAGCCATAGATACAACCCGGGACTAACATTGCGTGCTTCGATTCGGAGGGCGTTCAGCTCACGCTTACAGAACTCGGCACCGCTAGTCGTTCGTTTTTTCCCTAACTACTATAGCCTTCAGTATATTAGCCGGAACGAGAGAAGGGCTTCAAGCCTGCGACCCAGTACCCGTTTATCGGTAGCCTGCGAGTGGCGTTGGATTTTTTACTTCCTCTCGTAGCTCATTCGGGAAATGTACCGCAACGAGAGAACTACTGGCCGTTCCTCGTCCACTGCATCACTTCGTTCGTTCACGCTTCCTTTCGCATCCCTTTACATCCGCGCGTCGAGTTTATCCTGCTTTTTCTCAGCATAGATACCGCCAGCTATTTCCTCCCACAAACTTATGGCTATCAATGAAATACTGTCAGTCTGCGCCTCTTTATCATTTTACATTATTTCAATAGGCCAAAAGGTACTGCTAATTTTTGTATACTATTTTTTTTTACATACTCTACTATAGATTCATATTACTTTCGAAGAAATCGGATCAATTTGTATTTTCTCTACAATATTATAACGCTACCAGAGATTACAACTCTACCAGAAGAAAAATCTTCAGGCGATAGTCCGGAGACTCGCAATAATCAATAATGCAATGAAATTATTATTCTAAATATGATAACTCCATTTATATTTGTGACAATCTGAACTCTGAATTAGGTATATTTTTCGTTGCACTATATTTCTACCAAATGATGATTGAAACTTAGTATGTGGAGAATTTACGAATATCCGAAGTAATTGAAATCGCAGCAGACCCATTTTTCGTTTCTAAATATGATAACTCCATTTATAATCCATTATTTATATTTGTGTCAATCTCAACTCCGAATTAGGTACTTTTTTCGTTGCACTATATTTCTTCCAAATGATGTTTGAAACTTAATATGTGGAGAATTTACGAATATCCGAAGGAATTAATTTTGCGCTGAGGTATTTCCTCCCACAAACTTATGGCTATCAATGAAATACGATCAGTCTGCGCCTCTTTATCATTTTACATCATTTCAATAGGCCAAAAGGTACAGCTAATTTTTGTATACCATATTTTTTACGTATTCTACTATAGATTCATATTACTTTCTAAGAAATCGGATCAATTTGTATTTTCTTTACAATATTATAACGCTACCAGAGATTACAACTCTACCAGAAAAAAAATCTCCGGGCGATAGTCCGGAGTCTCGCAATATCAATAATGCAATGAAATTATTATTCTAAATATGATAACTCCATTTATAATCCATTATCTATATTTGTAACAATCTAAACTCTGAATTAGGTACATTTTTCGTTGCTTTATTTTTCTACCAAATGATGATTGAAACTTAATATATGGAGAATTTACGAATATCCGAAGGAATTGATTATGCAGCAAACCCATTTTTCGTTGTTTTTTAAATGAAAACCAGTAAAGTACGTTTTTCTGGTTTTCGTGTTCTACTTTCGTGCCATCCGGATTTCCATCCATCCATCGTATCCATGGAATATAGGAAGAGAACTAAGGGGAAAAGAAAGTGACGGAATAATTCTTGGAATCTGCCACTTTTCCAAGATCCAACGGTCTCTCCATGGGATATGGGAAACCTATGCATATAACCATGTGGGCACATCTATCGAATCTCCCCATTGGCATTTCTCTCACACTCTCTCTCGTCTGCCGGCTCTTTCGTCTCGAGCTTCGGTTACAAAGTTTCCATGCTTCCGGTTTCCATTGGTGGGTGCGCTTCGAGCCAGTAGAAACTTCCTCTTGAACGATAAGCCGGTTAAAATACGAACGAGCACAGCGACCGAACGAGCTAGCTAGTTTCCTCAACAATATTTTCATGCTCGGACGAGCCGATAAAAAGTGCCGCAATACTTTTCGTAATTAACTGTCGCAAAAACGTTGAACGTGGCCGTGGGAAGTGAGGAGGAAGAGAGCGATAGAAGTAGGAAGAGGTGGAGAAGGCCAGTGGCTGAGAGAGACTCGCGGTACGAGCTCGCAAAAAGTTGAGTGGCTTTCCGCCGTGGAAGACGAGGACCCCAGAAAGAAGGCGGTAATGGGAAGAGTCTGGGAGGAAGAAAGCCGCGGAGAAACGGATTAATTTGCTCCCGCGCTTGGTTCCTTCCACTTTACTTTCTGCCATGCTCACCAGCTTCAGGCTAGACTACTGCCTGACTACACTGGGGTCGCAGGATCCTGCACTGCGTTTGAACCGCACAGGAGGAGCAGCAGCAGAAGCAGCAGCAGCAGCAGCAGCAGCAGCAGACGGCTACCGTCACGACTTTGTGAAACGATTACGAGTATTTTATTATCGTTACGTTGAAAGCCTCGACTGAATTGTCTCTCCTCTTTCTACGGTTTACTGTTTCTGTACTTTTCAAACAGGTAAAATGTCAAATAGGTTATACAGACAGTTCTCAACGATCTTTTATCGAACGATATATACCGTAGCGATTGTACGATTACGGCTGTTCTACATTCATAACAGGTCCAAGTTTTAAATCTCGAGTCACGGACAAGTGATTCCAGTCCTAATCGCGAAAACGTCTCCAGAGACATATCATATATATATGTATAGTAAAGGATGAGTTTCGTGACGTACCTATATATACGAAGATTAACGACTTATCGGATTTCTTGAGTCGTCCCGTCGCTCGAGCAACTTAGATTCACGAGCAAGGGATGACGTGCTATGCGGAAGACGAACTCATTTTAAAAACCAACACTTATTCAGCGCCATTCAGAAAGTACCGGCTATATCGCAAATACGAATCTGACAAGATTCGTAGCTGTATGAGAAGTTTCCAATTGTGTAATTGACTGATATATGGTTGATGCTTGATGCGTCAACGATAGGATAAAGATGATATACACCTCTTCGGACTGCTATGATTCTACGTAAGCTCAATAGTAGACAAAATAGTCCCGCGCAAAAAGGAAAGTATTAAAACATCATTTAAAAAAGGGTAAGTGTTGGGTATGATCCATTGGACTGAATAATACTAGAGGGTTAAATATTAGTAATATTTCACGGAATTATCAGTTTTTTTTTGTCCAGGTCGATATCTTCATAGTTTTCGATGTCCAGGTATATATTTCTTCACAGTTTTCAAGCTCTGGGTTGTTCGCGTTTTAATTTCCGGTGTCCAGGTCGATCTAAACATAAAAAGATATGGCGCAGTATATCTGGACCTCGAAATCTATGCAGATATCGATCTGGATACCGAAAACTATGGAGATATCGATGTGAACATCAAAAACTGTAAAGACATCGACCTGGATATGTAAAATTATGGAGCGGTCGACCTAGATTCCAAAAGTTGTAGAAATATCAATCTGGGCATCGGAAGTCATGGACATATCGACCTGGACCATGAAAACTAATGATTACGTTCAATACTCTTTAGTATTATTCAGTCCAATAGATCATACGGCTCCCCGACCAAATAGGGGAGATGGGGGCAAGACGGGCAGGGGGGCAAAACGAGAATCACGACTGAAAATGACAATTGGGGGCAAAACGGGCATCGTTTCAACTTTTTCGAACACGACTTTTTTCAATTTCCTGACATTTCTTACTTGAAAATTTCGGAAAATAATTGGTGATGTCAATAAAACAGGCAGGGAAGCAAAACAGGCATCTCGGCTAAATATAAGTATCGGGGTCAAAATTGGCACCAAATCATAAAATGAGAATTTCGTTCCAATTGATTTCTTTACGATATACCGACTTTTTTTTTCAAAGAATTAATTTGATTATAAATTTTTTGAAAAATTCATTTGACTATATTTTTTTTCTTTGCTCAACAAAGGATCGAAAAAAAGTTCTGAACGGATGGTTAAAAAAATTCTGATCTGATGAAGATTATCAATTTTTTTTCATCACCAATTTGACGTATTTTCCGCACTTTCCCTATCTAAGGAACGTAAAAAACTGAGACAAATCGTTTTTACGAAACTTGATACGGTGCCCGTTTTGCCCCCAATCCCGATTTTTAATGGAGCTGCCCGTTTTGCCCCCCTGCGCGTTTTGCCCTCATCTCCCCTTTCTCGTGATGAAATAACTCCGATAAAATATCTTGCCGTGCGTTCTTCTAAAAAAATGTACCAGATTAGAAAATAAAAATTATTTAATAAAAATTTATGTAAAATTACATTTGGGAATGAAATCAACATGTATATCCGCAAGTTGTAAACGCTACTTATTCTGAATTCTACCTAGAAACGTTCCAAATTTATGTTCGGAATAAAGCTGGACGTGATGACTTCTTTCCACTTTCAACAGCCAATTAGGATAACTCGCCCTTAAAATCTTCCTCACGTTTTCAGCCGTGTGTAACTAAGGTACTATGTAACATTTTCCTGTCGAAATAGCTATTGAGTTACGCGAGACAAGCTTGCGAAGCAGACCCCTAAGCAAACTTCCGCCCAAACTTTGACCAGCGTTAGTAAAATCCGTTGGAAGAGGCGTGTTGGCTTGTGAGTAAGCGGCGCTCTGTTGGTAGAGAGCCTGGAGCTCGTTTGTAAGAAAACGAGTGGCTTAACGAGGTAACGCTTTCTGGTGCGGCGAGCGAAAACAGAGATAGCTCAGACGCAACATTGGTTCGTCGGTATAAAAGGCTTTGCCTTCAGGTTTAGGAAAACAATGTTGATGGCCACTGAGCAAAGTAGCTGGATTTGATGGACCGGTATTAGTGCTTGCAATGCAAAGAGAAATAAGAAGATGAACAGTTCGGAATTGTTGGTTAGAAGGAGAAACAGGAGAAGAAGCAGGTGGATGAAGGAATATTGGTAGACAGATTGAACATATCTACATTACTGGTACGCGCATACAGAACCGTTGTTTACAACGCTAAGTATAGTAGCGTCTATTTAAATACAGAGAGCCGTGGATTGGTAATCCGGTAGCATTGGTACCAACTCTCAATGAGGAGTTAAATTGCATAGTATTTGCTGTTAATTATCTTCTCTTGCATTCACCACCCGCACGGCAATGCGCGTCTTTCGTAACCCCCATAATCTCTATTTGGTGTGGCGACCTCTGACCTGCTAATTGCAAACAAATACGCTACCGTTCGTAGTCCCACAAGGGTATCGTATAAGAACAGAGGAAACAGTTGGCGAATACAAACATCCTAGCACCAACACAGCATACCTGAGAATGCACGAGAGGGAAATTCATAAAATATTGACTACCAAGAGTTCTATTCATTCCCATTGTTTCGTATATCATTTGCGAATTGCTTATTTGTTTCTATTTGGATTAAATAATTAACATCACTACGGTATCGATTGATTTTTGTTTAACATAGTCTCCAATATCGACCACTAGCGAAATTCGACAAGTTTCAGAACCAGACATACAGTTATGTTATGCTTAAATGTATTTTTGCCCGACTTCGCTGTAATGACCCTATTTTTTGCGTGCCACACGGAAGCGAATTGGTCGATTTTTAACCAATGACAAATTCGCATACGCAGTTCAGCTCCATTACACCCGGATAATGTAATAACAGGATGTAAATATAGTGTGCAGTTTTTTTGTCGACCAATCGTGAAGTTGCCGCTCATGCACGCATCCGAATGTGCTTATTTCAATGAAGTCGAAAAAGAAGGATGCAAAGTAGAACCTTGCACATTGCTTCCTCATTATATTTCGCTTTTTACAAAGCTTCCTCTAAGAGGAAGTATGGTAGTTGATTTTGGCTTCCTCATAGAGGAAGCTTTGTAAAAAGCGAAATATAATGAGGAAGCAATGTGCAAGGTTCTACTTTGCATCCTTGTTTTAAATAAATAAATAATTGCACACTCTCGCTTTGTGAAAATATAATAAGGACGAAGGGTCCGGAAACTCCCTCGAATACTCTATCTTCTCTGTTTTTTTTGTAGAACACAATAGAAACTGGTGTTTTCCGAAATTTCATTGGGAAGCAAGGATATGGCTAGTTTATACGACATAAATCGCTACTTTTCGCAATATAGACTGTACAACCCACACAGAACAAATCGACCATGCTATGTCTTTTGAACATGCATGGTGGATGAATCAATCGTCTCGGGGATATCAATGGACATCCAGCACATAACCACGGAAAGTGTCAATCGGAACCAATTCTAGGTAATGTGGCCGGTCTTTGAACGTACCAGTAGGTATATAATAGACGTATATCAAATATCTTATAGATGTCATCGATTACGTGAAAACAGCTATCCATAAGACGTTCAACGAACATATATTTTATGACATTTAGACGTTCATATTATACTTTCAGCGGACGTGAAATATATGTCCAATAAAAATCTACGAGTATGTTCAAGGAACAACCATATTACATAGAGTTGGTGCTGATTACTACTTACTGTGGATGTTTAGTGAATGCATATAGATGTCCCCTGTATGTTTAGCTTTTCATCCAGATTTGACGTATAATGTAGAGACAATGATCAGCCACACTACGATCTGACTTACTATGTCGTGTGTACATATTTACATATTTTGTTTTTGTGTAATATGTATACACTATGTCATGTGTACATATTTTGGCCGCACGGGGTGATGTTCATTCGAAATGCAACTGATGTTCTATGGATATGGAGGACAACGTCCGTTATGCACAAGTCCAGCTGATGCACTAAACGGGATACTATTCAGTGTGGTTTTTCGGATGTCTGGTGTATGTCCAATCCCTAAATAGACATTCCCTTTATGTCCATTAGGTACCCGCGTAAAAATGATGTATCCAGGATGGAGTCTGGGCAGTCCGCGGAGTTCAGCATGGAGAATGGGATTTAATCCGATTCCATTGTCCATCTTGGACCCCGCCCTGGACTGCCCAGACTTCGTCCTAGATTGTTCAGAATCCATCCTACACAGGCTCCATCCCGGTTTATGTCCTGGATTCCATCCTGGAGTCGCAACTTTTTTACGCGGGTACGTTTCCGCGAAGACAAAGTTTGAATATACATTAGAGATATCCAGTTGACGTATTGACGGTGCAGCCACACAATGCGGTCCTCTGGGCGTTTAGTGTATGTCCATCTTATGGCCCTGAATAACGTTCATTTTCCATCATGCAGAAATGATGCAATGAACGTTCTCATTTCATCTATCAAATACATCTCCTTGTAGATAAATTTTGAACGTCTATTGGATGTCTCGTTAAAGTACTATAGATTCATCTAATCGAGGTATTCCACTTAATGTTCCATGGAGATCCATTTTATATCCGTTCCGACCGATCAAGGTAGTACGTATTATGTATATCCAAGGGATGTCCCGTTTTTATCCACTGTCATATGTCGATATAGACGTTAAATAGAAATACATATATCGTCCACCGTGGATATGGACGTTTAACGGACCAATGGACCATTCATGAACGTCCAATGGACAGTACGTTCTGTGTGGGAACATCGCTATGAAAATATAGAATCGTTCAACATTTTTGGGTTATATCTGACGTATTTTTCTGTTAATCATGAATCTGGCACTCCCAGCTCGATGTTTGATACCAAAATTCGCATCGCAGAAAAAAAAAATCTCATAAAATTTTAACGGTTAAATCGATCTTAACCAAATTTAATAGGGATCACCGGTGTATGAAAGCTCACATCGATACCAATTTTGAGCTTAATGTCTCGAAAATTAAAAGAATTATCGCGTAAACAGACATTTTTGAAAAAATTCAAAACCGCGTAAAAATTTAACGATCATGGGAATTTTAACAAAAAATGGTATGAATGATAAGGATCCACCCCTCTATCTATGGTGTGAATTTCAGCTCTATATCTCGAGGCGTTCCCGAGTTATAAAGATTTACATTTTTTTAGCGTGTAACATACACACACACACACATACAGACATTTTTTCTAAATCATTTTTCTCGGCGTTTTGGACCATTCTGAGTGTACTGAAATGAAAATCTCGTAAACAAATTTTTCACGAAAACAAAGCTTTCTCTATGAGGAAGCAAAAAGAACTATATACTACATGGTAAGGATACGATTTTCATCCAAGACGTAGAAATCGCGTATTTCCCTCCCTAGTAGCATAATGTACTATTGATAGGAACTTATGAAAAGATAGTTGTATGCTACTTACCGATCGTGGTGAGTACCGTTAGGGAGTAAAGAAAAGCCTTGGCGAAGTTCCACTCATAATCAGGAACTGTGCGCTCGGTGCTAGGACCCGCGTCGGCAGGGCCATTCGCATGGTTGCCTGTGTAAGTGCCGGTGTTCTGTGAATTTGCGAGCATGTTGTCGGTTATCTTCTTCACCAGTCTGTCTTGAAAGCGGGCGATCTCTTGCTCGGCGAGTCTCGTCCAGTTCTCGCGATACAGAATGTTCAGATGTTCTGTGATCTCCCAGATACTCTCGACCGTTTGTTCCCTCGCGTCACGGTTTACCTGGGGGCATTCGAGCGCATTCATTCTAACAGAGCTTTCGTATGTACACAGAGAACTATACAGATGTAGTAACTGCCAACATTCCTTGTCAGAACTATTGTACTCGTCGTACAAACATAATCCGAGAGACCAGTCGTTTGAGTACCAGTGCAGTATATGTTTCAAGTATTCTATGAAAACAGAACAATGTCCCGCGGAGGTCATCATTGTTTCATTCTATCATTAATTTACAGAAATTTCATTGTCATTGTATTAATTGTAATATTTGTATTACTGTATTATTAAAAAAGATAACATTTGGTGTTAACTCACAATTAAAATTGAGAACAAACTTCCAAAAAGCGCAATCCTCTGATCGTTCTGAAATTTGATATACTAACGTATTTTGACCTTATCTAATCACGAATATTATAGCGAAAATTGGCGTAAATACCATTTTCGGCAAGAAAACTTTTTACAAAAATGAATAATTTGCCTAGAAGGCTCCAGTTAGCCACTAAAATACCGAAAGAACAGCAATAAAAAAGAACCTAAAGAACGGAAGTACACCGAAAATTGAATTTGTGTTTGCGATTGATTTTTGACATTCATTACATTTCTGCCGAGTATTGAAGAAAAATAATACCTGTTGTGTTGTAGTAATAAATTTTCAAAATTTTGGATACCATCGAAGGCTAATTGGAAAACAAAAGAATCAAAATTTCATGGGTGGTATGTCTAAATACTTAAATTTTTAGAACTCTAGAATACTACTGCATGTTAGAGTCAATACAACTGTCATAACAAGCGAGATTACCAAATAGATGATTTGAGTCCAGTAGGGTTATAGAATACGGTTCGAGCCCATCATGGTATAGCTTTACAGCCATTTGAAACTGCGTTAAGAGCATTGAAGCTCACTACAGTTACGATGCACGTGTACGAGACAGCGTGGAGAGAAAAGAAAGTTTACAAAACAACGTGAAATTCAATATTGTCGGGATTGGTTATCCCCGCGAGAAGCGTAATGGAAGGAAACGGGCTCGCACGTTCGTAAGCGAAGTACGTACGAAGGCGCACGAGAACACGACAGTTGCAAGCAGCAGGACGACGACACAGTGTCTGCCACCAGGCGAATCGATACGCAGCGCAGCTTCCGTGTCGACGTCGAGGGTGGTGAATGTACCATCGCCCGAGAGGGTGAGCGAACGAGCTCTTCACTGCTCAACCCCCGCGTACCAGTAGTTATAGTAAGTAGAGCAAGTCGCACAACGCGGCCACCTCTCGGCCGTGCAGAATCCCGTGAAACGCTTTCACCCTATCTCCTTTAACGTCATCGAGTTTTGTTTCGTAACACGAGCTTGCAATAATAACAACAACCCCAATGGCGATTACGTGGTAATAATAACAGATAGATATTTCATGGATTTGGAATAATTGATGCCACTAAATATATCGATGCTAAGCTGATTATTCAATTTATAATTATAATAATACGTTAATTTATTCCACTGAGTGGGAAATTCATTTTTGGTTTTTGTTTATATTGTCAGAAGTACTGTATGATATTTCAAACATTATTCAACAGGATATTCTAGTATGGAAAATACTGAGAATAATTATATTCAATTGGCACTTGTTTTATTAATTTTCTTGAGTAAATTGGATATCTGTAGGTGGATTAGTTGAGTTCTAACTTGTGACTAAAAGGGAACTCTTGGTGAGGCTTAATGTGGGGCAACCAAATTGATAATTAATGAACCCTCCATCATGGACTCACCTTGTTCAGCCACGCTGTGGTATTTCTCCTCGAAGGTTGATCTCCACTGGCTATCGTAGTCGCGAGGGTTCTCTGATGCAACCCTTCAGCGCCTCCCTCGATAGCGAGGAAGATGAAACTCCCGAGTAGGGTATATGCTACGAGGAGTGCACAAATGCCCAGGTTGATGATGAAGCCCTTGAGAAAGGAGTGGTGGCTAGCCTTGTCGGGAACTCCCCCGAAGCACAGACACCTGATCTGGCCATTCTGTTGTTGCTGCTGTTGACGGTGGCCCGCGGCGTTGCTGCTCTTCGAGGTATCGAGGCCTCTCTTGAGTGATGAGGTGTTGCCGTTATTTGCAGCTTTAAGGCTCTCGTAAGCTCTGTAATGACGATCACTGTCTTTCTCCATCGTTTTTTTGGCATTCGAGACCTCCCTTGGTCTCAACTATTCGTCTATCAGGTTCTTGGGTTGCGGTTACGTCGTCTTCGAGCCCTGCTAAATCCTGCTTCGGCGGGGCTCCCTTCGTTCGCTATTACTCGCATTCGTCCAACTTGGTCGCAATATTTCCACTCCCAAAGGTTGCGGATAGCACGCATTTATCAAAGTATATAGCCCGGTACGATTTTCCGTCTCGTCTGTCTTGGTCAGATTCAAAGGAAGATTCCGGGAGTGTGAATAGTCACGAGGGTTGTAGCTTATGGTGGCTCTTGCAACCCTTCAGCCCTCTATCTGAACTTCTCACAGAATCTCTAATCTCGGAGTAAATCGTGCTGCTGCTACTTCTGCTGACCTGACGACGACACCATTACCATAAAGATCACCATGTTTCAGTGGTGATCCACCGAACCGTTAGCCCTCGATAACCACCGATGACTCTAGCAAGACCATTTCCGCTTTGAGACCACCACATTTATACACATCTGACGAGTACTCCTATTTATTTATTTTCAATATTACCGTAGTCAAGCGTTGCATACATTTTTTCTTTCATCACCGGAACGATTTATTTCTTTCGATTTATGGTGATCCGTCACGGGTTTTTGGACGAATAAATGTTTCGTATGTAGAAACGACGCAATGGACGCTAACGCGATCCTGGACGTTAACGCGAAGCGGGTGGAGAGACGCGTGTACTCCGTGTGGGCGACTTGCAAATCGCGATTAAGCGTAAATCGTCGGACGATACTTTGTCACCGAACGCGATATAGCGGTGGGACGTAGCGGAGGCTAGTGTGCCGATCCGTACCCGGTGAATAATTCATTCCCGGCAGGCTTTCCGCGCGAATTGTTTATTCCGCTGGACGGAGACTGATGACGTTTCGCGGTAACGTGTAGAGTTTCGGAACCCAACCCTCTCTACGGCGCCGTTGGGACGGGCGATTAAATCGTTTGCACGGATTATCACGAGAAATCCTTCATCGCACTTTCACCATTATATCGAAACCCCTCGCTCCGTTCTGTCAAACATCACCTCCACAGCTACAATTACCGACTGAGTGAGATGCAATGACCTCCACTGCTATCGATTTCTCATTTCCATTACTCAAAACGGTTAAATCAGTGCTTCTTTACTCAATGCTTAATTCTGGAGGAAAATATCCCCTTTGACAGCTTTCTTTCGTTTAACCAAATTTGCAAGACGCCATATAGTAAAAATCGATGCTGTAACGCCGTCGCACTTATTCTTCGGTTTTTCTTCTGTGACTCGTATTTCTCATACTCGTAAGAAGTAAATTGGAGACTGTGAAACTAATAGCAAAGAAAACTGATAGGGTTTCCCAGCCGAGCATCACTGACAGCTACGTGCGTCTTGTGCGTCCGTATTTTTTTTTAAGCGCTTGCATTTTTATAACCTAAGATGCGGTGAACATCGACGGTAGTGTATCTGCACTGCGGGAACTTTCTTTCTCCCCATAGGTTGGTTTTACTGCTTGCGTTATGAATATTCCGTGAAGAAAACGTTGTTGCTAGAGGAAAATTTTACGGAGTCGTTGTTTGTCTGTGTTGATGTTGGTTGTCTGTCGAAACTACCCGGAATCACTTGGCCACTCAATCTCATGGTGTTTTACTCAGCCACCGCAGAACCGCCACAGCTTTGTATGTAACGCGGCGTCAACTCCGTAAATTAATTATGCTTTCGTGGAGTATACATCCAAAGTTAAGCGTTAGTTAGTTCTTGCCAGAGACTTATTTTTTGGCATTTGTTTGCTTGTTTCCGCAGCTTTGTAGTCTTGGATTCTGGAAAGTGCTGACGATGAAGATAACGTAGCGAAGAAAAAAGACGCGAGGAGTGCAGACGAAGAAATTATGTGAGGCGAAAGAAGATGTGGTCGTGGTGCTTCTTCCGCAAGTCTTGCCAATACCAATGAAGCTGAGGTCTGAGTCGACGTAGTGGAACTCCTTCTTGACACAGGAGTCGGTCTCGTTAATCTGCAAGAAAGACGAGAAGAAATATTCAATTAGTTACTGCTGTCGGCTTTAAATCTTATTATGCTTTGCCATTCAGAAAAGGAGGTCTGACCACGTGAACGGTATAAATAGCTATCATAAATCAAGGAATAGTACACGCATGCATAACTTGGCCAGTTGAGATCGAGAGTCATTTACAGGGCATAATTAAACACGTTTATAACTGAGTTACAGTCATTTATCAATAAATAATTATTCCTGTTGCATTGGTGTAAAACGCAAATTCATAACGAACATTTCACACGAGACAAGAATTTCTTTTTTCCACCCGTGTCGCAAATCCTATTTTCTGTAGAAGCTTATGTTAAAAGTAAGATCTAGGGGCGAAGACATAAAACCTAGAAGAGTCTCGACGCATCAAGAACTTGACTGTCTAGGCTGGGGAGATAAAAAGCCAAAGACTTAGAGCCTCAATCGCATACGTATGATATTTAAATTGTCAAGCTTCTGAGACAAGTCGCGGCTCAAAGTCGAGCTCGTGTATCCGGGCCGTGGACATAGAACTCCAACTGCGAGGATATCTATGGTGAAGATGATATATCTCCCGTGGGACATTTGAGCTTCAAGAAGAATCTGGTTATTCCTGGTGAAACTGCAGCCATATAAATCTCCTTTCTCCAGTATATATCATTACTATTATTGCTCGAGATGTGAATATTAAAAAACGTTTTACAGGATTTCCCGCAAAAATATTCAAACATCTGCAACATCTGCAAATTCAGCTGACTACATAATCTACATAATAATAAAGTATAAATTCTAAAAAAAAAATGGCAAACCAAAAGTGGTCCTCTCCCCTATTGCCAAGCTCACTACTGCTACAATCACACAAAAATACGATTGAATCTCTTGACTTTATTTCGGAACGCAATGGGAAACGTTACGATTCCATCATAACATTCGGGACGTGTTTGCTTTCACGTTCCCAAGGACAGGGAGTGTTATAACGTGTCACACAGAGCGGAAAAGAGAGATACGATCAGGGCTTAACGGTGAATAGATATTTCATAGCGGCACGCGTAAAATCGATTTCCAATCTTTCTCAGTCGCTCTTTTCTCGATAGAAAGTAAACCTTCTGGTGGCAGATGATGTCTTGAGAAAACGGGAATGGTGAGGAGGAGGAGGGGAGTGGAACAAACGTTACTGAGTTCACTGCGAGGACCGCCATCATCCACGATCGTATATTAGTATTTATAACCAGATCTGACGGTGGTGGCGCGGAAATCGGCAAAAGATAACGGCGGAGACTTTGCTACGACGAAAACGCGAAGATACTGAGAGTGTATCTCAAGGTTTCTGTATGCTACACGTACGTATATTTGTCGCTTCTGGGTGAAGTGGCTGAACCGGGGCCACAAGTGTGCAAGCTACGCTCTCAGCAATAGGGAAATGCAATTTTTCCAGTCGTCGCTTCTCTGCCTTGGTTCTCGGAACCGAGCCGAGCAAGCAAACCACCTGAACTTTGCGACGACGTCACAGGGCGGACTTTTAAATTCACACTATTGTCGGATCTATTTGACGAAAAATGTTTATTCAATTTCGTTTATCGTCACCGAAGCGATATTTACACTGTAAGCTTTTTCGCCATCGTAAGCGCAAGATTCTCGAGAGTTTCCGGATGAAAACCATCTAATACGGTGGTGACAACGGATTCGAGAATCATGTTTAAGCGATTTTTGAAGGACTCTCGGTAAAGAGTGCAAATTCGTATTCTTTTGACTTTAAACCGCTAAACCGTCTTGACATTTTATTTCTAGTACGATGACTTGCGGATAAATGGAATAAATTGATAAATCCTTTTGAACAGTGCAATATCCAGTTGTTACACATTCGGCCAGGAGACGTCGCTTTCATTCAAAGTACATTCAATGTTTATACAGTACGATGGTCAGAACATAGCAAAGATTCACTACTAACCATGATTTATGGGGCTCTATACGACGTTTCATACCAGCAACGTACTTCCGCTATATAAATAACAATATTTGACGTCTGCACTTTGTGCTTGAATACAGATCGTCGATGGACAAGGGAGAAAGTAAAACATGAGAAAAATAAGTGAAGAGGGTGAAAGGGAAAACTACAGTAGAACAAATAACGACGATAAATTTGCCACAGCTGTTCGTCAAACTTTGGTTTTCCGTAAATCGCACAGTACATAGTTCTACCCGTATCTAACCGCGTTTACGTACACACCAGTTCTTCTCTCTACGGGTGGATAAAGCGGGTCTAAAACGGTATCAGACTCTGAGGTAATGTTCCGTGTTTAGTGTACGCGGGAGGACACATGACTTGACGGAGTAGTCACGGCTGTTCACCATAACATTGTATCGTAAACCCAGAAAATCCATGTAAAAACGCAAAACCCATAAAAACATTATGTTTTTTTCTTCACTACAAAAACATCTAAAGATGCTCAGCACGGTAGCTTTATTCTGAATGGCAAGCCAGTGGGAAAGGTATAAAATGGCCATATGATTTACAAACTGGCTACTTTTTTTTTGCTTCCTCATAGAGGAAGCTTTATTTTCATGAAAATTTTTTTTTTCGAGATTTTCGTGCCAGTATGCTTAGAATTGTCCAAAACGTCGAGAAAAGTGGTTTAGAAAAAATGTCTGCATGTATGTGTGTGTGTGTGTGTGTGTGTCCTGGGCTCCGAAATTTGGCACGCAAGTGGAGTAGTTGCCCCGCTTTGAATGTTGAGATAAAAAAAAATCAGCCATTTTAATTTTATGGTTCTTTTAATTTTTTGAAAAAAGGGCGTGGTCGCCCTAACTTTCGTAAAAATTAGCCGATTTTGCTAAACAGTTGTTTATAAATAAATATACGTTCAATGTTGTTTGCCATTGCATTTGGGCGAAATCGGTAAGGCGGTTCAGATTTTATAGATGTTTGAATTTTTCGAAAAAAATCATTTTTTTAAATAAACCACGTCGAATTTTACCAATTTAACCGAAATGTTTTACAGACGAAAAGGAACATGCAACTATGCCACGTACCAAATTTGATGATGATCGGTAAAGTGGTTCAGATTTTACGACATTTTGAAATTTACAAAAAAAAAAAACGATTTTCGCTCCAGCATCAGCAAAAGTTGATAATGCGAGACAAAAGTTTGTACTCAATGGAAATAAGAATGCAAAGTAGAACTTTCCACATTGGTTCATATATAAATTTTATTTTTAAAAATTTATAATCACCGCTTTTCCCAAAATAGAATTGCTCATAATTCTCGAACGGCGTGACGAGTCGAGATGAAAATTTACACAAAAGAGGAGGATAAACTCTGTTTTCGTTATTTCGATTAAGGTAGTCCTTGCGCATTAAGCTGAGGTCAAATAAGTTTTCGAAAAATGGGAGGGAATTGCAAACACTTTTCGCCAATATAAACAAGGCTGCAAAGTAGAACTTTGCAAATTGTTTCCTCCTTATTGTTAGATTTTTACAAAGCCTCCTCTATGAGGAAGCCAAAATAGATTAACATGCTTCCTCACAGAGGTAGATTTGTAAAAATCCAACAATAATGAGGAAGCAATTTGCAAAGTTCTACTTTGCAGCCTTGTTACAGATATAAACTGTGCACTTGTTTACGTTTATTTTCTTCTGAATCACCCGGGGAAAAGCATATTCGTCGCTGTCTAATGTCGGACACTCGCAGGTTTCAGTCACTATTTAAAAGGAAACAATCCCGCGTAAAAACGATGTGTCCAGCATGGAGTCCGGGTAGTCCAGGATGGAGAACGGGATTTAATCCGATCTCATTGTCCATTTTGGACTTCATCCTGAAGTGCTCAGATTCCATCCTGGATTGCCCAGATTCCATCCTGGAGTGCCCAGATTCCATCCTGGAGTGCCTAGACTCCATCCTGGAGTGCCCAGACTCCATGCTGGATTCCATACAGGACACCGCATCTTTTTTACGCAGGAATGGGTTTTAATGCTATTGACGTAAAATATTATGAAATTAATTAACTGTTGTCATTTTTTAAATATCAGAAAATATCTGAATCTGTTGAAAACGTTATGACTGTAATGCGCATAGCTGGAATGTGATTTTCGATTGATAAAAGTTCTGGCACGAAAGACACGGTGAATATTAAGAGACGTGTGCCCGGAGGCAAAGATTTTTTTCAATTTATTATTTTTATCCAGGACTTCCGCCATCGTAAGAGTGAACGATGGGGAGTGGAGGGACTTGGATCGGCCTGGCAATAAGGAAAGGACATTCTGTCGCTAGTCCAATTGACTCAATTACAGTAAGCGAACGCGCGTCGCCCTCGAGCGTGACAGTACGCCACGCTCCGCAATGCGCGTAATTTATTAGGTACGCTCAATTATCGCGGGAATGGCAATAATTTGCACTCATTTGGTGAATGCGCACGGCAGGGCTATGCAGCAAACCTAGCTGTACCGCGGCCAACCCTCCGCATCCGCAATCATTCCGATTCACGCCCGACGGAATTAACCGGGCAAATTCAAACCCTTGGTGATACAGCCTCTCTATATAAAGCTGCCAACCGCTTACATAAATAATATGCAGTGAATATATAGAAGGGGAAAATAGAATGCCTGTCAAAAATAAAATTTTATTGGATGTATTCATTATCCACGGTTATTGAGGGCACGTGCGGATCAATCTCGGTATTTCTGCAACGTTTTCAAAATTAGAACTGCGATCTATAGACACACGTCTTCAAAAATAGTAATGTGCAGTCATTCAATGAAAGTGTAGTTATTCGAAATAATTTAATGACTGACAAATTACAAATTATTGCCGTGCTGACGAATGGAATAATTTCCATTCCATTAGTACCGAAAATCATGTTCTCGAGTTGGACCCTCATTCAGCTTTGTGAAAGACTATATTATTGCTCTAGGTACAACGGAAATGTATCACAAAGGGAGCGTATTGCGAGAACCAGGTGAAATCTTATACCTCGACGCTGTAGTTCGGAATCCGCAAATTATGGCGCTATGTTACAGACCTCATTCCGGCTTCGTGGTGGTACGGCTTCACCTGGTCTTCACAATATACACATACAAATTCGTCTCTCGTTGATAGGGTTTCAGGTCAGCTTGAGTAACAAAACGCTCATATAATTCGGTTGAATGATTAATACACGGCAGGTGGCTGTGTTGCCAAGTAAAGTGTGAGCGTTAATGAAAAGCATATAAAAACGCTGTTGCAGCGAAGCCCGAGCCGCAAAACCAAGGCTTTGGCCACGAAGCATAATAAATTTTATCGTCGAACGAGCGGTGTATATGCGCGCTCCTGGTGATAGTACATTCACAGGGAAAAATCTTCCCGCACCATGAAATTACATTTTTCCACTTAAACTCAATCCACTGCCGCTGACTTTCCTAGTCCCATGGACCGAAATCCTCATTTTGCTATATCACCATCCCCGACACTCGTTCGTGTTGCGGTATCGGTCGAGCGTTCCCCCCCCCCCCCCCCTATTTCTCGACATTTTAACGCTGACGCGGTGACTTCATTCAATTTGAGGGTGAAACCTTTGGCCGCCGGGAACTTCTGTCTCTCTGCAAGAGTATGAAGCTTTCGGTCTGTGGTGTGGCTGCAAGCAAAAGGGGAGTGATCACGCGCGGAAAATTGAGGCAGAGGAGATAGGGGAGAAGTAATTATCATTAGACTCGAGACTGCGGATGGTTTACCCCCACTTGCGATCCTGTTATAGCCCACCACCCACCTCGATCTCATCAGAACTCGGAGGAACGATGATCGTCTTATTAGAGTGTTACAATTCACCCGGTCTTTCACTCTAAGTGTACCTGTGCGTGTGTCAGGTCGGCACATCCAGTCAGCAACGAGTTTCAAAGCTCTTCATTCAAATCTCTCAAGTTTCCACTGAATAGCAAAGTGGCCCTCTGAAGTCGATGGAAGCTACGACAAAGATTAAACTGTCCCCTCGATTCTTGATTAACCGCGACGGGCTTATACTGTATTTCTGTGTTTTCATGAAAACCCGGTAGCATCGCAACTAACTTCATGATACACTTTTTTATTTTATTTTAAATATCCTTACTCGCTGGGGTATTTCCTTTTTTTTTTGTTTTTTCTTCGTTCCAAAGCCATAGTTCGCGCGTGCGGCCACTCGACCGTAGCTGAACAACTTTCCGCCCTAAGAGGGCTCTCCACCACTGGAAATTGAGTTAAATTCGGTTCTTTTTTCTTCTTCCTTTCATCCCGCCGTTCCTACTTTTACTTCGTATCCTTTTTCGCAGCAGTTTCTTCATTCGCTTACTCGGTGGGGAGCTCGTTTTACGCTGTATACAGCACATTGCACAAGCGGAGAGCTTTTGTTACTCTCTTCTGCTCTTCTCTCGTATCGAGAGAATTTCGACACGTCTCTTGGTGGGAAAACTTTAGCGACGCTTTCGCGTTTCGTCAAGTTGCCGTGTAAAAGGGCGACGCAGGCGGTTTGTCGAAGTATATAGGACCACGAGCTGAGCAATTCGACGTCTTCGCTCGACCGCTCGGTTCGGAAACTTTTATTTCTCACCCCTTAGCTGTGGGTATGCCATTCTGAGTCTCATTCTATACACCCTGGCTCGCTGAAACATCGCCTATACTATCCAGAATAGAAATAAAAAGCGTTGAACCGCCTACTCTCTGCTCTCTATTTTTCTCTTTCTCTTTCTCTCTCGATAGGAACTACTTGAAAGCGAGAAACTCACTCGTACAAACGATATGGAGTGCGCGTTATGAGATATGGTACTCTCAAGCATTTTTGCTTTCTTACTTCCTCTTCTTTTCCATTCTATATTCTCGCAGTTAGAAACTGGGGATTTCAATGAAATCTCAGTAGAGAGCTTCTCTATCCTTTTGCAGAAGAAGTCTGCCGAATAGAACGATATCGTTGCTTTGCTCTCACTTCGCCCTACTTACTTTTTTACATTCTTATCCTCATCGAATCATATTCGCAGCTGAGGTGCGCTGCTCGATATCGTGAATTTACGTCTTGAAAGGTTACATTATTCTTCTCGTCGTAGTCGCTTGATATTGGCCTGGTTATTGAATTTATTCGGGAGTGACATGCCATTATTGATCTTCAGGTACATTTCCATGTACGCTGGAAAATAATTTCACCAATTCTACAAGAATCCAATAATATTCTGCTGAAAATATATCGTGTGATTTTAGCTGTAAAAGGGGAAAAATATTTTGGTGACACAACCAACGGATTTGGATAAATATGCTGGAAAAAGCTGACTTATTCCAGGCAACCAGAAAATTAGTTGGTTCAATGTCGCCTGGAATATATTTTAAAACCGAGTAGTGGACACAAAAACTCTTTTTGAATCCATATACGAAGCATTCTCTGTCAATTCAGCGACTTTTTTTTCGACCCTCTCCGATTTGCCCTGTAATTGATTATATGAATGTACCACTAAAAGACACTCTATGTGAATTTCTTCAGATTTTGAAAATAATTTTTCAGAAAATGGCTTTTTTTATTCAAGTGCAAATATCTCAGAATTTTGAAGTTACTGAAAAAAAAAATGTCTGAACATAAAAGTTGTCATTTATTGTTAGCTTTTGAGCGGAATATTCCAAATAATTGTCACGTTCTTGTGAGTATGATTTTTTTCCGAAAAATGGAGGAATTATTTTTTAATTAAAAAAAGGATATTTTTTTTTTCTGAAAAAATTACAGAGTATTGCTACATGACTGTTGATATCATAAAAAAATCGCCAGAGTGGCACCGATCGATCTTCTGGTATTAAAAAATGCATTTGTGTGAAAGTTCCGAAAAACGGGGGCATTTTTTTTTTTTTATAAAAAAAGGTTACTTTTTTTTGGCTAATAAAATTACAGAGTATTCTTACATGACTGTATATATTGCAAAAAAATGATCAGAGTGGCAAGGATTGAGCTTACGGTATTAAAAAAAATTATTCGTGTGGAAGTTTCGAAAAACGGGGGAATTATTTTTTTTTATACCGGAAGCTCGATCCGTATCACTCTGATGATTTTTTTGCAATATCTACAGTCATGCAAGAATACTCTGTAATTTTATTAGCCAAAAAAAAGTAACCTTTTTTTTTATCAAAAAAATAATAATGCCCCCGTTTTTCGGAACTTTCACACAAATGCATTTTTTAATACCAGAAGATCGATCGGTGCCACTCTGGCGATTTTTTTGTGATATCAACAGTCATGTAGCAATACTCTGTAATTTTTTCAGTAAAAAAAATATCCTTTTTTTAATTAAAAAATAATTCCTCCATTTTTCGGGAAAAAATCATACTCACAGGAACGTGACAATTATTTGGAATATTCCGCTCGAAAGCTAACAATAAACGACAACTTTTATGTGCTGACATTTTTTTTCAGTAACTTCAAAATTCTAAGATATTTGCACTTGAATAAAAAAAGCCATTTTCTGAAAAAATTATTTTAAAAAATTTGAAAAAAATCACATAGAGTGTCTTTTAGTGGTATATTCATATAACCAATTACAGGGCAAATCGGAGAGGGTCGAAAAAAAGTGGCTGAATTGACAGATAATGCTACATACATGCTATTCGCATATTGGTCGACACCAATCATTTTGGATCCCCCAACTAAACCATTTTCGCTGGGTAATGTCAGATATATCTTGAAATCCTAATAATCTCCATATACGTAACAGTACAATATTTAATTGGATTGCGTCCGATAAATTATGACTGTGATCAGCTGCGTAATTAATTTATCTCTAACGAGGTAATTAACTGTCTACCTATCAACTTCGTAGGAGGGTAAATTTTTTGACCGATTCAAATGTATCAAATTTGATCGTCAGATAATTTGCCTATGATTATTTCCAACACGCTTTTCCACGCGCGACTTTTCGTTTCGATTGTTCGGAGTAGAAAACGTTGCTGTGGAATTGCCGAGCGGGGCGTTATGGTGTACTTTGCGACTGGACTGCTCGTATGCAAATCAGGGGGAGAATGAAATGACAAATTAACGGGGTCAACCATTCATACGGACACTGATTAATTGCTATTTACTTGCAAATTTCCAGCGCTCACACATTTACACGGGTCGGTGGCGCGATGAGCCGGACGATTCAGGCGTCGCAGTTGCAGTTGCGGCCGTTGCCTGCGTTGATGCTTGTTTGTCATTCGTCGTGGACTGCATTAACGCAACGTCAGGCTCGACGCAGTGCAACGACACGACCATCCGACTCGTTTTTACTGCTCTTTGCCTCCGGTATATACAGTTTGCCATCTCTTTTGTCTCACTACCTAACTGAACTGTGATTTTAAACGTTATTATACCTAGCAGCTGTATTTTTTTAAATTTTGCACGTTACACATGAAATTTCAGCAGAGTTTGCTTAAAATTACAATTTGCAACTGGGTTTATACCATCGATAACCTTATCAAATCCAAATTCGAGATTACATTTTGGCAGATGACAACTCGAGTTTGAGTCTGTGGCAAAAATTGTTCAAGCAACGATATTCATTTGGTAGGCCTGAATGATTTTTTTCAGTGTACAGTGAAAAAATAAGAAAAATATGCAAGGAAGGACTTTTGGGAAATTTATGATATTTCCATATTGTATAGGAAGACTGAAATTAGTGAATGTTATTTTTGGGATCTTAATACATGTATTTACAATTTTTATTTAGGTTACTATTCTGGATGTAGAAATATATATTAAATAACGAATACATTTCTACGAAGATATTGCTTACTTTTATCATATTAAAGGAAGGATAAGCAGCTGTGTATTTTTATTTTGCACGTTACATAAGAAATTTCGGCAAAGTTTGCTCGATATAAAAATTTGAAACAGGGTTTACATCATTCTTATTAAACCCGAATTCGAGATTACATTTTGGCAGATGACAACTCGAGCTTGAGTCTGTGGCAAAAATCGTTCAAGCAACGATATTCATTTGGTAGGTTTAAATGATTTTTTTTTCAGTGTTCAGTGAAAAAATAAAAAAAATATGTGAGGAAAGACTTTTGGGAAATTTATGATATTTCCATATTGTATAGGAAGACTGAAATTAGTAAATGCTACTTTTGGGATCTTAATACATGTATTTATAATTTTTATTTAGTTTGCTATTCTGGTTGTAAAAATATATATTAAATAATGAATACATTTCTACGAAGATATTGCTTACTTTTATCATATTAAAGGAAGGATAAGCAGCTGTGTATTTTTATTTTGCACGTTACATACGAAATTTCGGCAGAGTTTGATAAAAAAAAAATTGAAACTGGGTTTACATCATCCTTATCAAACCCGAATTCGAGATTACATTTTGGCAGATGACAACTCGAGCTTGAGTCTGTGGCAAAAATAGTTCAAGCAACGATATTCATTAGGTAGCTCTAAATGATTTTTTTTTCAGTGTACAGTTAAAAAAATGAGAAAAATATGTGAGGAAGGATTTTGGATAATTTATGATATTTTCATACTGTATAGGAAGACTGAAATTAGTGAATGTTATTTTTGGGATCTTAGTACATGTATTTACAATTTTTATTTAGTTTGCTAGTCTGAATGTAGAAATATATATTAAATAATGAATACATTACTACCAAAGTTGTAAATCCCCATTAATTCATGAGATATAGTTTACAGTACAATTTGTTTTGTAATTATGATTTCATAATAATAATATGTAGTGATTATAAAATAGAGTGTAAATATTTGAATAGTTGAAAAAAAATACTAATTTTTTCTTTAATATTGCAAGAAATAGTGGAAAAAATGGAAGAAATAAGTAATGCATTACTTTTTTTTTTTTTTTCAAAAGGATTACCCTGAATTTTTATCGAAAATTAATAATTTTTGCAGCCATTCCAAAGTTCAATCATCGTATTACAATCGCTACATGTTATTATTATAAAATCATAATTATAGAGCTGATCGTATCATCATCATTATTTCTATAAGTATTAGGCATTTACAACTTTGATTCCTACAAAGATATTGCTCATTTTTATAATATTAACGGAAGGATAACTAATATAAATAATGCAATAATACCATAATCTTGCACTAGTGGATTTAGTGATGACTGGATAATATTTAGCAACGTGCAGTATTTTCGGTGTTTAACTAAAGCGTAAAATAGCCAAGAGTTTTGGTGCGAGGATTGTAAACTTAGGTCTGATGAGTAGGAGAGGTCACGTTAGCACGTACTTGCGCACGAAGCTATTAGACGATACGATAAACCGGAAGCACGAGTCCCCGGTGGCTAGAGATTCGCCGAAAGTTTCTTCGGACCGTCGGGAACGGTGACTATCCGTACAGCTACCATCCTCAGAGCACTTCTTACAACAGGCAGCCTGATCCTCGGGTCAGGTGCTAGCTATTTCGTTATTGCAAGAACACGAGACCGACTTGAATCCGAAACTTGTATATACTGTAATTCATACACGTACTTAAGGGCTATATAATCTTCCCCATTTGCAAACGTCATAATTATCATATGATTGCAATGTAAAGCTTTAGCTTTACTTATAGAATTTCAGTCAAACTGTGATTACATTAATTCAAGAGCAAATGTATACTCTAAATGAAAGATAGAGACTGTTAATTACGATAGTCTTAAAGTTTATTTATGTATTTATTTATTTATTTATTCATACACGGGTCGAACCCAATTTTCGAGACAACCAGCACATGCCCTAGTGTCTATAAAATAATAATGGACATTTGGTGACAGTAGTATAGCTAAATACGATATTGTAATAAATGTTCTTTTCTTCTAAGGAAGATTGATACATAACTTATTAAAACCTGAATTATTTTTTAATCAGCCCTTTCAATTGATTTCATTACCAAGTTAAGAAAATATAAGTTGTCCTTTTCGAAAAATCAATCTTCAAAATTTGAAACTGTTTCAGGAGTTGTTATTGAACTGTCATTTTGAGTAAAATTAGACCTCATAGAGTAAAATCTATCCAGCAGTCTGTCCTGAATTATACACGTGAATTATAAACAGAATTTTGAAAACTCAAGTTACGGTAAAGAGAATTTAAAAGAGTTATAAACAGCCTTTTGATCGGCAGGAGTTGTGAGCTTTTGGTAAATCCTGGAGAGTTGTAATCTGATAGAGATGTATTATGGTGGAGTTTGGGTGGAGTTGCTTTCCGGTAGAGTAGAATTTTGGTAAAATTATATCTGCCACTAAAGGAAATATTTAAAAATAATAATATTTTTAAGTCATACAAATTGCAGTGTCGAATTTACACTACTATTTACTTCTAATAGATCCATTCCCTTTGGGTAATTTCAGATACACATGGGCGTTGACTTGTAGTATGCCACAATTACACAGTGGTGGAAATCCGAAAAACCGAAGTACTACATACTAATTACATTACTACGTAGTAGCATTACATTACACCCAATGATGTAATGTTAATGCGACGTTAAATTCACACAAAAGTGAATAAATCTATTGGGATTACACAGTGATGTAAATTGACCACGCATGTTTCATAGCATTTCACTTAAGCTTTTAGCTCGCAATGAAATATTAATTTTCGAGGAACGCTACACTATTTAATACAGACGAACGTGCATAGAAAGTAACCATGAAATATTAAAGGGTTCCTTGACTCTTATGAACACACGAGTTGAATATATGCTTAATCCGTCGACAGTTGCAAAGGTCTCCCTGATAACTATATGCATAACGCGCTAGGCATATAAATGCATTTTCGTTCATGCATTCATAGCTTAATTGTTGGAAGGTAGAGAACAACGCTTTTCACTCAGGCTCGTCACTGTTTTAGTCCGTGAATGCAGTCATTGTGCGGGAGGTTGGTATATTCACAGAGCCTATGGAAAGGTAGTTGCATTCCAAAGGTATAGAAATACAGAAAACGGCTGGCCACATTTCCCGGGTCAGCGCAGGTACAAAACATCGAAAAGCACTCGTAGCCATACAAGCGTCTCGATATTGGGACTTGTAAAACGTCCATCAGCCTACTAGTGAATAATGTGTGCATTGTAGCGAGAATTTTTCTCTTTTTTAAGTAAGTGGCGCCACCTACGTTAATTATTCGTTACTTGCCCGACCGATGTTGAGGTTGAGGATGTACTTGAGTATGTTAAACCTGAGCATGTTCGATGTGGAGCATAAGAGTGCTGAGGTCACAACGTGAGGGACTAGTTAACCTATTCTCGGTACCTGACGTTTCGTGCCGTTCTTGTTTGCATTCGCTCTCTATATACAGTCCATGGTCTTAAGTTAGTTGTGTCAGGAAGGCAAATCAAACTGATGTTCATGAACTTTTGGCATATTGTAATTGAAGTATTCAGCTTTGCTGCTCCAAAATTAGGATGGTTCTTACCGACACATTGAATAAACAATGAATATTTTAAAATCGATCTTTTTACATGGCGCTTACGGAAATGTCAGCGAAATTAATCTTTGAATCGAGAATTAACATAGTTAGATCAAAGATAGAGAAAAGATAAAAGGTACCGCGAATTCGAAAATTATTTGCGAATTTTTGTGTATCATAAAAAAATGAAGTCACGGGACATATGTTGAAGTAAACTAACATTAATCTAGCTATCATCCGATTTTTAAGATGTCGTGGTAAAAACGAAGTCAAATTTGCACTAAAAATTGTTTAATTATAATTTTCACAAAGTTTCGATTACTGCTTCCTCATAGAGGAAGTTTTGTTTTCGTGAAAATTTTTGTTTTCGAGATTTTCATGACAGGACACTCAGAATGGTCTAAAATGTCGAGAAAAGTGGTTTAGAAAAAATGTCTGTATGTATGTGTGTGTGTGTGTGTGCACAATTTTTTGTTAGCACGATAGCTGTCGCAATTTTTAAGATATCGGGCTCAAATTTGAACCACGAGTAAACTGTCGTTAAACAAGGTATGAGATTGAATTTGGAGTTAATCCATCAAGGTGTTAAAAATTTATGGCATTTTGAATTTTTTAGAGAATGTCAGCTCGGGCTCTAACTCCAGCAATTTTTATGAAATCCAGCTCAAACTTGGACCAGAAGTAGACTGTTATCAAATAGTGTTTGGGATTAAATTTGGTGTCAATCCGTTAAGGGGTTTACAATTTATGGCATTTTTAAATTTTTTGACATTTTTTGTTCGTGCTCTAACTTTCGCAATTTTTAAGATAACGGGCTCAAATTTGGTCCACAAGTGGACTGTTGTTAAATAAAGTTTGGGAGTGAATTTGACGTTCATCCGTTAAGGCGTTTAAAATTTATGGCATTTTGAATTTTTTGTTCGTGCTCTAACTTCCGCAATTTTTAAGATATCGGGCTCAAATTTGGTCCACAAGTCGAGTGTGGGTAAACTAAGCATCAGTTCAAATCCGGCGAGAATCTGTCAAGGGGTTCAAAACTAATGCCATTTAAAAATTTTTCAAACAAGGCTGCAAAGTAGAACTTTGCAAATTGCTTCCTCGTTATTATTGGATTTTTACAAAGCTTCTTTTATGAGGAAGCCAAAATAGATTAACATGCTTCCTCATAGAGGTAGATTTGTAGAAATCCAATAATAATGAGGAAGCAATTTGCAAAGTTCTACTTTGCAGCGCTGTTTTTGCTATTATCATTTTCACAGTTAAAATGCAATGTATAATAAAAATTCGATGTCATATAGATGCTGCTGTCTATGACTCCGACGTACGGACATAAACTACGTTAAGTACAGACATATCGCAATTGAGCAGCTAACAAGAATGAAAAAAAAGTGAACTCGTACGAAAGAGAATTTTTCGTCAAGTTCTTGTGAACAAGGAAATCTTGTCTCGTACGTCTTTTCGGTCGTGCGGAGGTCCATGAAATGTGAATAGAGACTCGCTCGCTAATGAGACGAGAGAGGTGTTCCAAAAGGCATGGAAGCCGAATTAGCCCTCTGCCCACGTACGTACGTATGTTCTCGGTGAGCTTCTGTGGTAATTATACTGTGCAATCACACTCAACCAGATGTTCGCTACCTACGGGAAGACGTGAAGCATCGTAAAGGGTCACTGAAATATAGTCGTACTGCGGGGGATAAAATTTCAAAACGATCGTAAGCTCAAAGTTTAACCCTTTAATTAGCAGTTAAACGCGTACTTTTTGCAGATCGTAATAACGTTTTTTTTGTCTGGATACTTCATATTCGAGTATGTCAATGAACTATCTAATTACAAAAGTGAAAATAAAAATTCAAGTATGTGCAATCCTAAAAAAGTATGTAACCAGAATTTAAGATTAATAAGATTAAAATATGTTTCACCTAATATATTTTTTTAAATATTGCTGAATATTACCAAATGAAATGTTAAAAAATGTTTAAAAGCGATAGATAAAATCTATATTTATATGTTGCTTTGCATCAAAAGCTTCCGAGTCAATTTTTATTTAATCATGTCTTTTGTGGTATTAATTTTTATACGAAGCGAAGTTGTCACGTGACTTTGCTGAGAATACAATTACGGTTTATGTCTTTCTATACCTGAAACTCAGCGCGGAAAATCACAGCTTTCTTATCTTTCATTCGCTTTCCCTCAGAGAAAAAAGTCTTAGGCGTAGAACCACTCTGAAATTCTCATCTTCGACCACCACGAGAGTCAATGGAATGGGGGAAGTGACTGTGTGCGATCGATCGACCGTAATCAAATAAGCGGAATTCGAATATCAACGTCACCACCACAGCCAGTGCGGTAGCAAATGGATGGGCACAAGGGCACGATGAGAATGCAAATAGAATCTCAGGGAGAAATCTTAAGAGGTAATCTTTGGTCGCGTTAGCAGGATCGTTTAGCAGGTTCGGTTCGGAGATTCGGGGTTGCCGAGAATTCTCAATATATACATATCTTGTGAATTTTCTCCAAGGACCCTGTCGTTTTGCCCCATTTTTTGCTGGATTCATACATATATGTAGTTAAATTAAAAGCAGGAAAATCTTCTCAATTGTCTTGCAAGTTTTTAGATTGAATAAAAACGAAAGCAATGATGATGACGATTTTATATTCAGGTATTGCACTTTTAGCTTGCAGTCGTTAAAATTAAAAAAGTTTGTTTTCCTTAAGCTATATTTTCAACTGGCACACACTTCATCCATGGAGCTTTCAATAATGAACGCTCGCTCTTGCAAAAGTGCCAGAGAAGATAGAGAAAGGATTTCTTTTCTTTTTTACAATTAAATCTCTATAGACTGCAGGCGTCCACCTTGAGTTAGTGCAAAATTGAGGAAAATCGAGACCCGCCATTTCAACCCCGGGTTGTGCTTAATATAAAGTTCAACAAAACATAAAGCAAAGAACAACAAGGTCTCCTCGCAGTCTTCGTAGACGTAAATTGCGTCGATAGGAAAGTCGGAATTGAAAAGTCCGACGAGAGGTCGGTGTTTAATATCCTCACTTCTCTTATCAACGTCGAAACTATATACGTTACCGGTTATTTTCACTGACCAGTTCATATTTCCTCGTGTCACTGTGAGAGGTATTCCCGTTCACCTATGCGCCCTTATCTTAACCCTTTAACTGTCAACGTAGTATATTAGCTACATTTGAGAACTGGCTATTTTTCAAAACATCTTTTTGCAATCTTAGTCCAAAAGTTATGGAGAAATTTAATAAACAGTCAAATTTGATTGCATTCTTCAAATCGAATAGACGAAACAAAATTCCCACTATTTTAATTTAAATAGTACCTAACAATAAAGATTTTTTTTTAACGGTAAAAAAGAGTAGTCGTTAAGGAGGTTGAAGCGCTCCATACTAGTCAAATCAGTGCTAAATGTTTAAAAGCGTTTCTACAATTTCAGATGGTTTAATAATTTGTTCCAAGGTGTTAATCACATAGCAGCATTAGTTCGTGATATACAAATACATTCACAGCTGCCATATGAACAGTAAATCGATCAATATCTCCAAATTTCCGATGTCATGTTTTTTCATCCAGTTTTGTAAAAGGGTAAACCGTAATATGAGTCCGATTATAACGAAACATAGCTCATTTTGATCAGTGGAAGATCCTTAATCGATTGGCCGTCCGGATTTTTTATAGTATCGGGCGTTCAAAAGTTACAGCTATTTGTATACTTGATGTTAGGTTATGATAGGATAAACAAACGGTTGTATCTTTTGAAATACTAATACGCTTTAAAAAATAGACGGACAATCGATAGAATATCTTTTAGTAAACAAAATGAGCTAGTGGTCGTCATAATCGGACTGATATTACGGTTTACCCTTTTAAAAAAGGATGCAAAGTAGAACCTTGCACATTGCTTCCTCATTATTTTTCGCTTTTCACAAAGCTTCCTCTCTGAGGAAGCAAAAAAGTATGTTATTCAATTTTGGCTTCCTCATAGAGGAAGCTTTGTAAAAAGCGAAAAATAATGAGGAAGCAATGTGCAATGTTCTACTTTGCATACTTTCTTAAATTAGATAAATAAACATGTTGTGAATTCGCTTTTTCTATTTCGTTATTCCGTTATTTCGTTATTATTAGAGCGTTTTCGAAAGTAAATGTGATAATGTATATTATTAAAAATAATTCAACATTCCATAAAATCACAAATTTCATACCGTTTGTCACTAAATTATACATATATAATGCCTGAATATTGTTTCATTTATATACAAAATTTGAGCTCGCTATTTCAAGTTTTGCAAAAGTTACAATAGAGCGGTAATGTCAATTTTTTTAAAAATTCAAAATTCCATAAAATCTGAACCACTTTACCGATTCGAGCCAAATTCAATACCAAACAGCATTGAGTGCACCTACTCTTATAACCAACTATTTAGCAAAATAGACTAAATTTTACGAAAGTTAGAGCGACCACATGATTTTTTCAAAAAATTAAAAACGGCATAAAATCGAAATTTTCGCACAGATTTTGTCGAAAATTGCTACAGTTGAAGAGGGTCTGCTTTTCTAGATCACTTTTCTGGACATTTTGGACAATTCTAAGTGTCCTGACACAAAAATCTTGAAATTTTTTTTTTCATGAAGACAAAGCTTCCTCTATGAGGAAGCAAAACTGAATGAAAAAACATAACATCGGAAATTTGCAGATATTGATCGATTTACTGTTGATATCACAGCTGTGAATGTATTTGAATATCAAGAACTAATGCTGCTATGTGATTAACAAATTGGAACAGATTATTAAACCTTCTGAAATTGTAGAAACGCTTTTAAAAATTTAGCACTGATTTAACTACTGTGGAGCGTTTCAACCTCCTTAAAGGGTCCGACTCGTCAATTTCAAAAGTGAACCACAAAAAAACTACTAGTGACTATTAAAATTCGATAGCTGGATTCATACATATATTCAACAAAATTGTAATATTGGATAATAGAAATGAGTTTTAATGTTGTTCTTTTTTTGTTCAGTACATATTTTGGGAGTATTTAAATAACTTCTTCTTTTGTCTAGTAAAGTCATCAAGATCATCATTGGTACCAAAATCCGGCAGTGAGAAAGAATAAAGATTCCTCACAATCGGTTAAATCTCAATTCAGACACTTTTAATGACGCCCTCAAACGTTGAAACAAAAGCTCACGTCTTTGTGCATCGGCTGGGTTTTTCTTCAACTTTCAACGTGCGAATGGAAGAGCGGAATTCACTACCGGAAATACGTGCAGAATGAAGGAAAAGAGTCTCTCCAGTGGCGGCTGCTGATGCTTCTGCTAACACGGACGAAAATGATGAAAGCCCGGCAAAATATATATATCTTCTTGGAAAACCGCGTAATATGATTGGAAAGAGGAAATAAGAGAAGGCGAAGATGAAGGCGAGGTCGATTGGGAATGAGGTGAAAGGTGCGAGACGAGACGAGGGTGAAGGGAGAACGGCAGCCAATCCTCGATTCTCCTTGGCATACAGCGCCGGCTCGTACCGTGGCTTTTCTCCTTGCTTTTTCTGTCTGCTTATGCACTGCCGGCAAATAACTCTTGATTAATAAAAAAGAAAAATATGAAGCCCAACGGGAAATAGCTCGCCTCGCTTCCCGTTGATCAAGGTAATTCCCGGTGCAGCGCACGCTCCCTCGTCACTTTTATTTGTCGTTCATTTTTGCGTTTCCAATCTTTGTCTTGAAGAGTTTAGCATCCATTTCATCGGCACCCTTTACTACGTGGCAACAACATTCATTCGCCTCACTTTCGTATGTTGATTTTTCTATCGAGTTAATTCTTTTCAAATATTTCCGATCGAGATTATTAAAACGAAAGCAAATTCGAGTTAATTGCAAGTAGTAAAGCCAAGTTCTGTTGCTACATTTTTTTGCAAAAAAAGTGCTTGATCATTTTTCGTATAAAAGCTATAGAAAATTAGGCATGGGCGACATCAGAATAATAAATAAAGTATGTTTAATGTAGTACGGTGTAGAATTCCATCACGTATCTATATAGATTGTAGTCTAGACTGGCAGGGTCATGCACTAGTATCATTTCGTTCATTTGCGCTGACATGACAGGCAATCTTGAATCGAAGCTATATAAAACGAATTCGATTTGCCTTTTGCATTCGATTTTTAAACGTCAGCCCAACTTCGGGTATGCGAACAAAAATATGAAGTGTATCAATCTCAAAATATCTCTCTATTTGAATTTGCCGATCAATTGTGATGTTATCATCGGTGTGTCACAGTATCGTGATAAACGAAAATATTCGAGGAGAAAATGCACTGATTTTTTTTTTGGTGCATGACTTCACAAGCGTGAATCAAATTGCGATGCAAAAAAGGTTACAATGCAATATATTGAATTTGGGAAATTGAGTTCTCATCCGTTTACAGGTGAATTGACAAAACGGCCAAAACAAAAAATCCTACGGCAAATAATCCCCGACAGAAAATCGAAAAAACAAAAATAAATCCGTTACTAAATCCTTTGGATCTGTAATATGAAGAAAAAAAGATTGGTTTGAATTTTCTGACCTGGAGTCGGTCTGTGAATTTTGGAATCAGAAACGGACAAAAGTCACTTTTTTCAAAATCACAGGAAAAAGTATAGAAACGGGTATTTTCAGAGTTAGAATATGCCACTTGAGAATGATGGTGAAGTTTAAAATTCAATATCCTGAAGAAAAAAGAATTGGGTTGGATTTTCTGATCTGAAAATTCATTCGTATATTCCATTTTATTTGCAGTAAGTAGCCAAATGTATGAATATTAATTAATTTTTCGTGCTTCTGCGTACGTTTTGTTAAAAACATATATGCAGTATGTTGCCAAATGTCCAGCTCGGCTTATTTACTAAATGTAATTAAAATATTATATGTAAAATTATGGCTGCGTGGTGACCTGAATAAAAATCACAAATCATAAGTAATAGACGCTTAATACATGTGTTAAAAATGCTCAAAATCCCATTTGTCGTTAATTTGGAAAAGCTTATGATTAATTAATAATCGCTATAACTGACACATTCGTATTTAATTAATCGGTAATGCATAGTTAAGATGAGAATCGCTGTGATCGATGTTAATTAATTTTAGCGAACGTAATGGATGATACATTAAAATTGCGCCTCATATTTGTATTACATACTGATTTTACTAATTCTCCGAAACATTCATGATCGGTACAAGCGATACATTCGCATTTCGTTCATTAGCAACCCATAATATATTCCAATTGTTTGAATGATGTTGTATGAAAGATGAAACTTAAATTGATGAAAGCCATTGCGTCATGTTACCATCGCACACAGTGTTATTGACGTAGAGGAGAGGAAATATTGTAATATCAATGTTGAAGTCGAATTCGGACAGCCGAGAAATTTGAGCTTCGCTAGGGTAAACTGCAATTCATATACGACAGGAAATCCGACCTTACGGATTGAACTATTCCGATCTCGTCGTTGGGATTGCAAGGGGCAATCTCCGGCGGAGAAAGCTGTACAAATCAAGTGAAGCGTAGCTGCAGACGGAATTTGAGTTGAAGACGATTCGTCAGGGAGACGGTAAAGAGATTTCGCAATTAGACATTAATCAAAATGAAATTGGAACGAAGTCAGAGAAGCTGAAGTACTCGAAACGCATTTACGCAGCAGTAGCAACAAGATTGCCTAGATGAAACAAGCAAGGTTTCTCCGTTAGTACTTGAACATCACAGCAATAAAGACGACTAGAGAAAGTGAGATGGACAACACTTGGCAAGACTGAATAGGGCGGTAATTTGATTCCCGGCATATCTAACGGACAATTGGATAACTGTGGCGAGTTGTTGCGATGCTCAAAGGGTTGTGATGGTATACGAAGCTGTCAGAGAACACAGCATGGTGGCTTGCGAAGGTACTTCGCATATAGACCACACCATTTGCGTGTGTCCGTACTTGCAAAGGGTGGTAATTGGTCTAAGGGGCTGCCAAAGTCAAATTCAATTTTCCATCCAGCCGCAAACCGGAGCGATTAATACTTGGGAATTGCATAGCTCCGCGTACCACCAACCATCGAAGCTGCTTTTCGCGGTCTCTATCCTTCCTCGCGCTTTCTCTTTGAGCTTGATATTGCAATGTGAGTGAAGCCCTTCTTGGTACTCGTGAGTTCTGTATCTGCGATCTCATTACATCGTTAGCCTACCGGGAAAATTTCCAATAAATACAAGTGCACGTACGGTAATATCGAGTCTCAACCAATCGTCTGGTTCCCCTAAATGATAATTTGTAGAAATGCTTTTTTCCTGGATTGACATGATTCTGTTTTTTTTTTCTTTGTGTTGCATTTCCCCCTGTCTGCAGGCACTACGCCTATTACAGGGTCGGCCCGGGTCAGTAGCCAGTCCCCCCTGGGGGTCTGGTCCGGATCAGTAACCAGGCTCCCATGCGGCCGCATTCGACTTCCCCCTCTATATCGCATTCGCCATAGCATTTCTGCTACGGGCATAGGAAAACTGCGGAAGACCTATGCCGATATAGCCGGTCTCGAGTTCGCCTCCCGGCACCGGAGCTACGTCACGTTTCGTCGAGAACGTAAACACGGACTACAGCCGCATACATGTGACCCCCACAGGTAAAAATACCTGTGTGGGTCTCATGTATACATCTGGAGCTTCATCGCGTCCGTATTTATATTTTCAACGAAAATCGACGGCACCGGGAATCAAACCCGCGACCTACCGATGCTCTGGACTAGAGGCCAGTACCCTAACCACTAGACCATCGCACCGGTTTGGATTGATATGATTCAAATATCTTCATTTAGTTAGGAATATGGCGGCCTCTGACGAAGCTTAAGCTGTTACGAATTCGCTGCTTTCATGTGTCGGTGAAGGATTTATAGCGAATATGTAAATATGGAGAGTGTGAATTTGTGTGCGCTTACATTCGTTGATCTATGGTCCATCTGCCGAGTTTGCGTTATATTCTCTGGAGAGAACGAATGTAGAATGACGGCGCAGATTGCAATCGGCGTGCACCGAAAGACTACCTCGAATAGTAATAACTCTATAGATGCTATACCAAACGTAACGTAAATTTAATGTAGTATAATTATATGCGTTTGTATGTGAAGTCAGAATTGCCTAAAGAGCACAAGGGGTAACCTCGGAGCGCTGAGATACGTCATCTGCAAGCAAAAACAACTTGATTCTACTACGTCTCAATTCTCGGTTTGCCTCAATAACGCAAATGACTTGCGGGATGAAGTGCTTACCTCAAGCAGCGCTGGCATATTCCCAGATCTCATCGGAATTTGCTGCTTCGAAGGGTGGCATCACTTTTTTTAATCATTAGAAAGGGTCTCGTTTTAGTAGAAATTAAATTCGAGAGTTGGAATATTTAATGAGAAGCAAGAAAAAGTTAAATTTTGTAGGCCTAATTACTATCCTCCAAAGAGTCGTATTTCTTTCTCTAGTGTTGAAAAACTTAGGGGAAGTCTAAGGACCTAATCATGAATTATTGCGGACTAAAAAATCGTGTTACAATATACACAATGTCCACAATTTTTGCAAAATCGGGGAAACCTCTATACCTGCACAATGGCCATATTAATTGAGATAAACACGAAAACCCATATTTCACTTGAATGGTAACAAAAATAAATAGTGTACTAATAATTCTACAACTGCAGGTTTGATTCAAAAGAACGGCAAGAATTATGGCTAATTTTGAGATTAAAAAATCAGTGAATTATGAGTAATGGTATAAAACGTAAAATCAGTCAAAAATATAAAGGAAAACATAATTTTTTACGAGGGTCCTGATATTCGTTCCCGCACATGGGGGTAGCGATGTGATTTAGATCGTTCGTGCGATGTATCGTTTGAAAAAAATGAATTTTTAATCAGGTCAAGGACCAATGGATTCCATCAGTCGATTTGGTTTTTTCGATGTGCTCTTTCATGCTCCGTGTAGATGTAGTGCTGCGGTGGACGTGACCAATTAATGAACAGCATGGGAGAATGGGGCCGGAAAAATGAGAAAAATCAGGGTGGGATGAGAATGTTTCCGGCGATCGGAGAACAGACCGATGCGGTAGCAGAGACAAAAATACAGGGAGATATAGAGAAGAGAAAAACACGTTTTGTGCTGGCATGAGTGGGCGCTTGGTATCCGACCGTGTGTCGATATTGCGCCGTTCCGATTATTGCGCTTGAAATGGGTCAATTTCCGGAACTCTATTACGGAATAAGTGGAGAAGCACGTATGGAAAAAGTAAATATGGTTGTACAATATGTAACGAAAGATATGATATCTTGGCTATTTTGGTCGGGCAAACGAACCTTCTGTATATCCCTATCATGGATATCGTCGAAAACTATCCCAACACTGTGTGTATGTGTATCAACCGATTCGCCTACCTATGAGAGCTACAATCTTGTATCGAACCAACCACGTACGGTAAACGTGCGAGTATCTACTACGTACGTGTTTGTTACGTCCAACCACGTCCAACCAAATAATTCCTCCCCTCTATATATAATAGGATAGACGCTTCCATCGCTGAGCATCTAACAGGAAAGACAACATGGCAAGAATGAGGGAGCTATCGATATAACATCGGATAATAAATGAATCAACAGCCGCGGTAGCGTCTCGAGAAAAATACATTTACCTACCTTACCGACCGAGTTGAAAAAACGCTCCAAGACTCTCTTAAACGACTTTCACGTTTTGATCACGTTTATCGAGGTTGAAAACGATTACGACATTGATTTTATAGAGATACAAATTTTGTTTACTAAAAGAACCTATAACACATATATAAATAAATATAATTTATTAATATCTTTTTAGCAGAAAGAAGAAAAAATCAATGGTATTAGTATCTTCAATGGTGTCAATTTCTTTTATTTCTATTTTTCTCTTATCATGAATTTGGTAAATTTTAATCCACTAGAAAACTTCCGCGCGCCGCGCGCGAGTAGAAATCGTGTGTCGGTGCAGCGATCTTATTTAATTTTCTCTTATTTAAAAAGATCTAACAAATTTTTCCAATAATTCCAAATCTTATCGAATCGGAAACTCTTTATAGATTTGACTCAAATTAATTACCAATTGTCTTCTAACATTCTTTCAAATATAAATTAGTATTTATCTTGATAACTTCAAATTTGCGAGGTCTGGAGCATTTCCAGACTTTAGAAAAAAATGTAAAATCCCATCATTATATGGGGCTTTACATATTTAGTAAAGCAGTACGACCTCTTTGCTCAATGAAATAAATACAGGATTTCCAATTCTGGAAACCTGGCATGGATTTTGCTAAAAGTAACAGTGAACAAAGAGGTCTGATTTACTTGACTGCAGATTCAATTCTCCCCGATCTCTTCGCTTATCATCTTATTCACGATTGTTCTGTTAATCCCCATGTAGTGACTCTTCGTACGCCTGGTTTTGTTGCCGCCATAGAGACTACGTCGCACTTTGTCGTTCAACATCTTAAGCCTAGTTTAATATTCGCAATTAACACATAATCCGGAAACCCCGAAATATTATAAAGTCAACCAACTTTAAATTGCAACTGTCAAACGTGTTAAACATGAACTCAATCTCGGTCTCGATCTGATTTCACGCCAATTTGGACCAATCACAACGCGAATAACACGATGACAATGGACCAACTGGCACTTCGATAAAATCTCGCAACATACTTTTTAGAGATGGACTAGGGTTAAGCGCCCGAGTCTCTTTCTGTAAGTTTTGACGTTTGACATAAACAAAACAATGAATGCATGATTTTGGTTCCGGTTGCAGTGTAACTGACTGACGACACCGTCGACCAATCACAGCACGAATAAACCGACAACAATTAAATCTCGCACTTTCGATACTAAAACTCGAAAGTCGATATATCTCGCCACCAACTTTTTAAGAGAAGACGACTTTAATTGTTTTATCACTCAAATGGTGTCATCTTTGATAGCTACACACATCTGCCGCGTTACTTACTCATATGGAAGCAATGCAGTGTCCTGTAATACATCGTAAAGTTTCATCGCCTCGTGTTGTGAGATGTATTGAATTTTGTTGTGTTCGGGACAAGTGTTGAGGTATGATGTTACACGACCTCTACACTTCTTGTGCTGGAACGTCTACCTCTCGCCCTCATAGTTGTTCATCCTTGGTATCACGTTACTCGGTACGCTTCGGAGTAGTTTCGTTTCTATCCGTTTGAAACCGGATAAATATCGACCCCGTTACCGGAACGGACTCGGGTATAACTGACATCGTCGCTCCCAGATTTTTTCTCCGAGCCGCGTATCTATATACATAGATATATCTATCTCCGCAGTATTTCATGTGCTTCAGGGGATAATAATGCAAACTGCGTAAATCGCGGAGGACAACTCGTTGACATGCAAAACAACGATATGCATTTCCCGTGAAATATTTCTTTCATCCTTGCTATTAATTTTCCCATGTCACTTTCCTCCAGTAAGGAAATCATTTTTACTTCACTCGTTTCGATAATAGACATTTTGCTTCGTACACTTCGCGAGCTTCAAACCCCAATGTTCACACCTTGTGAAGTACAATCCTCGTTGAAAAATCATTTTTGTTTCCTCATAGAGGAAGCTTTGTTTTCGTGAAAATTTTTTTTTTCGAGATTTTGATGTCAGGACACTCAGAATAGTCTAAAACGTCGAGAAAAGTGGTTTAGAAAAAATGTCTGTCTGTATGTGCGTGTGTGTGTGTGTGCGTGCGTATGTGCACAATTTTTTGTTAGCACGATAGCCGTCGCAATTTTTAAGATATCGGGCTCAAATTTGAACCACGAGTAAACTATCGTTAAACAAGGTATGGGATTGAATTTGGAGTTAATCCATCAAGGTGTTCAAAATTTATGACATTTTGAATTTTTTGGAGAATGTCAGCTCAGGCTTTAACTCCCGCAATTTTTATGATATCTGGCTCAAACTTAGACCAGAAGTGGACTGTTATCAAATAGTGTTTGGGATTAAATTTCGTGTCAACCCGTTAAGAGGTTCACAAATTATGGCATTTTTAAATTTTTTGACATTTTTTTATTCGTGCTCTAACTTCCGCAATTTTTAAGATATCGTGCTCAAATTTGGTCCACAAGTAGAGTGTGGGTAAACTAAGCATCAGTTCGAATCTGGCGAGAATCTGTAAAAGGGTTCAAAACTAGTGCCATTAAATTTTTTTAAAAACAAGGCTGCAAACTAGTACTTTGCAAATTGCTTCCTCATTATTGTTGGATTTTTACAAAGCTTCCTCTATGAGGAAGCCAAAATAGATTAACATATTTCCTCATAGAGGTAGATTTGTAAAAATCCAACAATAATGAGGAAGCAATTTGCAAAGTTCTACTTTTTTAAACTTGTGCTTGAAATTATGTATACGATACAGAAATATATTTAAAAATAGTCAACTCTAAGTTAAATTGAATTTTACGCGACCCTTTCAGAAGAATCAAGTAGATGGAAAAGAAAACGAAAAAGAAATTGTTGTGGAAGGTAAACATAAACGGTATTTTTTTGCAAGTCCGCTAACTTCCATCAATGTTTCTTTGGTATAAAGCAAAACTGTAGTAAACTCTGCCAGTTATCGACGGGAAGGATAATTCGAACAACAGCGCTGTGGTTTTGATGGAAAATAACATTGGATAGTGCATTGTGGAGATGCTTCCTAATGCTTCGTGCAACTTTACCAATTTGGATGCTAGCGTTGCGTCCAGTATCCTCGTTATAACTTGAATCTCTCTTTTTTCACTAGACACTTTTCTTTTGTTGTACGAGAGCTGTGTGAAGTGAGCTATTTAGTGATGTTGCGGTTGCGGTGAGTTGACCGGGAAAAGTTATGCACTAACAGACCACCATCGCGGTCTAAGGGGTTAACTATGTATATTTCCTCATCTCAACCCATCATGCAAAGATTCGAGAGTTCAGAAACATGGAAAGTAACTTAAAAACTCGTCATGCGGACGATTATTAAATTTTCTCGTCGGCTTCTCATTCTCCGTATCAAGAAGTAACGGCAGACCTAACCTCCATACCGCGAATAAAGGGTTTGCTTGAGTGCGAAGGTAATGGATGCCGCAGCCACGGGTAGTACTTACAACGTGCTGTAATTTTCCTCAGTGTGAATTCGGCCTTGGACACGAAAGTTTAAAAAGGCAAAAACTCTTAGCTGAAAAAAAAAATGAGAAAAGTCGAGACGCGAAAGGCAATCGTAAAAGTTAGAACCGAGATTCCCATCCACCGCTCATGAAACTCTGCTAACCCAAAGATTACTTCTGCGACTGACAATAGCATGAGCTATTTTTTCCATTGCCATTCTTCACTTACGTATTTCAATAAAATTCGCAAAAAAAAATCTTTTTTAACTTTTCACCGGCGTATTGTACAAATTCCAACTCCTTTCACTTTTATTATTTTACCGTGAATGTCGGGATTGATTATTACTTGAAATATGATTCTTTTTTATTCTGTGGTGAATGCTGACGTTGGGGTGGTTAATGGTGTAAAAAATAATAGAAGGCCAATTCTCTTAATATTTTTTTAGCATTTTTAGTGAAGTATTATGGAAATGAATTTTGATTTACATTATTAAAAAATGTACTTTTTTAAGCAGAGGTTATTAGTTTAAAAAGGCAAAAACTCTTAGCTGAAAAAAAAAATGAGAAAAGTCGAGACGCGAAAGGCAAACGTAAAAGTTAAAACCGAGATTCCCATCCACCGCTCATGAAACTCTGCTAACCCAAAGATTACTTCTGCCACTGACAATAGCATGAGCTATGTTTTCCATTGCCATTCTTCACTTACAAATTTCAATAAAATTCGCAAAAAAAAATCTTTTTTAACTCTTCACCGGCGTATTGTACAAATTCCAACTCCTTTCACTTTTATTATTTTACCGTGAATGTCGAGATTGATTATTACTTGAAATAAGATTATTTTTTATTCTGTGGTGAATGCTGAAGTTGGGGTGGTTAATGGTTTAAAAAATAATAGACGGCCAATTCTCTTAATAGTTTTTTAAGCATTTTCAGTGAAGTTTTATCGAAATGAATTTTGATTTACATTATTAAAAAATGTATTTTTTTAAGCAGAGGTTATTATTTTAAAAAGGCAAAAACTCTTAGCTGAAAAAAAAATGAGAAAAGTCGAGACGCGAAAGGCAAACGTAAAAGTTAAAACCGAGATTCCCATCCACCGCTCATGAAACTCTGCTAACCCAAAGATTACTTCTGCCACTCACAATAGCATGAGCTATGTTTTCCATTGCCATTCTTCACTTACAAATTTCAATAAAATTCGCAAAAAAAATCTTTTTTAACTTTTCACCGGCTTATTGTACAAATTCCAACTCCTTTCACTTTTATTATTTTACCGTGAATGTCGGGATTGATTATTACTTGAAATAAGATTCTTTTTTATTCTGTGGTGAATGCTGATGTTGGGGTGGTTAATGGTTTAAAAAATAATAGACGGCCAATTCTCTTAATAGTTTTTTTTAACATTTTTAGTGAAGTTTTATCGAAATGAATTTTGATTTACATTATTAAAAAATGTATTTTTTTAAGCAGAGGTTATTAGTTTAAAAAGGCAAAAACTCTTAGCTGAAAAAAAAAATGAGAAAAGTCGAGACGCGAAAGGCAAACGTAAAAGTTAGAACCGAGATTCCCATCCACCGCTCATGAAACTCTGCTAACCCAAAGATTACTTCTGCCACTGACAATAGCATGAGCTATTTTTTCCATTGGCATTCTTCACTTACGTATTTCAATAAAATTTGCAAAAAAAAAAAAAATCTATTTTAACTTTTCACCGGCGTATTGTACAAATTCCAACTCCTTTCACTTTTATTATTTTACCGTGAATGTCGGGATTGATTATTACTTGAAATATGATTCTTTTTTATTCTGTGGTGAATGCTGAAGTTGGGGTGGTTAATGGTTTAAAAAATAATAGACGGCCAATTCTCTTAATAGTTTTTTTAAGCATTTTTAGTGAAGTTTTATCGAAATGAATTTTGATTTACATTATTAAAAAATGTATTTTTTTAAGCAGAGGTTATTAGTTTAAAAAGGCAAAAACTCTTAGCTGAAAAAAAAAATGAAAAAAGTCGAGACGCGAAAGGCAAACGTAAAAGTTAGAACCGAGATTCCCATCCACCGCTCATGAAACTCTGCTAACCCAAAGATTACTTCTGCCACTGACAATAGCATGAGCTATGTTTTCCATTGCCATTCTTCACTTACAAATTTCAATAAAATTCGCAAAAAAAAATCTTTTTTAACTCTTCACCGGCGTATTGTACAAATTCCAACTCCTTTCACTTTTATTATTTTACCGTGAATGTCGAGATTGATTATTACTTGAAATAAGATTATTTTTTATTCTGTGGTGAATGCTGAAGTTGGGGTGGTTAATGGTTTAAAAAATAATAGACGGCCAATTCTCTTAATAGTTTTTTAAGCATTTTCAGTGAAGTTTTATCGAAATGAATTTTGATTTACATTATTAAAAAATGTATTTTTTTAAGCAGAGGTTATTAGTTTAAAAAGGCAAAAACTCTTAGCTGAAAAAAAAAATGAAAAAAGTCGAGACGCGAAAGGCAAACGTAAAAGTTAGAACCGAGATTCCCATCCACCGCTCATGAAACTGTGCTAACCCAAAGATTACTTCTGCCACTGACAATAGCATGAGCTATTTTTTCCATTGCCATTCTTCACTTACATATTTCAATAAAATTCGCAAAAAAAAATCTTTTTTAACTTTTCACCGGCTTATTGTACAAATTCCAACTCCTTTCACTTTTATTATTTTACCGTGAATGTCGGGATTGATTATTACTTGAAATAAGTTTATTTTTTATTCTGTGGTGAATGCTGAAGTTGGGGTGGTTAATGGTTTAAAAAATAGTAGACGGCCAATTCTCTTCATAGTTTTTTTAAGCATTTTTAGTGAAGTTTTATCGAAATGAATTTTGATTTACATTATTAAAAAATGTATTTTTTTAGCAGAGGTTATTATTGAAAAATGTACATTTTTTATAAGCAACGCAGTTTATTATTACCAAATAATTATTATAAAAATTATTTAACCATAAATTTCGTTTTCAAAAACTAATGGGTTCTCACAACTTTAATTCAGTATAATTGAGCATTGAGAACAGTCCTCTGAGGACATCTTGATGGAAAGCAGCAGTGTCAGGATTTAATTAGGATTAATTTATACTTCAGTTTACGTCATGTTTACGGGGTTGCACTCTAATGCCGGCAAAAACTTCGAGTTTGAGTTTAAGGGCGCCTTAACTACTCACCGTACTTCAGAGTTTTTTTTTTAAATCTCTACATACGTATGAAGAGTTCGGTGGAATAGCAGGTTGGCAGTCGTATTTCTGAAGAGTCTTTTATAACGAGCTAATATTGACCCTTTAATGCGTAGAATTAGAATAAACTGAGATAAATGTAGGGTCAATTTTACTACATATATGTTATCTTGAGAGGACAATAATGTATTAATATTTAGATTACATTAAATTAGATTAGATTATTTATTAAGATCCTGAGATGTTACATCCCCTAAGGACCTGCGCATAAAAGAAAATTACAAAATTTACGACAACAACAAATAATATAACCAGGAACAAATTATAGTACGAACTCACTTCAGCTTTTAAAGCAATGTATTTTTTCAGTGTAAGTGGAAAAATTAAATTTGAGTGAATAAAAAAAATATTTTCAGCCCGAAGGTATTCAGTGCGTATAGCGGTAGTTCAAGTTAATTCACAAAACCAATTACTCCACGGAAAATGATACGGTAGCGCAAGGATAAAGTTGTGTACGCATGTAAAAAAATCTACTCCAGCTGTAACGAGTGCGCGCACTTTAATCACGCCGCTTGCATTTTTTTTAACATGAAAATTGCATTTACCTGGAAGCTCACTTTCACCTAGTTTCAGGAGAAAGCGGGTTGAGTTCAGTGCTCTCTAATGTCACACATAACCGTTAGCTTTATTTATTTCTTTTTTTTTAAAGATAATTACAAGTAAAATACGATGAATATTTAGAAAAACGTGAGAATTTCTACAGTTGTTAAGTTGGCGATCGGATATGATTCTTCAGTTTCAATAAAAATCGTTGCTTCGCCGTTGGGGGTTTGGAATTTCATCTCCCTCTATCTCCCACGACATTTAGTAAGGGATTTCTCCTTCAAGAGAGAGATTGCACTTTTTCCGAGTTTTATCGTGCGAGACCATCGATTCTTTCGAATGTAGAGACTGCGAATGCCGGCAAATAGGTTTGAGAAGGATGAAGAGGTAGAATGGAAAGAAGAAGATGCCTGGGGCGAAAGTCTTTACGGTAGAGGGCGACGCGGCGTAAGCGGATCATAGCTGAGTTTTGAAGGAGAAGGGGATGATATTAGAAGTAACGGGTGCAGCTCGTACCATCCTTATTACCCGCTACGAATTCTCAGCTCCACTCTATATTACTCGGCGACCCCGTACCGTAGTCTTACCGTTCGGTGTTCGGGGTAGCCGTAACAGACCGTGGCATATACCCCACCCGAAATTCCAGCTCATTTCGAAGAAGCTATAACTTTCTTCAAGCTCGTATTTTCACGCCGCTGTGAAGGCGACGCAGTGGGCACTGAGCTTCCACTAACCCACCTTTACTATACAGCGAGATTAGGATGTATGCAGCAGGTGGAATTTTTTATTCTCGGATGGATTAGGCTGATAAGCCACGCAAGATTAAATTCACCTCGACGCTGGATTAAGAGAGTAGTCATTAGGGTTTCGTGGAAAATAGGTTTTTTCATCGTTGTATTTATTATTATGCACAAGCAACGAGTTTTCTCAAAAAGCCTGTTATTCCCGCAAGCATATTTCGTAATATGTCTGGCAGAATTTATGTGAGACGAGTAAAGTAATATAAACCGTACTGCGCATAGGTACCAGTAATTGGTTTCACCTCGTAGGATTGCTGAAAAAAAAACAAACAAACAAACAGTATGCTATTATAAAAATAATAATACCATAAATGTTAATTTCAGAAAATATCAGAGTCTTGCTATTCTGCATTAATTTGACTGCAGTATAAAAACTCGTGACTATGAGTATTAATGAGTCGGTGCGTAATGTCATCAAGGGAAACTATAGGAAGCTACTTTTTCATTTTGGATGCTAGCTATTCTATTGATAGCCGATTAACGATGAAATTTTGAAAATCTAGGTTAGCACTGCTGCATGCGCAAATCCCGTCGTTATTATCGCCATAAAATGGGTTCTTTGTCGCGTTAAGCTCCCTAGCGCTCGAGAGATATGTGCACAGAAATCGAGTGGAATACTTTAGCACACTTGCATCTTTGTGCTGCAACCAGTGGCCGAAAGAGGACGAAGTAACTGGAGCCACGAACACACTCGGCTTCAGGAATGTGTACTCGACGAAAGGGGGTGTTATGTCTTCGGTGGATGGTCAGGACGATAAGGCGCTTTGGGAAGCCGATTCAAGAGGAAGCCCACCAGCACGAGCGTCCTGAGCTCTCAACTCTGTCGCTCGCTTTTGGTGCACCTGCTGGCGTCATCGCTTATAACTTCCCAGAGATTCGCCTCATATTTTAGAGACGACGCATTCATCAAGAGTGGTCTGCTCTTGCGAACGACCCTGGGAAAGGGATGTCGACAAACTTTGGCATCTTCCAGTGACCCGGGCCTTTGCTTTGCCAGGCTTTCATGTATCACTCTGTTTCCATCGCAATTATCCAGCTGCTGCTACGTTGTTACTCGATAAGAGTTCAAATTCATTTCACAAACTTTGATGTCTTGAACATTCAACGTATAAGATAATCCATTACCTTTGAAGTGTCACTGACGGAAGGTTCGTTGCCAAAGAAAATGTTTGTTTTACTTCCGTTATGGAATTCGACAAAGGACAAAATATATTTCGTCATAGCGGAATAATGATCGTACACGGCATTCATCAAGAGTGGTTTGCTCTTGCGAACGTCAGTGGGAAAGGGATGTCGACAAACTTTGGCATCTTTGAGTGACCCGGACCTTTGCTTTGCCAGGTTTTCATGTATCACTCTATTTCTATCGCAATTATCTAGCTGCTGTGCTATGCTATGCTATGATAGGAGTTTAAATTCATTTCATAAACTTTGATGTCTTGAAGATTCAACGTATAACATATTCCATTGCCTTTGAAATGTCACTAACCAAAGTTTCATTGCCAAAGAAAATGCTTGTTTTACTTCTGTTATGGGAAAATTCGTTATGGAATTCGACAAAAAACAAAATATATTCTGTCATAGTGAAATAATGATTGTACACGGCTTTCATCAAGAGTCGTCTGCACTTTCGCATTCATTTCATAAACATTGATGTCCTCAACATTCAACATACAAGATAATCCATTGCCTTTGAAATGCCACTGACGAAAGGATCATTGGCAAAGAAAATGTTTGTTTTACTTCCGTTATATGAGATTTCGTTATGAAATTCGACAAAGGATAAGATATAGTTCGTCGTAGCAAAATAATGATTGTACGCGGCTTTCATCAAGAGTCGTCTGCACTTTCACATTCATTTCATAAACATTGATGTCCTCAACATTCAACATATAAGATAATCTATTGCCTTTGAAATGCCACTGACGAAAGGATCATTGGCAAAGAAAATGCTTGTTTTACTTCCGTTATATGAGAATTCGTTATGAAATTCGACAAAGGACAAGATATAGTTTGTCATAGCGGAATAATGATTGTACACGGCTTTCATCAAGAGTCGTCTGCACTTTCACATTCATTTCATAAACATTGAAGTCCTCAACATTCAACATATAAGATAATCCATTGCCTTTGAAATGCCACTGACGAAAGGATCATTGGCAAAGAAAATGCTTGTTTTACTTCCGTTATATGAGAATTCGTTATGAAATTCGACAAAGGACAAGATATAGTTTATCATAGCGGAATAATGATTGTACACGGCTTTCATCAAGAGTCGTCTGCACTTTCACATTCATTTCATAAACATTGAAGTCCTCAACATTCAACATATAAGATAATCCATTGCCTTTGAAATGCCACTGACGAAAGGATCATTGGCAAAGAAAATGTTTGTTTTACTTCCGTTATATGAGAATTCGTTATGAAATTCGACAAAGGACAAGATATAGTTTATCATAGCGGAATAATGATTGTACACGGCTTTCATCAAGAGTTGTCTGCACTTTCACATTCATTTCATAAACATTGAAGTCCTCAACATTCAACATATAAGATAATCCATTGCCTTTGAAATGCCACTGACGAAAGGATCATTGGCAAAGAAAATGTTTGTTTTACTTCCGTTATATGAGAATTCGTTATGAAATTCGACAAAGGACTAGATATAGTTCGTCATAGCAAAATAATGATTATACACGGCTTTCATCAAGAGTCGTCTGCACTTTCACATTCATTTCATAAACATTGATGTCCTCAACATTCAACATATAAGATATATCTTACATATAAGATATATCTTATATGTTGAATTGATTATAATCAATTACCTTTGAAATGCCATTGACGAAAGGATCATTTGCAAAGAAAATGCTTGTTTTACTTCCGTTATATGAGAATTCGTTATGGAATTCGACAAAGGACAAGATATAGTTCGTCATAGCAAAATAATGACTGTACACGGCTTTCATCAAGAGTCGTCTGCACTTTCACATTCATTTCATAAACATTGATGTCCTCAACATTCAACATATAAGATAATCCATTACCTTTGAAATGCCATTGACGAAAGGATCATTTTCAAAGAAAATGTTTGTTTTACTTCCGTTATATGAGATTTCGTTATGAAATTCGACAAAGGATAAGATATAGTTCGTCATAGCAAAATAATGATTGTACGCGGCTTTCATCAAGAGTCGTCTGCACTTTCACATTCATTTCATAAACATTGATGTCCTCAACATTCAACATATAAGATAATCCATTGCCTTTGAAATGCTATTGACGAAAGGATCATTGGCAAAGAAAATGTTTGTTTTACTTCCGTTATATGAGAATTCGTTATGGAATTCGACAAAAAACAAAATATATTCTGTCATAGTGAAATAATGATTGTACACGGCTTTCATCAAGAGTCGTCTGCACTTTCACATTCATTTCATAAACATTGATGTCCTCAACATTCAACATATAAGATAATCCATTGCCCTTGAAATGCCACTGACGAAAGGATCATTGGCAAAGAAAATGTTTGTTTTACTTCCGTTATATGAGAATTCGTTATGAAATTCGACAAAGGACTAGATATAGTTCGTCATAGCAAAATAATGATTATACACGGTTTTCATCAAGAGTCGTCTGCACTTTCACATTCATTTCATAAACATTGATGTCCTCAACATTCAACATATAAGATAATCCATTACCTTTGAAATGCCATTGACGAAAGGATCATTTGCAAAGAAAATGTTTGTTTTACTTCCGTTATATGAGAATTCGTTATGGAATTCGACAAAGGACAAGATATAGTTCGTCATAGCAAAATAATGATTGTACACGGCTTTCATCAAGATTCGTCTGCACTTTCACATTCATTTCATAAACATTGATGTCCTCAACATTCAACATATAAGATAATCCATTGCCTTTGAAATGCCACTGACGAAAGGATCATTGGCAAAGAAAATGTTTGTTTTACTCCCGTTATATGAGATTTCGTTATGAAATTCGACAAAGGACAAGATATAGTTCTTCATAGCAAAATAATGATTGTACACGGCTTTCATCAAGAGTCGTCTGCACTTTCGCATTCATTTCATAAACATTGATGTCCTCAACATTCAACATATAAGATAATCCATTGCCTTTGAAATGCCACTGACGAAAGGATCATTGGCAAAGAAAATGTTTGTTTTACTTCCGTTATATGAGAATTCGTTATGGAATTCGACAAAGGATATTTCGTCATAGCGGAATAATGATCGTACACGGCCGGGATGTATATAGGATACAATTCGCATTTCCTTGTGGTTCTCGAGAGCTCGTTATTGAATCCTCATGGTCTCGTTATCTTGAGGAAGTGGGTATGCGATACTCTTTCCACAGAGTCTTCGGTCGTCTAAGGCGGATTATAGGTAGCACCCGCCAGGATAGCTCATGAAGAAGAGCTTCGTCGAAGGGCTGCGCAAAATTTATTAAATTATGCTGAACCCTCGTTCTTCACATCCATTGTGTCTCGTTACGTGTAATTTATGATGGCTTTTGCCAAGATACACGAGCTAGTGAAAAGATTTTCTGTAATAGTGTTACATTGAATCTGGAAGAAATTGATGCATGGGATGACTTGATTTGTTCATGAATTTGAATAATGACAGCAATCAGGATCGATATATTTGAAATCAGATGAAATTGGAGCATGTTTTTGGTGAACTACATTTTAAAACTAAATCGAAAATGATTAGATTTACACGTGAAACTGGTGTTTCATTAAACATGAGGAAACAATTATTTTCATAAAAATACATTTTTTATATGAGGCATTCCATATGAAGCGGGCCACCCTGACTTTCAATGTTCGTAGAGTGGGTTCATAATTTTTTTCCAGAGTATTTCGAGTTCCCCGAACACATACGAGTTATTTCAGATTTTTGATCCCCATCGTTTTTTCACAATAAAATACGCTTTTTTTATTTTTATTTTTTTTCCTTTCGCTGCCGATTTAAAACTATCTATGGCACAACAAAACTGTTCCGGGATAAAATGTAGGGTTTCGCGTATACATTTTGATAAAAATGCTTACAAATTAACCTAAATAAATTTTCAGGCATTGTTTGGCAAAATAATGCCATATGATTTTTTTTTCGTTGAGAGGGACCATTTTTATTTTACTCAAAATTTCACAGAATTTCCGTCATAATGTTAAAAAACGACGAAAAAGATCAACACGATGGCAAATTGATATCTTCACAATCTACGGCTCGGTTATTTGCTGAATCATACACAATTCACATGTTTACATTATGAAGGTATAAATTGATCAACGCGCAAATTTTGGTGTAATTAGTGGACATAATAACGGAAATTCTGTCAAATTTTGAGCAAAATCAAAATGGTCCTTTCGAACGAAAAAAATTGTATGACTTTGCATTGCCAAAAAGTGATTGAAAATGTATGTAGGCTAATTTGGAAATATTTTGATCAAAAATTATATGTGAATTCCTAAATGTTATCCCCGAAAAATTTTGTTGTGTTATGGATAGTTTTAAATAAATCCGCAGTGAAATAAAAAAAAATAAAAATGTAAATAGAGTTTTTTTTTCCATTTCACTGCGGATTTATTCAAAACTATGCATGACACAATAAAATTGTTAAGGGATAAAATGTAGGATTTCACGTATACTTTTTGACAAAAATGTTTCCAAATTAGCATTTTCAATCACTTTTTGGCAATACAAAGTCATACCATTTTTTTCGTTCGGAAGGACCATTTTGATTATGCTCAAAATTTGACAGAATTTCCGTTCTTATGTCCACTAAGTACACCAAAACTTCCGCGATGATCAATTCATATCTTCATAATGTGAACATTTGAATTGTGTATGATTCAGCAAATAACCGAGCTGTAGATTGTGAAGATCTCAATGTGCCATCGTGTTGATTTTATTGTAGTTTTTTCACATTATGACAGAAATTCTGTCAGAACTTTGAGTAAAATCAAAATGGTCCCTCTCAACGAAAAAAAATGATATGGCATTATCTTGCCAAAAGATGCCTGAAAATTTATCTAGGTTAATTTGTAAACATTTTTATCAAAAAGTCTACGCGAAACCCTACATTTTATCCCGGAACAATTTTGTTGTGTCACAGATAGTTGTAAATCGGCAGCGAAAGGAAAAAAAAAATAAAAAAAGCGTATTTTATTGTGGAAAAACTATGGGGATCAAAAATCAGAAATACCTCGTATGTGTTCGGGGAACTCTAAATACCCTGGAAAAAAATTATGAACCCATTCTACGAACATTGAAAATCAGGGTGGCCCGCTTCATACGGAATGCCTCATATAATATGTGGTAGTGTACAAATACGTAAATCACAATTAAAGCACATAGTAACCAGAACTTATTAAACTCCAGTTCGCTCAGCCATTGTGCACTGTGCGTACATTTAAATGCTTTCGCGAAATACAGTTATTAACGAAATAAAAGTAACGAGAAGATGTGAGGATCATCGAGACAGTGACTCAATTAGAAAGATCGTTTGCGACCGCACGGTGAGTTTCCGAAGGTTCTCGTGCGGCTGTACCCACTTCTGCTCGCATCGGCCACGGAAAAGTAGAAGTAGAATTGGTATCGCGCGACTTTCGCCTCGTCGTTCGCAGAGCTTGTACTCTTTCTCTTCGTCTATCGTTCTGTATCTCTATCACGACTCGTCTCTCTCCTCTTCTCGACGCTCGGGTTTTAATAGGTCGTTACAACTTTTTAATTGACCAGTTCGTGAGCACCGAGCCGCGTTAGAGAATACTCTCTACCTGCCCTCGCGCTAACGAGCGTTGATCTCAATTGCATTTTCGCTAGAAAATTCCCGGAATATCCAGTCGTGCAACGCCGCTCATCCTTTTATTCTCTAAAATCGAATGAACGTATATAGTGCTCGATAATAGTTACGGGTAGCTATAGCTACGTGAGCGTGAAAAAAAAAATCATACGGCCCGTGGAATAGGGTGTATCGTACATAACAGTGATTCCAGTACACACAAAGTCATTGCGAGCACACATTGCCAATTATAACGCGTATGAAACTTCCCTCAATCGTGAGGCTATATCCAGATCTGTTCTGTCATTTCGATCAGCTCATCCATAAGCGAGAAATACGATGATCAAAGCCTCCTATCAATTCATTTGGAAAAAAAAGAAAAAAAAAACTTTGCATACTTTATGACCACAAGAATATGAAGACTATAAACTCCTAAGAGCTCGTTGACAATTGTATGAATTAACGTTGAAAACTCGGGGATGATAAAAAATTAGCATTGGCTTAAAAGTTGCTCGTTTTCTCACAATGGACTATAAACCAATCCGACTATTCGTTGGCCAAACCGACTTTTACCCCAACTTTGTAATGAAATGCTATTGCAGTTGACTCAACAGAATTAAAAAAGTTGCACCCATTATAATCCCAAATTCCAAGTTCTTGTTGACATTCAATGTTTTAAAAATTAACTCACATTTCAACTTTTAACTGCAAACCGACTGAAAAAAAAAGGTTCACAAGCATTGCAGTTTGGTTGATTTTGATGATCAAATAGTAAAAATGTCCCATTAAGAGGATGAGAGTCTGATGTTTACTAATCGACCGCTCCTCCTCTTGGTTGGAAAGCAAGAGGGAGAAAGATATTTTCCGTGAATATCTTTCACTCTGAACAACTTAACCGTAGATTTTATTGAAGAAGAAAAAAAAATACAATTTTAATGACCTGCTGCTAGCGCTTGATACGCCGCTTTATCTCCATATCACGTCGACGATATACATAACAGTATTTTCTGCGCGGCACGTATACCTTTATGACGCGAAAGCACATGCAAAATCTCTTTGAAGGTTGCGTAAAGCTTTTGAACAAAAACATGTATCTCATATCACGTGCGCTCTTGCGCGGTTGCGGTAATTTTCATTAAAGCACGTATAGCCTTTTCACGGTATATTTTTTATTACACTTTTTCATATCATAGGATGAACGAAGAGGTCCTTGTGAGGCAGTACTTTTGGTATTCTTGTACAACGCAACCAGTTTTATTGCTCGCTAAGCCAAGCGTCTCTGTAAGGCCACGTTCTTTTTTCCGTCGTTTTCACCCTACAAAGCTTCCGCGTCGTACCTGCATTCACTTCACATTCACTTGCGTTTTATTCCTCCTTGAAAAGTTTAATGCGTCGAATCATCCTGAAGTTCGACACCGAGGCAATGCTACGAGAACGGGAATTGTGGATGCGTGGAGGAGGGTCGAATAAACGGAAACATTCTTGGCAATAACGGGAAAAGGTACAGAGGTTTCTCGGAATGTTGAGATGAGAATTAAAAGTTAGCGTTACATTCGCATTCGACGTTCATACACCGGAGGCAAGTAAAGCAGGGGCGAAACGAGATCGCCTGGTGTTGCTGAATGCCTCTAGTGAGTTTGTAGTATGCGTTCTACAGATACTTTTTTCTACTTTGTGAAAACCCATAACATTTCATTGCTTTCAATCTTTTTTACTCGTTCTTTTTTTAACATCGAGAAAATAACAAGATTGCTAGAATCTTACCAACTACCAATGTGCCAATATACTGAACAACAACCTGACAATATGTTAAAAACTTGTTGAACACTTGTTGAAAACTTCCACCGATATAGTCGGTATTTAGCTATCACGTTATCCACTACACCACATTACCGGTTGGGTATGGATTTAATTCTACTATGTATAATCGTTTAGAATCGCAATACACAGTTTACTAGCAAAATAATCGACGTCGGCTTTTACCAGTGAGATTGACTCTGGCTTTACACATAATGTATATAATATCTTGTTATATACCATTTGATACAGTTTGCTTGGTACACTACAGCTAAGTAATGGTGGAGTTCAAAGAGTAGTATGAGGCGAAGCTATTGACGAATCTTTGGGAAGTTTGAAATAGTCATAGTTTGAAACCAAAAGCCGATATCAGTCGGTAATGTCTGTTCGGTGATAAATTGAATCAGTGAAGATAATCCAGATAGAGTCTGGTCTAGAGAGGGACCATAGGGTTGAGTTGTGGCCACTATCATAATGGATGGTATGGCATACGAAGTATGAAGCTAATTCTACTATTCATGTTTTAAATTATAGTAGTGTTAATATCTGAATCTAAAGAATCACAATACACAATTCTCTAGAGAAATAATCGACGGTGGCTTTTACCAGTGAGATTGACTATGGCTTTACACAAAATGTATATAATATCTTGTTATATACCATTTGATACAGTTTGCTTGGCACACTACAGCTGAGTAATGGTGGAGTTCAAAGAGTAGTATGAGGTGAAGCTATTGACGAACTTTTGGGAAGTTTGAAATAGTCATAGCTTGGAGGCAAAATCTGATATCAGCCAGTAATATCTGTTTGGTGATAAATTGAATCAGTGAAGATAATCCAGATAGAGTCTGGTCTAGAGGGGGACCATAGGGTCGAGGGTTGTGGCCACTATCATAATGGATGGTATGGCATACGAAGTATGGAGCTAATTATACTATTCATGTTTTAAATTATTGTAGTGTTAATATCTGAATCTAAAGAATCACAATACACAATTGCCTAGGGAAATAATCGACGGTGGCTGTTACCAGTGAGATTGACTATGGCTTTACACAAAATGTATATAATATCTTGTTATATACCATTTGATACAGTTTGCTTGGCACACTAAAGCTGAGTAATGGTGGAGTTCAAAGAGTAGTATGAGGTGAAGCTATTGACGAACCTTTGGGAAGTTCGAAATAGTCATAGTTTGAAGCCCAAAGCCGATATCAGCCAGTAATATCTGTTCGGTGATAAATTGAATCAGTGAAGATAATCCAGATAGAGTCTGGTCTAGAGAGGGATCATAGGGTCGAGGGTTGTGGCCACTATCATAATGGATGGTATGGCATACGAAGTATCAAGCTAATTCTACTATTTATGTTTTAATTTATTGTAGTGTTAATATCTGAATCTAAAGAATCGCACTACACAATTCCCTAGGGAAATAATCGACGGTGCCTTTTACCAGTGAGATTGACTCTGACTTTACACATAATGTATATAATATCTTGTTATATACCATTTGATACAGTTTGCTTGGCACACTACAGTTAAGTAATGGTGGAGTTCAAAGAGTAGTATGAGGTGAAGCTATTGACGAACCTTTGGGAAGTTTGAAATAGCCATAGTTTGAGGCCCAAAGCCGATATCAGCCGGTAATATCTATTCGGTGATAAATTGAAACAGTGAGGATAATCCAGATAGAGTCTGGTCTAGAGAGCGACCATAGGGTCGAGGGTTGTGGCGACTATCATAATGGATGGGATGGCATACGAAGTATGAAGCTAATTCTACTATTCATGTTTTAAATTATTGTAGTGTTAATATCTGAATCTAAAGAATCACAATACACAGTTCCCTAGAGAAATAATCGACGGTGGCTTTTACCAGTGAGATTGACTCTGGCTTTACACATAATGTATATAATATCTTGTTATATACCATTTGATACAGTTTGCTTGGCACACTACAGCTAAGTAATGGTGGAGTTCAAAGAGTAGTATGAGGTGAAGCTATTGACGAACCTTTGGGAAGTTTGAAATAGCCATAGTTTGAGGCCCAAAGCCGATATCAGTCGGTAATATCTGTTCGGTGATAAATTGAATCAGTGAGGATAATCCAGATAGAGTCTGGTCTAGAGAGGGACCATAGGGTCGAGGGTTGTGGCCACTATCATAATGGATGGTATGGCATACGAAGTATGAAGCTAATTCTACTATTTATGTTTTAAATTATTGTAGTGTTAATATCTGAATCGAAACAAGCACAATACACAATTCTCTAGGGAAATAATTGACGGTGGCTTTTACCAGTGAGATTGACTCTGGCTTTACACATAATATATATAATATCTTGTTATATACCATTTGATACAGTTTGCTTTGCACAATACAGCTAAATAATGGTAGGGTTCAAAGAGTAGTATGAGGTGAAGCTATTGAAGAACCTTTGGGAAGTTCGAAATAGTCATAGTTTGAAACCAAAAGCCGATATCAGTCGGTAATATCTGTTCGGTGGTAAATTGAATCAGTGAAGATAATCCAGATAGAGTCTGGTCTAGAGAGGGATCATAGGGTCGAGGGTTGTAACCACTATCATAATGGATGGTATGGCATACGAAGTATGAAGCTAATTCTACTATTTATGTTTTAAATTATTGTAGTGTTAATATCTGAATCGAAACAAGCACAATACACAATTCTCTAGGGAAATAATTGACGGTGGCTTTTACCAGTGAGATTGACTCTGGCTTTACACATAATATATATAATATCTTGTTATATACCATTTGATACAGTTTGCTTTGCACAATACAGCTAAATAATGGTAGGGTTCAAAGAGTAGTATGAGGTGAAGCTATTGAAGAACCTTTGGGAAGTTCGAAATAGTCATAGTTTGAAACCAAAAGCCGATATCAGTCGGTAATATCTGTTCGGTGGTAAATTGAATCAGTGAAGATAATCCAGATAGAGTCTGGTCTAGAGAGGGATCATAGGGTCGAGGGTTGTAACCACTATCATAATGGATGGTATGGCATACGAAGTATCAAGCTAATTCTACTATTTATGTTTTAATTTATAGTAGTGTTAATATCTGAATCTAAAGAATCACAATACACAATTCTCTAGAGAAATAATCGACGGTGGCTTTTACCAGTGAGATTGACTATGGCTTTACACAAAATGTATATAATATCTTGTTATATACCATTTGATACAGTTTGCTTGGTACACTACAGCTAAGTAATGGTGGAGTTCAAAGAGTAGTATGAGGTGAAGATATTGACGAACCTTTGGGAAGTTTGAAATAGCCATAGTTTGAGGCCCAAAGCCGATATCAGTCGGTAATATCTGTTCGGTGATAAATTGAATCAGTGAGGATAATCCAGATAGAGTCTGGTCTAGAGAGGGACCATAGGGTCGAGGGTTGTGGCCACTATCATAATGGATGGTATGGCATACGAAGTATGAAGCTAATTCTACTATTTATGTTTTAAATTATTGTAGTGTTAATATCTGAATCGAAACAAGCACAATACACAATTCTCTAGGGAAATAATTGACGGTGGCTTTTACCAGTGAGATTGACTCTGGCTTTACACATAATATATATAATATCTTGTTATATACCATTTGATACAGTTTGCTTTGCACAATACAGCTAAATAATGGTAGGGTTCAAAGAGTAGTATGAGGTGAAGCTATTGAAGAACCTTTGGGAAGTTCGAAATAGTCATAGTTTGAAACCAAAAGCCGATATCAGTCGGTAATATCTGTTCGGTGGTAAATTGAATCAGTGAAGATAATCCAGATAGAGTCTGGTCTAGAGAGGGACCATAGGGTCGAGGGTTGTAACCACTATCATAATGGATGGTATGGCATACGAAGTATCAAGCTAATTCTACTATTTATGTTTTAATTTATAGTAGTGTTAATATCTGAATCTAAAGAATCACAATACACAATTCTCTAGAGAAATAATCGACGGTGGCTTTTACCAGTGAGATTGACTATGGCTTTACACAAAATGTATATAATATCTTGTTATATACCATTTGATACAGTTTGCTTGGTACACTACAGCTAAGTAATGGTGGAGTTCAAAGAGTAGTATGAGGTGAAGATATTGACGAACCTTTGGGAAGTTTGAAATAGTCATAGTTTGAAACCAAAAGCCGATATCAGTCGGTAATATCTGTTCGGTGATAAATTGAATCAGTGAGGATAATCCAGATAGAGTCTGGTCTAGAGAGGGACCATAGGGTCGAGGGTTGTGGCCACTATCATAATGGATGGTATGGCATACGAAGTATGAAGCTAATTCTACTATTTATGTTTTAAATTATTGTAGTGTTAATATCTGAATCGAAACAAGCACAATACACAATTCTCTAGGGAAATAATTGACGGTGGCTTTTACCAGTGAGATTGACTCTGGCTTTACACATAATATATATAATATCTTGTTATATACCATTTGATGCAGTTTGCTTTGCACAATACAGCTAAATAATGGTAGGGTTCAAAGAGTAGTATGAGGTGAAGCTATTGAAGAACCTTTGGGAAGTTCGAAATAGTCATAGTTTGAAACCAAAAGCCGATATCAGTCGGTAATATCTGTTCGGTGGTAAATTGAATCAGTGAAGATAATCCAGATAGAGTCTGGTCTAGAGAGGGATCATAGGGTCGAGGGTTGTAACCACTATCATAATGGATGGTATGGCATACGAAGTATCAAGCTAATTCTACTATTTATGTTTTAATTTATAGTAGTGTTAATATCTGAATCTAAAGAATCACAATACACAATTCTCTAGAGAAATAATCGACGGTGGCTTTTACCAGTGAGATTGACTATGGCTTTACACAAAATGTATATAATATCTTGTTATATACCATTTGATACAGTTTGCTTGGTACACTACAGCTAAGTAATGGTGGAGTTCAAAGAGTAGTATGAGGTGAAGATATTGACGAACCTTTGGGAAGTTTGAAATAGTCATAGTTTGAAACCAAAAGCCGATATCAGTCGGTAATATCTGTTCGGTGATAAATTGAATCAGTGAGGATAATCCAGATAGAGTCTGGTCTAGAGAGGGACCATAGGGTCGAGGGTTGTGGCCACTATCATAATGGATGGTATGGCATACGAAGTATGGAGCTAATTATGCTATTCATGTTTTAAATTATTGTAGTGTTAATATCTGAATCTAAAGAATCACAATACACAATTCCCTAGGGAAATAATCGACGGTGGCTGTTACCAGTGAGATTGATTATGGCTTTACACAAAATGTATATAATATCTTGTTATATACCATTTGATACAGTTTGCTTGGCACACTAAAGCTGAGTAATGGTGGAGTTCAAAGAGTAGTATGAGGTGAAGCTATTGACGAACCTTTGGGAAGTTCGAAATAGTCATAGTTTGAAGCCCAAAGCCGATATCAGCCAGTAATATCTGTTCGGTGATAAATTGAATCAGTGAAGATAATCCAGATAGAGTCTGGTCTAGAAAGGGATCATAGGGTCGAGGGTTGTGGCCACTATCATAATGGATGGTATGGCATACGAAGTATGAAGCTAATTATACTATTCATGTTTTAAATTATTGTAGTGTTAATATCTGAATCTAAAGAATCACAATACACAATTCTCTAGGGAAATAATCGACGGTGCCTTTTACCAGTGAGATTGACTCTGACTTTACACATAATGTATATAATATCTTGTTATATACAATTTGATACAGTTTGCTTGGCACACTATAGCTAAGTAATGGTGGAGTTCAAAGAGTAGTATGAGGTGAAGCTATTGACGAACCTTTGGGAAGTTTGAAATAGCCATAGTTTGAGGCCCAAAGCCGATATCAGCCGGTAATATCTGTTCGGTGATAAATTGAATCAGTGAAGATAATCCAGATAGAGTCTGGTTCAGAGAGGGGTCATAGGGTCGAGGGTTGTGGCCGCTATCATAATGGGCGGTGTGGCATACGTATACGTATGTACTACGTGCCAGGCAATGCTCTCTACCTGCACTTCACCTCTCACACCAGACACAGGGGCAAATGTGCTTGAACATACTGGAACTCAGACGTACGTACAGCTAGAACGCACACTAGTATCCATGGAAATCTTCCCGTCCTAGAGTGCTTCGCCAGGGGATGGGTTCACTCTTTTTCCGTTTCGCCTCTACTCGATCTCAACCATGCGTGCTCGACGTATAAGCTAGACATAGTATAAGTAATATCGGCAACTTTCTCGGAGCTTTCATCGATCGGTGCTCCCGCGTTCTATTCTTCTTATCAATATACACATATAGAGGAATAGCATACGGCGTAGCGGAGCCGTATGAAGAAAATGGATAAGAATTTTTCAATTTTAAAAGACAACATGGCTATTGCAGAGCCTGTCCATAGATATCCCGGACGATTTCTCTGTATACTATTCACTTTGACTACAATTTTATTTTCTCAAGGGGATCCATATGACGCATTGCAATAGTGCATTTTTTTTAGACTAAAAGTTTTTATTGGACTTTTCACTTATAAATACAGAATGTAGTAGTCATTTGTTTAAACCAATCAATCATTTTTCTTTGTACACTATGCATATATTATATACACTCAAATATTACCGTTGAATATTTTTCCATGTTTGGTGCTTACCCGTCTTGATTTTATCAGATTGAGCAGCTTTCCAACGAGAGTATTTTGCATATTAGTAATTCGGAACGAAAGGGCTCGTCATTCCCGAATGAGCATGAACTATGTAACCTTCCCTTTCTCATACGTTTATCCGCTGGCTGCAATACATATGAAATAGAGGTTTGCAGTGCCGGAGGCGTCGAACATAGGGTGTGTGCATGTGCATAAGCTGAATTACAGCCACCGACGTTACACTCTCCTCCTCGCTGCACTCACTGTATTACGTACGTGTGGGATTATAGGTAGGAATAGTTAATTAAGTTTCTGATGGCCACGGGGGACGAAGCGGTCGCTAGTGAATCATACCGCTTGGTTTCCTACATACTACTCGTAATTACGAATACCTCTACCTGCATGTGCATTGGACGTTACCACGTAGAGCGCTTTGGCACTTCTGGAGAACAAATAAATTTAGTGAGCTGATGGTGGTAGAGGTAGGAGGAAGAGGAGGTGGCGCTTTCGATTCGGTGGAGAAGAGAAGGCACGAACACGCCCGAAAGGCTGGACTGCATCCCCCGGTCATCGCCTCGAACAGGTGCATATCCACATTATATACGTGCACACCGTGTAGTATTACGTGAGCTGCATCCACGTAAAAGCATTCACCCGATGGGTATATATAAACCATTTGCAATTTGGATCTTCCATTACGTCTAGGTTTTAGGTCACAAAAGATACAAACGAATATCCATCCTTTCTCTTTCAGTATTTACCCTAGCAGCAGATTTTTACATGTTTTCTGATTTTTTCTAAGTTTCAGCGACTAATTAAAATCATGTTGGCCACAATACTCGTAGACCGCTGAAATAGCGAATTTCATAATAATGTCCATTTTCGATTCAGACGTTCATTATATTTAAATTCACTTTTTAGGCATTCGTTATTTTGATCCTCATCCTATTAAAGTGCAATTGAAATAACGAATTTTATAACGATGGCCATCCTAGATTTAGACATTAATTATTTTAAAATTCGCTATTTTGGTCGTTCGCTATTTTGATCGCAATCCATAGATTCTATGCAAGGTGATGCCCCACTTTGGCCTCACTTCATTCGATTTGTTCACACCAAGATGTGCGCTTGATGAGTTGCACCGAGAGAAAAAGTTTCATTAATTCACGGAAAGCTTTGCCAGTGAAATGAAATACTTGAATTTCAATACTATCTTTTCTTTGACTGATCTCAAATTCAATGAAAAGTAATGACATTGATTCCAAGAAACATTTCTTTCAACCAAAGAACCTTTTTTATTGATTTCAAAGATATCGTCGCTGATTCAATGAAACCTTCTTCTTACCAGCTCAAAATTTCGAATCCTATTTTTTTCTGAAGTACGTGGCAGATAAAGCTCAAATTTTGTGAGTATGTAAGGAAATACGGCAGAAATAAGCTAAGCTTCCCGTCTAGAAAAACAGTTGGGGCTCTGGCTTGGCCCTTTCTAATTTGCCCCAGTTCTATTAGGGGCCCTATTAGGCTAGTCACGCTTGAAGTAAGGGGCCTTTGGAGGCTCAATATGGGCGACCCTAGTGAGGGTTCCACACTTAAGCCTGATTAGGCCCCGAAGTTTGTCGTGGCCGCCTCTGTTGAGCCTAGTAGGGTTCTAGAGTAGATTCCCTATTGTGGATGCCACGTTTATACCTAAAAAGGCCCCTTATTTAATCGCGGTTGCCCAAACTAATTTCTGCACGGGTTCTGGCTCCTCGAAACTCTAAGCCGATTGTTCGGGAGAACCGGAAAACAAAAAAGTGAGGTTAGGTGCGAGAGAGAGATCAATGAAAAAATTTCTTTGAACCAATGAAAACGTCTCTTTAAAACAATGAAACTTTCTTTATTATATGCTCACTAAGGTAAACGCCCCAATAGCCGGCCATCTTAGAGAACAGGAAACTGTAAAGTTATATTTCTTATACAAAAATGAACTTTCTATAATTGTAACCATAACTAATGCAAAGCTTAGCTTTTCTACTTTTCGAAAAGCATCCATTAATTCATGTCAGGGGTATAGTTTTTTGTTAAAGTTAGGAAACAATTGAGAAAGTCGATGGACTAGTACCCGACCACCGATTTCAGGTAATGTCTAAATACCCGACCAAGCATGCCCCTATACGCAACCACCCGCCGATACGAGGCTATGCGATTCGTTGAAACTTCATTTTATTTCTTAAATTACACGCACCGTTTGGGATAATTTATGATAAATAATAACTAATAAAAAGGCTCACCGTGACGTGCAACCGGCATCAACTTGCCATAGAGGTTATGTTCGCTGAGTTTGTGTTGGCCGGGAATAGGCCGCGGTTGGATATCGGTATAGCATACTGCGGATGCGCCCCAATAGCCAACCATGGAAATCGACGACTTAGCAGTGGTTTTTCGCAAATTTTAATGGAAGATTTATAAAGTCTATTTATTCGCGAATACCACAAGCCCCGAATTCTTGTGGAAATCGTGAAAATAACAGCGTCCATAAGCTTAACAACGTTACGCCAATTCTTAACGAACTGACTAAAAGATATGCGCCGATCCTCTGAGCGGCGTCTGCAGTGCACAATATCTTTAAAAAACGTCAACAAAAAAATTAATAACTCTTTTTATTATTGGCCTATGCAGACATAAAGAATTGCAAAAATGGTAGCACTAGTTATTTATTTATTTCATATTCATAATTTCTTAATTTTAGTCAATATTTGTGTCAGTGTTTGGAGACTGGTACATGGCTGGGTACCGGGGCGTTTACCTTAAGTAAATCTTTATTTACAGGCAATGAAATGTTCTCATTGAAATTCAAATGCACTATTTCATTGAAATCAAAGAAATATTTCGTTGAAATCAATGAAAAAAAATCAATCCACCCATTTCTTTGGCGTCAATGAAATCTTTTCTCTCAGTGTGAGGTTGTCATCTTATCAGACCCTACCACAATATTATGAACTGTAATTTAAACAGAATTAATAGCATCCGACATTAATAAATTCCGAACAGAGTAAGTACACTCTCCGGGAATGCGGTTTCCATGTCGATACGTGGATTATGTTCCTGCACCTTCAGGCGTTAGACTACACTACATCCCCGAGTCTGCTTATTTCGTAATACACACTATGTACCCGTTTGCGTATCTCGAGCACACATCTTGTTAATATTCCGAGGATGCGACGAACCCCAAGGCTAGAGTGACTCTAATTAAGTGGAATCAAGTATGCAACGTGTACGACGGACGTTGGATTACCGCTCTAAGAGAGTAGACAGAAGAGACGTCTCATCGTTGTCTGCTAGCGAGCAAGGAGAGCACAGGAAAAGCTGCTTGGCATTTGGAGACATGGGAAAGAGCTCTCTATAGAAGCAACGCACCAACGATGTGTAGGACCACGTACTGAAGATGGTCCTCAACGTGAATGACACGATGAACCCAGGTACCGAATGCGGAATTCCTTGAATGCAAGGAATTTCTGAATGCAAAGTTATGAAACTTTGGAAAGAGGTCGTTAATCGAGAGAACCTTTCCAGGAGTAGACTCTTACACCCATCACTTGTTCTTAATAGCCGCACGAGGCTGCGTCACTTCATTGCCACCAGGTTGAGATAATAGGTGAGCAGTACGATTACATGCTAGACAGGCTCCATTATTGCCCTATCTTGTGTATTTTATTACCTCAATGTAACCGTAATTACTTAACCTTAACTATACGAAACTGACTATATAACAGTATATAAAACTGGTTTTCGTAACTGGTTCCTCTGCTAACTTTAATACTCGACTTCGACTCGTACTACAAATTCACACTCGCTAAAAATGTACTATTTTTTTACAGATTACTTTATGCACTTGGTACAAAGCGAGCAATTTACCAAAATTGCTTCAACTTTAATTTATGATGAGTTCGTTATCCTATTTGGTGTTCATTTTCCTTCGTAACTTCACAATGACGTCTATCTTTAAAATGCTGCTGAACAAACTTTATCCTCGGAAAAAATCTTTGCTCTTTCCTTCATTCTAGCGTAATATATTATGCATCTTTCAAAATAATTGAGCCACTAATTGTTCTTAGCTACATATTTTTTTCTGCTTTAAACAATCGGGCTTGTTTATGTGTATCTGCTAAAGATTAACTTTCGTTTTATCTGCTAAAACATAAATAGAATGATCGTGATCACACTCTAGTACTGCTTGATTTTCGCGGAAAAGGATTAGACCTGTTAATCGTTCGTTCACCCATAAATTCAATTGAACGCTCTATCGGCACGATTAGTGATCGGAGAGACATTAAGGTCAGACGCCAAGCTGATTGGTTGTTTCGCAGCGTGAATCGCAATTTCCGACTCCCTTCCCTTTCCGTCCGTTCCCCCCGTTGAATTAACACCAATAGAAGTCCGCGTACAGCAAAGCGAAACGTGCAGCTCGGCTACAGCATGCGATAGCATCGAGATATCGGATTAAGAACGGCGCTTTGCTCTTTCGGACTCTGGCTCACGCTTCCTCGTTCTCTGCTATTCCTTTATCTAATGCTTGTACGTGATGTCGGTAAATGATTACGGATTATCAGCTACGAAGCTCAAGCAAAACGATATAAATCTACCATTGCAAAATCTATCGCGTTTTTACTGTGCAAAATGATGTCGGAAAATCATTATGATTTAGGAGCGACGATGCGTGAACAATATTACTGAAATCTAACTTCGTTCAGCTATTGTGATTTATTGTGCTGTCATTATCAGAAGAACATATCATTATAGCTTCGAACGAAGATTATGGTAGTCCTTTCTCATTAACTATTCAAATCAGTGCTAAATTTTTAATCGCTTTTCTGCACATTTTGGTAATTCTGCCGACTGGTCTGAAGAGTGGCTTGCTCATCAACATTAGTTCTTAAGGAGGTTCATCAGAAATATAAAAATGTAGAGAAAAATCTGAAAGTATTATCGCATAGTCGATACTTTGTGCTGAATGTACCTGAATTATTTGGGAATTTTTACCTACACCATTCACATAAAATGAAAGTATTTTTTGCATACTGTTATATATGGGCTCTTATGACATGACAGCTCCATCGCTTTATAACTCGGAGAAAAATGCAGAAAAAAAATGCAAACCTTGTTATTTCACTGTAGTTATAGTTTGGGTAAATACCACTAAAAAATCAGACTGATTTTCTACTTTGTTCATGAGAATTATTGAATGAAAGCACGACTTTCGCAGTTGTTTGCAGCTTGCCGATATAACAGGCAGGAAGTACGGCAACATTGGAGAGTTGAGAGTTAGGCTAGGCTCAGCGCGACAGGTGCGCGAATCAGACGATCTTATATCGATAAACGAGACGTGGTTGGGCGAAAATCGAATATTTGATTTATTTTTTTCCTATCCTTTCCGTTTTGTACTCGTTTTAACATATGCATATAGCACTTTTCGCTAATAAGCTTCCCTTTCCACCTGTAACGTCGACCTGCCATGATTGCAAAAGCATAACTGCTGAAATGTTCGTAGTCAGCTGGTAGTCGCCACCATGACACTCATGGTAGGCAACCGCATAAAATACGAACCTTGTTGCCGCACTTCTCCACAAATTCGCGATACTACAAATTCTAATTTCTATATGTTTGAGCATTATAAACTTATATCGATTAACTCTTTATACTGCTAAAAAACATTTATATATCCGTTTGAAATTAAATTATCCGTCCCAATTTGACAATTCTCCAAATCAAGATACATAATTTATGCCGTTGGCTATCGTGAAATAGGCCCGTGTATAAGCATAGGACTACCGTTCGCACTCCTCACCTCCCGCACGAACTGACGAACCTCCTTAATATATAAATTGCGATACATACAAATGTTGGATCAGATTGTTGTCATCCAGTTTTATACTAGAAAAACCATAATATTAGTCTAGTTATGACGAGCAATAGCTTATTTTGTTTGTTAAAAGATGCTTCATTGATTGACCGGAGAAATTCTTTGTTAGTATTAGTTATTCACAAGTTACAAGCATGTATATATCTAATGATAAGTTAGAGTAGATAACAAACAAAGGTTGTAATCTTCATACAAAGAATACTATAAGAAAATGTCTCCGGTCAATCAATGAAGCATCTTGTAATAAACAAAATGAACTATCGTTCCTCAAAGTCTGACAAAAATTATGGTTCTTTTCTCATATAAAACTGGATGACAACAACCTCATCCGACATTTGTATGTATCAGGGTATTCTCATTTGAAACTGGGTGTGTGGATATATTTGTATATTGAGAACTAATGCTGATGAGCAAGCCACTCTGCAGAACAGTCGACAAAACTACCAAAACGTGTAGGAACGCGATTAAAAATTTAGCACTGATTTGACTAGCTAGTGTGAAAGGACTACCTTAAAAGTATCACGTGTATGAACAAATACAATTGTTGATCTCCGTCATGATAGTTTAATGATCCAAATATTACGTAAAGTAAACGTACAGATTTTGAGGGATAAGTGTTGTGTTGTGAACACGACATTATTTCAACAACTGTATAAATTGCGAAACTACTTGACTGATTATATCCACGATATCCTGTAGCTTTGCCTCTACGGAATAACAGGCTAGACAGAGTTGTGTAACTCAGCAGAGTATCGAAAATAATCTACGCTGTCGTAACTGCTAAATGTCATGCTACACATATTTCCTGTAGTGAAGAACAATATTTTTACGGCTAAAGTATTAATAAATTATGTAACCAGCAACTTAAGGAGGCAACTGTGGGTCATGATAGTCAACCAACGCACTATTAGAAATTTTCATATAAATGACAAAAAAATTGAAATTTGTAGTGCATATTGCTCTACATTTCCCCTTCAGTCACTGTGTAGGGTGTTAAGGCGAAATGTAATTGCTTCTATTTTATTTTTACGAATTACGAAATGCAAAGTCACTCATATGACTATTGTGCCAACCTTATTTTGAGCGAAATAATGAGATTGAAAATTTCACAAACGTAATTAGTTGAACACTGTTTTTGACAGTGTTACTGCGGTTATAGACGTTTTTTAAAATTTTTAATGCTTTGTAAGAATTCAGTCTATCTTTTGAAATCATTACTTTTAATGCATCTTCTCTATTAGCATATAAAATTCACCGATAAAGTGCGAGCTAACTACGCCTGCCATTTGAGACCGTGTTAAAAAAGGCATATTTCAATTTGAAATATTTTTATTTATAAACGGTCAAATCCGTTCTAATTTTTTGAGATCGTTCAGAATGTTTCAATCTACAATATATATTAATTTTGTAATTTAATCTTCTAAATCGATATGTGAGGATGCCTCCTTAATTATATTTCGAGTAACTTATTGTTCAGTATCACTCACTGTATTCAGCATTTCATCCCACCTATTTATTTCGGTGCGTATAATAATGCATTGACCATCAACAGTTTAGCACCAAAGAGACTTCCGCATTTTCGAGTTATTTACAAACGACTTATCGATGAACGTGGTTCAACAGTTATTAAGAGCAAATGAAGTTCAACGATGACATCAGGAATATTTACCGCGCGTGATAAAATCGGAAAAGTCAATTGGCGCAAAAGATTACCAAAGTAGAAAAGTTTCGCTTTCGTGTTTGTTGGTATATTATAGTCTAGGGAACGGAAAAGAACCGCTAGTAAGATAAGAGTGGGTTTGGCGTGAACGATGATAACTGTGGTACGTCGCTGAAGGAATAGAACTGGCAGCAACGGACGTCGACTACGACGACGAATGGAGAAACGCTTTCCATCCCTCGTTATTTAGAGCAGACTTCCATTAGGGCAAGGGGAATGCGCTGTCGACTTGCTCCGGGGGATGAAGACGCGAGACTCGTGCCAGAAGAAAACTTTCTTCTTTGCTTAAGCGCTCGTTCCTACGTCAACAAAGACGACGAATACTACAACGAAAAAATCGCTTGTCATAAATCGGTCTGTTTGTTCGCGGCCTCTCTCGTCGCAGATTTCTCACTCGTTTTTCTCTGCCGTGTGACACTCTTCCTTACTGTGACTGCGACGTCGAGAGTAGAGATATAATACCATGAGAATGAAAAAAAAGGGGGGAACAAGACTGACAATATGGCGCAAGAAGGCAGAGGGGTAAATGCTGGAAACAGAAAATGCGGTCGAGCGGATTCAAATATTTTTCCTTAGGGCCGAACGAAGAGTAATGAGAGTCCCTGCACCTCTTCCATACCTCTCGACTTTCATCCCGCGCGTACTACAACCCCACGCCTATTTTCTCAAATCCTGCTCCAGTTCAATGTTTTTTTTTTTTTTTTTTTTTAGACTCTCGTCCAGCGAGGCGAAGTTCGGTTCCGTCGGGATAACCGAAGCGGAAAACTTTTCGAGATTTCGCGGCTCTCCAAGTCCCGCAACTCGAACGTTTTACAAAGTGAAACGATTCGAGATTAGAACGCGGGAAAGAGGTTTCTCATTTTATTTTCTTCTTTAGCTTCTTTTTTTTTATTTCGTGATTGACGCGGAACGAATTTCCAATTGGCTGGCGTAAACCTTACCCCCCTCGTTCGATAAGATAGTTCAATTTTGCTATGGTTAATGAAAGTAAAACAAAGTTACACATTTTGATCCAAACGGAATTGGTACGCAGAGTGCGATATTGAGTAAAACACGATTATTTATCCTTTGAATCTGTATTGGTGTTACTGCACGTCAACGTCGTTCATATTTTCGATAATTATCAAATTCACTAGATGTTGATTGTAAATAAACACAGAGATCAGTCAATATCTTCCGCCAAATCCGGAACAAGCTTGCTTCTGGAATTAAGTAAGTTAGGAACACTCGAATGGTATAGGTTGCAGATACTATGCGCGTCGAGGCAGATCGAGTGAGCCAGGAAGGAGCTTTACGAGGGTCGATCGTTTACCATACAGACGAGAAAGGAACGAGGCACTCGAGCGGGAAATCGTGAAGAAGCCGGCTGAGAACGCCTTTCCGAAAAGCTTACCTAAGAATTACTTCGCTCGATCGAGTACGTTCGTCTGTGCTGGCACACTCACCAGTTTCTTGGGTTTGCCGCAATCGCGTGTGACAGTTTCTTCTCGTATACCTACATTGCTGATGCTGTCCACCAACGACGACAACTACGTCCACGATCTCCCCTCGTAATTCAACGATAGACGTTAACTTTATCGAGCGTAACTTCGAGACCGTCTCATGAATGATATAGTTACTTGCTTGGTCACATGGTCCCTTCTAGAATTCAATGTATGGTACACAACAAGAGGCAACTAGAGGCAAGCCCTAACATCCTTCGTTGGGTATTTATGTTGGTGTCCAGTTTTACACGTTAGTATCCCGAAAATCTGTTGGCTCCTTTTTTCCCAACGAGCAATCAAATTCAGTTAGTTCCGAAAGATAAATTTTCTGTTTGCTACAATTTATTAACAACTATAGACAAACAATACCCGAGTTAAAATTTAAACCCTTCCAACACCCTTCGTTGAATTAAAATGGGTAAAATATGCCACTTTTGCAGGTTTATACAAGGGACAACCTAATTGAAGGTTCAAACATAAGAATTTCAGTCTACATTAGACTCTGTTTACTCCATACGAGTAATATCTGCCATTTTTGGAGGTTTTGACGAGTGTCTAAATTTCAACTCGGGTAGTAAAAAAAAAATTCACGAGAACTAGACACAATAAAATCATTTTGTATATCAATCCCAGAACACAATACACCAAAACACAAATTTCTAACTCACAGCCTACTTGAAGTAGTAACTTTACTAATAGAATAGATAGCATTTAACCGTGCATCAGATTTATGTATATTTATCCGCTATTTTAGGAAAATCGACTTAGGCCAAATATATTACGAAAAAATGGGCTGAAGGAAATTGGTCGGTGGCTTCAACAATGTAACACATTATTGTATTGTAAAAAAAAATATTGCCAATAAAAACCATCTACTACTACTACAAACTATAGATCGAGCACAAAATGAAATGTAAAATATTAATTCTTCAGGTATTAACGCCTTATTGCTTGTATATAATTGTTTTGCTTCATGGTGAAGATTTTCAAGTCAATTGCACAGCGTGAAATCTGAGTTACCCAACTATCGGATAGCACTTTCATGGATTGCTACTGATTTGTATAGCATATGCTAAGGAGTCTTGTCCCATTTCTCCATAGAGGCATCCGACCTTAGCTAGTTACTACCCTTAATGCACTTGCGCACCGGTTGAATGGGATCGCTTCGCTTCAAGTTGGGTAACGTGCAACACCGATCTGGTGCCGTAATCTGAGTAGTCCTTAGGGGAATGGTAGAAAGTTCTATGGAAGGAGAAGGAGTTGATTAGGGAATCTCATCCAGATTTAGATTTCGGTTAAGGAGCATAATACGATAAGGACGAAGGAACGGTAAACGATGAACGGACGAATAAAGCTATTGAGTATGAATTTACCCTTATCTTATCATGTCTCTGTCTTACATGAAATTTAATAAATAGTTGCAAATAATAATAGAATATATAGGCACACTATTTTATTCATATTTTTGTTCCTAACGTTTTTAAGGAGGCATCTGCGCATATCGATTTAGAAGATTAAATTACAAAATTAATATATATAGTAGATTGAAACATTCTGAACGATCTCAAAAAATTAGAAAGGATTTGACCGTTTATAAATAAAAATATTCCAAATTGAAATATGCCTTTTTTAACACGGTCTCAAATGGCAGTCGTAGTTAGCTCGCACTTTATCGGTGAATTTTATATGCTAATAGAGAAGACGCATTAAACGTAATGATTTCAAATGATAGACTGAATTCTTACAAAGCATTAAAAATTGAAAAAAACGTCTATAACCGCAGTAACACTGTCAAAAACAGTGTTCAACTAATTACGTTTGTGAAATTTTCTATCTCAATCGAAGAGATTTGACAACGCCGAATATTCTGAGGGAAAATAGCGGACTAGCCGAACGGATTCGTCTACGGCGGGAATTTTAAAAGTTAATTTTCGCATTTGGTGAGATTAAAGCATCTTAGCAAATATAACGTAAAACAACTCCGGAATCCCGGAAATTTGCATTTTTTGAGACTCAACTCAAGCTGATCAATGCTCGATTGTAATTATATGACTGCTTTGTAGTCAATAAGTAGTTATACATTTTTGAGATTTAAACACGCGCTGAAAGTAAACTTAGCGATACCAACCTCAACATATGTGCGACGTTGCCACGAGCCATGCGGGACGTCCCAACACGCGACAGACGACTTTATTTCGCTCAAAATAAGGTTGGCACAATAGTCATATGAGTGACTTTGCATTTCGTAATTCGTAAAAATAAAATAGAAGGAAATTACATTTCGCCTTAACACCCTACACAGTGACTGAAGGGGAAATGTAGAGCAATATGCACTACAAATTTCAATTTTTTTTGTCATTTATATGAAAATTTCTAATAGTGCGTTGGTTGACTAGCATGACCCGCAGATGCCTCCTTAAGAAGCACTAAAAACGTAAAAGACATTGACAACGATGACAAGATAATTTAATATTGTAAAATGAACTTGTCACATTTCACAATCGTAAATTTATATGCCCAACATTAACAGCCATTTTGACGATAGAACCGACAATGATTGAGATTCTGATATAGGTGGACTTATTGAAAATGCAGATATATTCTTGCCATATAGTTCCAAACGGTAAAGGACTCGAAACTGCATCTTCGTTTACACGAAAACCACTGCACGGCGAGAAGAGATCCCAGGTGCGGTGCTTCGATGCATTAAGCGCACTTCTCGAGAGTACTGAGTACTCTAGTTTGCTATGATGTGAATAGCAATATACAAATTTACCTTGTTTTCGACAAACTCAAAAGGGTATCAGTGAGAACAGATAATGGACTGTAGCAAGTGGCAAAACTGATACTAAAACATCAAGTAACTTATCTGGAGCGAGGGAGGTCTGGTCTAGTATCTTGAACAATTCCAGACACTTCTCTCAACTCATTACGATGCCGGGGCCTTTGCAGCTGCTTTAGTAAGGCTGTTGCTGTAAGTTTATAGCATAATCGTGTCTTTGTACATTTCTAATAGAGTAAATGGGTGTACGGTATAGCATCTTCAACGAATTTACGAAAAGGTGTCTACTTTGTAAGTTGAGAACTAAAGCTCTGTTTGTCTTTGATAGTACCTGACAAAGAACGATTGGGGTAAGCTTCTCAATGCATCCTTTTCAGTTCTCACGTTTTGCTACATTTTGCGGTAAGTTGCTCTAAATTATGCAGTAGTACCATATATTTTCGAATAAATTCTCTTATACTGTGTAAAACAAAAGAAGAATGGTATGAATTTGCATCAAAATCTCGAAACTTTCAACGCATTTTACTTCAAAGAAGGTAAATATACTTTAGTGACATTTAAAAAAATATTAATGATCGATACATTGATTTTAATTTATTCATCGAGAACGCTGCCACGCATATTATTAGCAAGAAAATTTAATCCGAATTGATTTATAAATGACGATTCAAAGCACGGTTAATTAATTATTAGTCAATGAAAACAGTCAAACGGGTTAAAAATAAAACACACGTCAGAATAAGCGATCGGAAAGCGACAACTGCGACGGACAAGTTATTAAATTGAATATGTTATTGAATACTGTCGCAAGCTACACGGAAATAAAAAAGTAGTTGTGAAAACTGATCTTTCGGTCCCCACAACCAATCGAAATAGCATAGCGCAAACTACTCGGTCGGTTGAAGAAACTATAACCTCATTGGTAGAGTATCGATAGTAAGAATGACCAGCCAAAGACCCGAGTAGAAATTCTGATACTGGCGCAACAAGGGCCATTATCAGGTAGGCCGTAGTTCCTTATCAGGCAATGTCAAGGCAACTGGACCGCGCCCGCTGCCAAAACGTAATGTTGGGGTTGATAAGGCGATGATCAGGGAGACTGTTAAGGCCATGATCCGGGAAGTGTTCAGGCCATAATCGGGGAAACTGCTCAGGCCATGATCAGGATACCTGTTCGAGCCGTGACCAGACCCGAGTAAGGTTCCTATCTGAAACTGTGCAGGCAGGAAATTCATAAATGAATTAAAACGCGTCTTATATTTTTGTTTTTTTTATTACTTTAAGCTTTTCAACTTAAAAAACTTTCATATTCACTGCATATTATTTTGCGAGAAGCACAGAAAGCTGAGTTAAAGTGTGCCAAAATTGCTCGGATTTCTCGATTGTAATGTTACCTTAAAAAAAACTCGCGAAATGAATAATAAAGAATCGGAACATATATCTAGTAAGGGTCGAGTACGGTTTCCTGACCAAAATTGGTGCAGAAAATGGCGCTGGGGTTAATACGGAATGATAATACGATTCCACAGAAAGGCAAGCCTTAAGATTTCCCGATCGCGGCCTGACTAGTCCTCAGGCACCCGTGATGGAATTTCTACTCGGGGAATATGCATGCACATAGAAGTGCAGATTCTATGCTCCTCTTGAAGCTGCGCAGAAACTGGAGTACCACGCATTTTCGTAATTTTTGGTGCGTACTCCAGTTTCTGAGCAGCTTCAGACGAAGCATAGGATCTGTAGTTCTATGTACATCCATATTCTTTGGACCAGCTGAAATCGTAACCTCAACTCACCGGTTGGTTGTTGTAACGAATCATTTAGATCGGATAGCAGTCGTGATAGTTGCAGGAACCAATTTGTTGGCTATACGTACTATTTTTGCTACCAATCGAAAAAAGTTGAGACTACGATTCCGATTTAGTTTCAGTAACTAACACGCGGCACAGCGTATGCTGGAATTGGTAGCCAGAACTACTTTTTTCTTTCCGTGTATGGCAATGTAGAAAGATCTTAAAAAATACACACTTTGAGTATTACAATAGTGTTTATTAAAAAGTTTGTATTCCCAATACATGTAAGCATAGGGCACAGCCTTCTCGAAAGTCAAAGCCCCTTAAAAACTTTAAACTCATCTGTAAATACATCAACAATTTGTACTACTGTCATTTCTAACTCGAGAAAAACAATATCAATTGATATTTCAAAGCCCGCGATATATGTAAATGTATGAAAGGTGCGAAGCTGTGTCGAACTAGAAAGCTCCGATGTTATTTTCTTTCACCACTGCATGGAGTTCCGTTACATTACGAGAACGGCCGTAGTCATTGCTACTACGTTTTCATCGTCGTCTTGCAAACATACTGGTCGACCGTGTGCTGGCTCTCTAACATACGCAGGGGAGCAACGACGAGGGAAAAAAGGCAGAGAAAATGGTTAAAGGATGAGTCGTTCGAGCGAATGGCTTTGCATTGGGCCGCGCTGCATAGTAAGACTCACGTCGGTTCTCGAACGGCGAAGCAGCAGCAGCATGAACATCGTAACTGTGACTGTGAATATCTATCGAGTCTACTAGGGCCAAGCTCGGCCTTTTCCTGGCTCAGTTCGTTCGATACCGGAGTTAGTGCATTGCTGGAAAGAGGAAAAAGAGAAAGTAAAAAGGGCATATAGAGATCTCTAGTGTATCGTATCCGAGTATTGAATATGTGGGGTGTTCATCGTACCACAATGCCTCGAATTATTGGTCGATTCTTTTGCGGTCCCGTTTACATCGACCGTAGCCACGAACGATGGTATAAAATGAGGTCAAACCATCCAAACCCACACACACACACATACACATAGTGATCTTTCGATATTGATAAGGTAGACTATAAGTCGTTGTGATTCTAACTGCAATCGGGTTTGCTGATCAAGCCAAAAAATTTAGCTCTGCGGTAAAACGTGCTAACTCGTTATCGATAATGTTCCGTTGTTATCATCGATATCATTTATTTATTAATCGTATACAGGTGAATATGGAAAAGTATGTTTGAATCCATGTCGCAAATACAGCAATGCAATATTGTGAATATTGCGATAGCTATAGTAATTGCACAAGCGAGTAGAAAACCGGTGAATATAACCTATCTTTTTTGTCGCTAACATAACTTTCTAACTTCGACTAAAAACCTATAGCCGGTCTTCGAGCAATTTTTATTTTTATTTTCATTTTCGCCCGGTCGAGCGATTACTGTTTCATGCTGTCGATGAATGTATGCCAACGCTTCTGCTTGCGCGTCAGAATTGAAAGACTTTGTCGGTGCTCGATGACCTCAAAGTGGCTTACCTTGTTGTTAAGCTGATCTATTGTGTGATCAACGTAGCGAATAACACCGGTTAGTCCGCGTCTGTCCATACACTATCGTTGTCCGTTTAAGCGAGCAAGTGTCACCTAACGAGCATTACATGGTTGTGTTTTTCGTTCCGCTCCGATGCACTCACTTTGTTATCAACATCTTCTGCAGTGCACCTATCGAACTCTCGACCTCGATTTCCGTTCCGTCGTTTAGGTAACACCGGGGTAGCTTCTACTTTAGTCAGAATCATCCTCTTGCACCCTCGTCGTCACCAATTTCATCTACGACGTCTCGGTAAACGTCGCCTGGACTGATTGCTGGACGAAGTCCCATAGGAAACGAGTCGAACCCTGAAGAGCACTTCGATCCACGTAGTGTGTTATAGACGGATATACCTGAAGATATATAGTGCCCCGAATGTCACGGGATCCTTATTTCACCGCGGAGTATGTGGTCGACCAATCGAACTTCAATCTCCTTTTGATGCAACCCATTTCTTCAGGTGCACAAAGGATCTGAATGATATTGGATGAGCATATTTCAATCCAAACATGGATACAATTTTCTGTCTTATGTTGTTGATGCAGAAGAGTGGACAATAAATAAAGGTGAATCGCTTATTTTTTTAGTATTTCAATGAAGTTGAAGTTGAACATAAAATTAAGAGTTTCCAGATGTGAAAAATATATTGCGATAGTTTAAAGCAGAAAATAACAATATCTTGGGTTTCATCTTTCGCGAGCATTCAAGACTTTTGAAACTAACCGTTGCACCAGATTGTACGTTATACAATTTTCATTTTTCAGTTTGAGTCAAGTTTTACAGGTGTTTTGTTGTATGAAACAAATCCACGTCGTGTGTATTATAGGCGGATATACCTGGAGATATATAGTGCCCCGAATGTCACGGGATCCTTATTTCACCGCGGAGTATGTGGTCGACCAATCGAACTTCAATCTCCTTTTGATGCACCCCATTTCTTCAGGTGCACAAAGGATCTGAATGATATTGGATGAGCATATTTCAATGCAAACATGGATACAATTTTCTGTCTTATGTTGTTGATGCAGAAGAGTGGGAAATAAATAAAGGTGAATAGCTTTTTTTTTAGTATTTCAATGAAGTTAAAGTTGAACATAAAGTTAAGAGTTTCCAGATGTGAAAAATATATTGCGATAGTTTAAAGCAGAAAATAACAATATGTTGGGTTTCATCTTTCGCGAGCATTCAAGACTTTTGAAACTAATCGTTGCACCAGATTGTACGTTATACAATTTTCATTTTTCAGTTTGAGTCAAGTTTTACAGGTGTTTTGCTGTATGAAACAAATCCACGTAGTGTGTATTATAGACAGATATACCTGAAAATATATAGTGCCCCGAATGTCACGGGATCCTTATTTCACCGCGGAGTATGTGGTCAACCAATCGAACTTCAATCTCCTTTTGATGCAACCCATTTCTTCAGGTGCACAAAGGATCTGAATGATATTGGATGAGCATATTTCAATCCAAACATGGATACAATTTTCTGTCTTATGTTGTTGATGCAGAAGAGTGGACAATAAATAAAGGTGAATAGCTTATTTTTTTAGTATTTCAATGAAGTCGAAGTTGAACATAAAATTAAGAGTTTCCAGATGTGAAGAATATATTGCGATAGTTTAAAGCAGAAAATAACAATATGTTGGGTTTCATCTTTCGCGAGCATTCAAGACTTTTGAAACTAACTGTTGCACCAGATTGTACGTTATACAATTTTCATTTTTCAGTTTGTGTCAAGTTTTACAGGTGTTTTGTTTTATGAAACAAATCCACGTAGGGTGTATTATAGACGGATATACCTGAAGATATATAGTGCCCCGAATGTCACGGGATCCTTATTTCACCGCGGAGTATGTGGTCGACCAATCGAACTTGAATCTCCTCTTGATGCACCCCATTTCATCAGGTGCGCAAAAGATCTGAATGATATTGGATGAGCATATTTCAATGCAAACATGGATACAATTTTCTGTCTTATGTTGTTGATGCAGAAGAGTGGACAATAAATAAAGGTGAATAGCTTATTTTTTTAGTATTTCAATGAAGTTGAAGTTGAACATAAAATTAAGAGTTTCCAGATGTGAAGAATATATTGCGATAGTTTAAAGCAGAAAATAACAATATGTTGGGTTTTATCTTTCGCGAGCATTCAAGACTTTTGAAACTAACCGTTGCACCAGATTGTACGTTATACAATTTTCATTTTTCAGTTTGTGTCAAGTTTTACAGGTGTTTTGTTTTATGAAACAAATCTACGTAGTGTGTATTATAGACGGATATACCTGAAGATATATAGTGCCCCGAATGTCACGGGATCCTTATTTCACCGCGGAGTATGTGGTCGACCAATCGAACTTCAATCTCCTTTTGATGCAACCCATTTCTTCAGGTGCACAAAGGATCTGAATAATATTGGATCAGCATATTTCAATCCAAACATGGATACAATTTTCTGTCTTAAGTTGTTGATGCAGAAGAATAGACAATAAATAAAGGTGAATAGCTTATTTTTTTTAGTATTTCAATGAAGTTAAAGTTGAACATAAAATTAAGAGTTTCCAGATGTGAAAAATATATTGCGATAGTTTAAAGCAGAAAATAACAATATGTTGGGTTTCATCTTTCGCGAGCATTCAAGACTTTTGAAATTAACTGTTGCACCAGATTGTACGTTATACAATTTTCATTTTTCAGTTTGTGTCAAGTTTCACAGGTGTTTTGTTTTATGAAACAAATCCACGTAGTGTGTATTATAGACGGATATACCTGAAGATATACTGTAGTGCCCCGAATGTCACGGGATCCTTATTTCACCGCGGAGTATGTGGTCGACCAATCGAACTTCAATCTCCTTTTGATGCAACCCATTTCTTCAGGTGCACAAAGGAACTGAATGATATTGGATGAGCATATTTCAATCCAAACATGGATCCAATTTTCTGTCTTATGTTGTTGATGCAGAAGAGTGGACAATAAATAAAGGTGAATAGCTTTTTTTTTAGTATTACAATGAAGTTGAAGTTGAACATAAAATTAAGAGTTTCCAGATGTCAAAAATATATTGCGATAGTTTAAAGCAGAAAATAACAATATGTTGGGTTTCATCTTTCGCGAGCATTCAAGACTTTTGAAACTAACCGTTGCACCAGATTGTACGTTATACAATTTTCATTTTTCAGTTTGTGTCAAGTTTTACAGGTGTTTTGTTTTATGACTCAGATATATACGTTCTTCCATCCAAATTCTTTTACTCGCATGCTTTCTATGCATTCCTAAGCTCGCTTCTATGTATTACCTTCCGTCTATTGCAGCTCTTCCTTCCAGCTGCGGTGCAACTGGAAAATTTGTTGCCTTGGCCCCGTCTTGATGTGCAATAACTTGTGCAATAAAAACACCGGGTGCAATAACTCCGACGCGATGTCGGAGGTCGCGCAGGCACAAAAGTTAGGCGGTATTTGAAACAAGAGGCAAGTCGCGTGCCCAGGGAGAAGCGAACATCAGGGTTGGTAGCAACGGTACAGAAAGAAGTTGGCCAACTGCGCTGAGATAGTGAAAGGCGGAGAGCGGAAATCGGGAGGGGGGGATATGGGATAAAATGCAACGCAGATTTTGAAGCGAGCATTTATACACAGCCTCACATTCGCAACCTCGAAGCGATAAGAATATAATGTTCCTCGACGTCTTGAGAACTTTTATCCAACCCCTTGCGCATTGGTGAACTGTACCGTACTTTCTTTCCCGAAGCATCTTAGCCCCACCGTCACTTTTACCATTCGCATTTGTATTCTTCTCAGATATTTATTTTTTCGACGCGAACAACGATACCAACTTTCCTGTATATCCACACAAAAACGGAAATAAAAGAACTCTATGCGCGAATAATCTCACGACGATAGTGGAGTTGAGAAATGTTCATTTACCTCCAGAAGAAGATAACCGGATGTTAAACGTGTGTCTCGTTGGTCTCCTGAATTACCGCAATACTTGCAGTCCAGAATTTTTTTTCTTGTCCAAGAAAAAGTTTCCGAGATTTCTGAAACAAATAATATTTCATATATGAAAATTATACCTTGACGACAAGCGGGGGTCATCATTGCTACTCAGTTATTACACAGAGAAAAACTCTTGGTTGGGCGTACTAAGATTTTGGTTAAAAATGTTACCAAGAAAAATTTGGTAGGCGCAACCAAGTTATTGATTAGGCGTACTAAATACTTGGTTCTCTTACCAAATCCTTGGTTATATTAGCTAATAACTTGGTTATGTTAGTCAATAACTTGATTGTGCCCACCAAATTATCTTGATAACATTTTTAACCAATTTTTTGATAATTCTAACCAAACTTTTTTCTGAGTGTATCAAGTGTAGCGGTGACTGAGGTTTTAAAGTAAATAACAGGTCACTTAAATTCATAAATCAAAGTTGAAGATTTATTTACTTTTTCTTTGCAAACTCATAAATCATATTTCCTTTTGATTTTGTACAAATATTTCCAACGACGTAGTCTCAGGAATTTTCGTCAACCATTTCACGTAGTGGTGGAGTAAAATTAACAGTTCGGAGCTTACCAGGGGATTTTCTCTGCCTGACATCGTTCCGGTGGTGGAACCTTAAGCGAATCGCGAGCGCTCCCCGAATGGCAACTGACTTGAAATTTAAAGGTGCACTACTCGTATTTTGGCCGTTTCCGTTGTTCGTCGGGTCAACATCTAACGTTGCTACTGCTGGAGACGCGAAAACCCGTGGGATCTCTGTGACTCGAGCGTGGGTTGGGCTGTCTGCGTTACAGTTATACATTCAATGCACTATAAGCATACTGTACATCTATACGTTCAATATATATATATATGTATATATGTAAACCTCTGCAGACATTCGCCAGGACCCCTGGGATTTTTTTTCTATCAGAAAAAGTCGCTGGAAAAGATTGAAGGCTGGGATATACGTGAGCTCGTGTGGAAAATAGAAATGACAACGAGGACCGTCGATCTTGTATTTTGCAGCGTTCTTTCTACCTCACATAAACTATCACATTTAACTCCTTGCTTGTGTACAGAGATAAAAGCAAAAAATTGCATTATGGCAGAATGCACTCGAAGTTACTAACTTACTAACAAGCTGCTGAACTTTCATCGATTAGTGTATTAATTTCGTCGTTTCTACTCAATGATTTATATTTTTAAGTTACCGCTTCATTGCTTATTACTACAAACTTTTTTTTTCATAACAGCATACTTTTTTTCAGATACAATGGTCACAGAAACTAAGGGAAGAGATTCAGGTAAAATTTAGTGATGCCGTCGAGATGAACGAGACAATAAATGCCAAATTCTCGTCTCAGAAAAAATACGAATCTTTAGAACATTTTCCTCTTAGATCTCGAGTGTAGAAAAACCTTTTTCTCCTGACTGCGTTGAAATAACGTGATTCCGTCCCTGAAAAGCGGGAGGAAAGTCGCCGATGTTTGACCGCGAGCAGTGCGCATGTGCAGCGGGCAAGATATATGAGCCAAAACTCCCTAGGGCATCTTGCCCCCTATTTTTGCCCACTTCGAGATTCCCAGCGGGTTCGCCGCATACCTCGAAGCGCGCAAAAACAGGAGCCACGATGCTCGAGCGAGTCTTGCCTCGTATATCTGCCCGCTGCACGTGCACACGACTCACGGCCAGGTATCGTCGAATTTTTCCTCTCGCTTTTCAGCGACAGAAATCACGTCATATTTCAACGCAATCGGAAGAAAAGAATCGTATGCTACGCGGGAGGCAGTGCAATATTCACCTCGGGCTCGGGCAGGTAATGTTACGTCTCACTTAACCTTCCACATATTTAAAAGACTAAATTCTTGAGCTACACACGCGTTTCCCACTATTCTCATAAGATGCAGCCAAGCCCTGCAACTAGCCGCACGCGTCCCCTATGCGACAGGGGGCATGTATGCCACCAACAACTGGCTCCTCAGTCCCCCCCCCCCCCTGAGGAAGGGCCCGCGCCTAGCCTAGAGAAACTCTGACTCTTCCGCGGGTACTATAAATAGCTTCACACTTGACGCACGCGTCATCCGCGTGCACCATAAAAATCTTCATATCCCCCTTTTTGTAGCTAGATGCACGCATTCCCACGCATGATCGTCGCCTCGGTTCCCCTGCGGAAGGGCCCGCGTCCAGTCTAGAACATCCAAACGCATCATAAATATCTTCACACTACCCTTTTACCAGTGGCACCTTAGTAAAGTTTATGACTTCACTTCCTTTATCAAATTACCGACACCGCTACCAAACTAGTATATAAGGGCGAGCTTTTTCGGTTAAGTTAGTTATTCTTCACACAACCGTCTTGCTGCTACGAGAGCACATAATGCTCTTCAACGAAACTCTGTACCTTAGCCCTGCGAGGCTAAGACTTCGTAAACGTATGTAAGAAATTGTACTCCAGCAACCAACAGCATCGAAATAAAGTTCAATCATTTTGAGTACGTATCGTTTCACGAATAAATCATTTACTCTGCACGCTGGTCAACTTTGCCTCAGTCTATTGTTAAGTCTCTGTCGCATTCTTAAGTCTATGGTAGTATATGGCGAGGTCTCCGTCCCTGATGTAAAGGGCTAACCCCTTGACTCGAAAGCGAGACCGCCGTTACGATTTCCTATCGTGCAACTCTGGAGAGTTTTCCACCCGGACGTAACAGTAAACTCGCACTCAGTGAAAATCGCGCTCTTTCCTCCCTCGTAGCATAATGTACTATTTTACATCCGCTAACTCCTGTTTTCTACTACCTTCACGGTAACATCAAACATTGAAATACTTGCAAAAGTTGGCTAACCGAATGTCGGAATAGCTTGGAAGGGATGAGACATCGGAGCGAGTAGAAATACAGGCAAGTGGTAGCTTGAGAATAATGTTTGTTGTCCAGTGTCGCAAGGGTGCAGTTTGCTGGAAGGCGCGCAGAGAAGTTTGTGTTATTGGCATTTCCCTAGTTCGGTCCAAGTGTTCCAAGAGCCACGAGGAGGATCATCCTGCTGCTCCTCAGATCGTCCCTGAGAAGTCAGGAACGTTGGAAAAGCCGCATGGCTCCAACTACAGGAATGAAGAACAGAGAACATGGCGTAGCGGGTTCTGCTGACGGAGCAAGTGTAGGAAGAGGCGTTGGAAACTGCTGGGCAGGGGACTGATTGTTCCGACAAAACTTCCTTAATTATCCCACAGTTCGGGAATAATTCGAGCGGTTCGAACACCGCGGTTACTAGACTGCTTGACATCAGCGAGCGAACAAACACGCAGAGAAGACAAGTACGTAGGAAGAGACGATGGGCTAGGGGTGGGAAATGGCAGGCTCGACGCCGAAACGTGCTGAGCGACGAGAGAAGAAGGAAAGACGGAGCGCTGGTTCGCTGCACCATGGAATGCCCTCGAGCTTCCACGTAGTCGTTGTCGGGAGTTGTAAGGCGTCTAAGAAGAGATGAACAGGAGACGAAGAAGGGAGAGACAAAAGAGTTCTGAGTCACATCGTTAAAGCAGTACGACGTGTTTTCTTAAAGTTTGTCATCGGCATAGCCGATTCGTTTCGACGTTCGATCGTAGAAAGTTCAATCTGATAAGAACAATGAAGGAAGTGGCACCACAGCTCAAAATCTCCAGGCGATGTCATGTCTAAAACATACGGTTAATTCCACCGAGTTTAATTGATACTTGCCTCAATTGACATTAGAATCCTACGTTCCTATTATATTTTGTTATTACTACTAGGAATCACTGTTATCATTTCTAAATAATTGGGAAATTTTATTATAAAATCGACGGGCCTATTTTGGCGTTCACTATCGTTCTCAAGTCGCATATTCTACCCCAGAAAATACCGGTTACAAGCTCTTTTACGATTATTTTTAAAAAAGTGACTTTTTTCCGTTTCTGATAGTAATGCGGCTCGAGACGAGATTATCTCGAATCTCGCTCGTTTTTTCTTGCGTTTGTCATTTGTCTGAAGTTCTCGTCTCGAATATGCGGTATGAAAAAAAAATCATAGTCTTGCTCGATCTTACTTAAAATAACAAATGAGATCGAGCGAGATCTTGAAATTTATGACAGATAAACTGTCAACAAAATAGAGGCTATGTTATGGTTCTGAATGCAACAGTATCGCACGATACGATAGGATATGCTCCGTTAGGCGCTGCCACCGACCATGAAAATAAAATTGTGTGCCTAACAGCTTCCCGAAATGTCGGCATGGCTTCCAGGGGCTTTAAACGTTGATTGTCTAGTGTAAAAGGACTACACCGAGTAGTTAAATATGTACCAGAACGACGTTCTGATACGTCGTCTCCATAGATTCCAAGGTTCAGGTCGAGTTTAAATACGACAACTACGTGAGAAATGGATTTGCGTTTCGAATTGCACGAGGATTACGGATGTCTTCGGATTGTTCTGAAATTCTGAATATCATCGTAGACATCGTAGGCATGGAATCGTCCTTGAAAACTGACTTATAGATCTCAAAAGGTGTCCTGTACATAATGAGGTCTACCTAAAAACCGATCTAAACATCTATCATTAAGAAACTATCATCCTGGAAACTCAGAAAGTTAGCGTACTTCTACGAAGTGAAAAAACTTTCTTTAATGTTGAACAAAAAACGTGACCTTGATCTTGAATGTAGCGGTGCATGTACTCCAATGATTTAATAATTTAATTGATTCAAGGCTACAATAACAGCACCAGATATTTGATATAAATAATTTCACAATTTACTCTATTCTTCTCAGCGTTATCCATTTTCTGAAACATTAATATCATTGGACATAATTAAAAAATAGCGAAGTTAATAGGGAAATAAAGAAAAACAATATCCGGCTGTCAAGACGAGATTTCGAGCGAAATTCAAGACGAGGACTAGAGAAAAATCTTGCTATGTCGATAATCTCGAATTGAAATGACAATCAAGCTGTCAAATTCCGAGACTTAGTCTTGATCTCGACTTTTTCTCGCTTGTCTCGCTCGTCCGCATCACTAGTTTCTGATCCTAGAAATCACAGTTGTACTTCCGGTCGGAAAATTCAACCTAAATTTTTTGTATGTTATCGTTGACTTCAACAATTGATGTTTAGCATTAGCTCTATTGCTACAGGTTACCATTACTTTCGCGATGCCACCGATAACTGATTATACTCAGCAACGATCAACGGTTCCATAAAATGCCAATTTAAATGACAATATCTACTTTATTCGGACAAACTCTGTATGTTTTTATTACACTAAAATAGATATTGCTTCATCGATATTCCCTTTCGTGGTAACCATTGAGATTTGCATGTACTTATCCCTCAAACATTCGTAGCATGAAGCAACCTTTTCTCGGTATTTTCAGACAGGGATTGTTTTTATGTTACACTGTCTCGTGATTCTTTTGACCGGGAAAACGAGCAAACTGTTCTCGCGTAGTAGCGAGATCTGGCATGGGGTAGTACAGAAGAGTGTCACGCCAAAAGCTTTATTGGTCGACCTTTCCGCGACGCTGGCTGCTGGGCTTTGGCCGTGGTACGTGAGCCAGGGTACAAATCCCGAAAAGCTCTACTCAAAGAGTTCGAGCATCTCGCTTCACTGGGACGAGGGCGTCTCGTCTCCGTCACAACCTCTGCGCTGTCTTTCGTTTTTTGTCTTCCTTTAGTTCTATATGATCTTCCTTCAACACACACACACACACACGCATAACGGTAGAGTACGGACCTCCTTGAACTTACATGGTGTAAGCTTTTCGTCGCACCCGCAGTCCAGTTCTGAGTACGCTATACATGTTACATCAGCCTGTCTCCGAAATCCTTCCTACATCAAAGCCACTGATCTCCACTCTAGGGTTTTGTATACGTAAGTACCGATCGCGGGAAAATCTTCTTTTAGGCCTTCAATACGCCTTAGTCGTTTGCTCGTGAGAAATGCCGCCGATATATGTTCAATATTTTTCTCCATAAGCACTGGATACTTTTGCACCTTTTATATTGCCGAGCTCTACCACAGTTTCAGAAAACATCGTGGCCACTACAACCGGGGTAAAATCCTACGATGAGTCGCAGAGTGTTCGGCAATCGATTTATCAACTCCCACTAGTCATGCATGTCCTTTCAAAGTTTTACGTCAGCTTCCAAACGCTTCCGCATGTCCCCACAACACTCCGACGTTAGAATCCACAAAAAAAGCTGATTCATCTTCCACTATGGGATTCCTAGCAAAACTGCGGAAGCTTCGCTACAAATAATTGATGTTATAATACTCATTATATGTCGTATTTCGTAATATTGTTAGAGTTCATTAGATTCGTATTCATGTGTTCAAGCTGATACCGTTATTTGATGATGTTTTTATAGTGTTCGTAAAATGTAATAATGCAGTTAACAAGGATGCAAAGTGAAACCTTGCACATTGCTTCTTCATTATTTTTCGTTTTTTACAAAGCTACCTCTATGAGGAAGTACGTAATTCAATTTTGACTTTCTCATAGAGGAAGCTTTGTAATAAGCGAAAGATAATGAGGAGGCAATGTGCAAGGTTCTACTTTGCATCCTTGTTGTGTAAATTTTCATCTCGATTCGTCACGCCGTTCGAGAGTTATGAGCAATTCTATTTTGGGACAAGCGGTCATTATAAATTTAAAAAAATAAAAATTATATATCAAGCAATGTGTAAAGTTCTACTTTGCATTCTTATTTCCATTGCTTTGCAACTTTTGCTGATGCTAGAGCGAAAATCGTTTTTTTTTTTGAAACCACTTTACCGATCATCTTCAAATTTGGTACGTGGCATAGGTGCATGTTCCTTTTCGTCTGCAAAACATTTCAGTTAAATTGGCGAAATTCGACGTGATTTATAACAAAAAATTATTTTTTTCGAAAAATTGAAACATGTATAAAATCTGAACCGCTTTACCGATTTCGCCCAAATGCAATGCCAAACAACATTGAACGTATATTTATTTATAAACAACTATTTAGCAAAATCGTCTAATTTTTACAAAAGTTAGAGCGACCACGCCCTTTTTTCAAAAAATTAAAGATACCATAAAATCAAAATGGTTGACTTTTTTTTTTCAAAAATCTCAACATTCAAAACGAGACAATTACTCCACCTGCATGACAAATTTGAGCTATATCGCTCGAATGGTTACTGAGTAATAGTCCTTCGAATTTTTGGAGCCCAGGACGCACACACACACATATACATACGGACATTTTTCCTAAATCACTTTTCTCGACGTTTTGGACAATTCTAAGCATACTGGCATGAAAATCTCAAAAAAAAAATTTCATGAAAACAAAGCTTCGTCTATGAGGAAGCAAAATAATATTGATTCACACTTAATGAACAGGTAGTACGATACTGATTTCTTATCATGCTAAGAGACCCTTTATTTCGATCAATCACCGTGTACCGGGTGCTATCAGCAGTACGAGAACTCTGGAATTGGATCACCCACTGCAATGCATAAGTGTTCATGGTATTGAACTCCGAGTACAGTTTGAATATAATATCTATCGAGATCCTGTGTGGATTGATGAGACCGGGCGAGACGACGTAGACGAGAGAGAGAAAGAGCGTTGAGTCGTGAGAGAACTCTCGAAGCACGTCGGGTAACGATACATTTGCAACTCTGCAGTTTCGAGAGTTGTGCAAAATACTGCACCGCTTCAGCACCCGGGACGTAGAACTAACGGCTGGCATAGACGGATGTGGGAATGATCTGGATAGGACGACTCATGGAAAGGGGAAAGGGATCTTGTCGAAGCTGGCGCCAGGGGCCACAGTTAAACCTCCAAAGGGGTTTTGCAAAGCAGGGGCTGTCAGAGAACCCTTAGAGACTTGAAGATTGAACGTGCAGTCGATACAACGATGATGACAAAACCTTGCAGACGAGAGACATGTCAGGGATTCTCTTCTTTACTTTTTTCTTACAGTCGTCATTATTAAATACATATTTATAAATATTTTCTCATACGCTTTATTAAGTGTATATGTATTGTTACGTCCTGGCTATTTTTCTCGTCCTGTTTCCAATTATTATTATCTACTTGAATTATTCTAATCAATTGCTCCTTTCAACAACGGGATGCTACACATTTGGTATTTCTCTTTCTATTAGCATCTTTTATACGAAAACCAAAAGCAAGTTGTCCAGACGCTTACTCTTCAATTGCACCGGACATTAATATTAGATTTCTGTAACATGATATCAACCCAATTATTCCTCTTTTTCTGCTATTCTGCAGGCCGCGCGTGCAGCGCGCTATTAGCATCTTTGGGCCACATCGTGACTACTAAAAATTCCCCCACTATGTACGCCAACCACACAGAAAAAAAAGGTTAGTGGCCATAACCAAGAAATGAGTTGACACAACCAATCGATTATTCTATTTCCCTAGCAACTCAAATGGTAATACCAACGACCCGAATGATAATACCGACGATTCGAATGGTAGTCCCAACTATTCGAGTGGTAGTCCGAACGATTGGATTAGTTAACCTAACTAATCTCGCGAGAACTAATCGTGAATAGTTGAGGTTACTATTCGATATGGTTGAGGCAACTAATTTTTTAGACATTGTGGACAGAAAATCGAAAACGTAGTTGCCACAACCTAACTTTTTTTCCGTGCAGGCTTTCTTCCTTTCCTTCGTAACTTTTAATCCTTAGTCTTCAATCAATTTCCAAACAATCAACATGTCTTAAATACAATATTTCAAGCGCTTGAGCGCCGCGTTTAAGTATAAGTTTCTTAAAATAATCAACTAATAATTGTCATAAACAGTGACAATATAAGAAATTTTATCCTGTTAAATTGGTGTTTTAAGCTGTTAAATTCGGATAAATAAATCAACATATTTTACGCGTGGTAATTCGAAATATCGATTTTAATCATTAATCGAACCGAGAACTCCCAAAAATATATCCCTTTTTCCAAAGTCTCATTAGATCGGGACGTAACATGTATTATTCTTTCATTTGCAAATAACCGCGACTTTCTCTAAAGCTTTTAACGTCAAGTGATAATACGATAAGCGGTTACGCGACATATGGTTTATTCAAATTCGCAAATTTGTTTTGAAATTACATAAATATATATTTATAAATATTTTCTCATACGTCTTATTCCGTATATAGTATAAAAGGATGAGATAAATTAATAAAGATAGATAGTTTGGCATACGTTTTTTTTCCGCACAATTATTCTTTCATTTGCGAGACTAATCGCGATTCTCTCTGAAGCTTTTAACGTCAGGCGATAATACGGTAAGTGGTTATGCGAGATATGGTATATGCAAATTCGCGAAAGAGCAAGTAAGAATAAAGGAAATCTGAGGTGAGATAGGCAAAGAGTAAGGTCTTATTTAAATTTCAGGGTTAATTCCAAAGTAAATTTCATAACTATTCCATTAGCAGGGGGCCGTGGCTCCACTTCTACCTTTTCTACCTATACTCCCTCCAATTACTTCGTCGGAGACAGTCACGATTAAGTCCATCGACCCGTCTCTCTGCTTTTCTTTTTTTTCTGTTGTATTTTTCCCTGAGTTCTCTCATTCTACCCTTTACTAAGGCAAGAAGCAACGAGAGTGCAGAGACATTAGTAGTGGTGTCTGCTGCTATACACTAAGTACTGTAGTGTACACGTTGCGCCCGGAGATGCATCTTCTAGGAATACTAATTCTCGTCGAGCCATAGGACACACTCGCGTTTCTACAGAAAGCCTGCGAGCGATTGTACAAAGGCAAACTAGTGTCGAAGAGTTCGTACCGTAACCCGAGCTGAGTGCACACCAAGGGTTTGCAAGGGTGAATTGCAGCTGAGACGTGGATGATAGAGATAGACTAGGGGTAAGCAAGAAGGAAAAAGGGGTGGATTCGTAGCACTGGAGGTGACTAGCAATACCTAAGAAAGATTGTAGAGCGGAATAAAAGCACAGATTTAAGGCAAGTGTAGTAGATAAATAAAGGGCGGAGAGGGAAGGGAGGATTCTCTGTGATTGGTGGATAGGATAAGGGATATTCACGAGCAAACTAGCTTTAAATAGGTGCTTGTCTATTCGAGGATTTAAAACGCTCGAGTAAGCGCTAAAATCTACTGTGCGGTGTCGTGCCTCGGGTCGTCTACCGAAGTTCGCAAAACGTCGTCCCCCGCCTCGTCATCGTCGTCGGCGAGACTCTTGAGTATCCCGAGAGAGTGGATACTTGAAACCCTGAGCCGGCATGACGCGACCGTCGACCCCTTTGCTATGCGCACCTATACACCCTTTTATTCCATAAAGTACTTCACGCAGCGGCTTTAACGCAGTATAGACGAGCGTTAAAGTTCCGCCAAGCCATTTACTCGGAAATCGATCAATGAGTTTCACCCGGGAGAATGACTTGAAACAAAACGATCTTGGAAAATTGACGATGGTTCGAGGGCCTCCCAGTCGTCAGATGCTGAGGGATTACTCTGGTGCTACAGGAATTTCACAAAATTGCTGATCAGAAAAACGGCTTTTTACGTCGTAAAAATGTCTTTATGAAGGAATTCAAACTACTGCGATATTGCATTTGAATATAAGTAGTGTTATCGAATATCAAACATTGCTGCTTTTCAACTAACTTTGGTACAATTTCAATTCGCACAAATAAAGTTCGAAAAGATTTCTTAAAGATGTCTTACACGTCTCTTTCAAGCAGCTTTCGATTACGATCTGCTGAGAGACTTCTCAAATGAAGGTATCAGAAAGTGCTAATAAAAGTTACACATAAATCGACTTTAAGATGTTTTTAAAAGAATTCTTAGATTCTTATTCTGTATGGAATACTCTTTTTCTACTATGAAGTCACTCTTTATTCCTCTTCAAAAAATCAGTGGATGAAATATCTCGCATTTTTTATATAAATATTGTTGTCATTTTATTCGTTCCGTAAATGGCTGTCGTATCGGCGTAAAGGTGATACTCGTCGGCGAACAATTTTAGGCACGTTGTTCGTTTTGACAGTTGTAAATGATTCAAAGAATTCACAGGTTTGACTTCCGGTTGGAAAATCCAACCCAAAGAACCTAAATTTTTTTTCATCAAGATATCAAATTTTAGCCTTCACTATCGTTCTCAAGTCGCATATTGTACCTCAAAAAGTACCGGTTACATGCCTTTTTAAGATGATTTTTGAAAAAGTCACTTTTGGGCGGTTCTGATTTCAGAATTCACAGATCCGACTTTTGGTCGGAAAATCCAACCCAAAGAACCTAAATTTTTTTTTCATCAAGATATCAAATTTTGGCCTTCACTATCGTTCTCAAGTCGCATATTGTACCTCAGAAAGTACCGGTTACATGCCTTTTTACGATGATTTTTGAAAAAGTCACTTTTGGGCGGTTCTGATTGCAGAATTCACAGATCCGACTTCTGGTCGGAAAATCCAACCCAAAGAACCTAAATTTTTTTTTCATCAAGATATCAAATTTTGGCCTTCACTATCGTTCTCAAGTCGCATATTGTACCTCAGAAAGTACCGGTTACATGCCTTTTTACGATGATTTTTGAAAAAGTCACTTTTGGGAGGTTCTGATTTCAGAATTCACAGATTCGACTTTTGGTCGGAAAATCCAACCCAAAGAACCTAAATTTTTTTTTCATCAAGATATCAAATTTTGGCCTTCACTATCGTTCTCAAGTCGCATATTGTACCTCAGAAAGTACCGGTTACATGCCTTTTTACGATGATTATTGTAAAAGTCACTTTTGGGCGGTTCTGATTTCAAAATTCACAGATCCGACTTTTGGTCGGAAAATCCAACCCAAAGAACCTAATTTTTTTTTTCATCAAGATATCAAATTTTGGCCTTCACTATCGTTCTCAAGTCGCATATTGTACCTCAGAAAGTACCGGTTACATGCCTTTTTACGATGATTATTGAAAAAGTCACTTTTGGGCGGTTCTGATTTCAGAATTCACAGATCCGAATTTTGGTCGGAAAATCCAACCCAAAGAACCTAAATTTTTTTTTCACCAAGATATCGAATTTTAGCCTTCACTATCGTTCTCAAGTCGCATATTGTACCTCAGAAAGTACCGGTTACATGCCTTTTTAGGATGATTTTTGAAAAAGTCACTTTTGGGCGGTTCTGATTTCAGAATTCACAGATCCGACTTTTGGTCGGAAAATCCAACCCAAAGAACCTAAATTTTTTTTTCATCAAGATATCAAATTTTCGCCTTCACTATCGTTCTCAAGTCGCATATTGTACCTCAGAAAGTACCGTTTACATGCCTTTTTACGATGGTTTTTGAAAAAGTCACTTTTGGGTGATTCTGATTTCAGAAGTCATGAAACTAATAAAATGGCACGAATTTTTATATAAAAAATGCAAGTTATTTGGTCCACGATAAACTGTAAAAGTCACAGTACACTAATAAAAATTTTAATACCGAGGTTTGACGGTTAGCGCGCGAAGCGCGCATCCGCTGCTAGTTTTTATTTAAAAAATAAGTGAGTCTTTTAAGTGTGGTAAAAAATTGTATATGTAGTCTGAAATTCGTATCGGCACAGCTTTTCTGCAATTTCCCTGTATAATGAATATACCCGCCCAGAATAGTGAATAGTAATTGTGCTTTTAAGCCACTTTGTTTGTACGAAAGAAAATCGAAATGAATATGTACGATAAAATACCTTAATGCGCTATTACCATACACCGGGCCATTTTTCTCACTTGTGCCACTTCAATTCTTTTTCTCATTAAGTTTTCCTTTTTTTTCCAGTTCACCGATTCCTTAAGCTTTTTTCGACACGGCTCTTATGCTCGCGAATAACACACCCTCGCTACGCTCGCACGTACATACCGGCCCACTTATTGCCACACAGTGGACGAAATAGTCGCAGCAAAACAACCCCGTCCCTACCTCGTGCTCTCCATGTAGTACGTGACAAAGGCTCCATTGTGTTCGGGAATCGCAGTAATTTTTACGCTGATTGAAGAAAGGAAAAAAAAGAAAAAAAATAAACGATACAATCTGCACGCGAGGATACGTAGTCTGGGCTTTTATAACTCGCCTCTCACTCTCGTCGAGACGGTTATTTATCGTTCGACCTGCTTTATGAAATTATTTGAGACAGTTAAATCATGATTTGAAGCTAGAAGTATTATTTTCCATCGGGAAAGAACATATCATATTTTATGAATGCATCTTTCAAGTAAAATCGATTTCTGTATGCTATAAAACATTGTCCTATAAATAATATCACCTTTTCTCGTACCTAAGAGAAAACTAATAAATTCAATACAAATAAATTGCTGCTTTGCAAATAATGGCTTTGAGAAGAGCGATTTATAAAAATAAAGTTATATGCAAAGTTTGCGGGATGACTACACCTCAATCGTCGACTTGCGTCACGGTTCTGGGGCTAGGAATCCTCCAAGGGGTTTGTTACGGCGCAGATAAGATCCACCAGCTCGCGTATAATCTCGTTACACTTCGCCACAGGAGGAATAGGGAAGAGGGAGTAGCATGACACCTTGAGGAAAAGAGAACGTTCCATCTTACGCTAGTGGGACGCATCGTTTATCATCGGGCCCCGGTGTTTGAACCACAGTCGAGGATCGGTTATTTCATCCATCCTGCATACGTATTTACATCGAGAACTCACGGATCAGCTGATGTGTGCGCGCGAGAAAAGAGATGATCGTTGTGATGAGTTGTGGCGTTGGTAGCCTCAGGCTTTACGATGAAAAAGGTAATAAAAAGTATTGAAAAGACGAAGCAGCAGGGGCAATGCGACAACAGGTCGGGTGCGCAAGTGACGTTGAGTTGAACTGAGCGCGACAGCACCTGTCACCAGTGTGCCGTTCCACATTTCTTCTTCAATATATCTCTGACTTCCGAAAAGTAAGCAGCAAATACATTTCATCATTCTACCTTAAAATAACGAACGTTGAAAATACAACAGTGCATATTACTTTCTTATTATTTTCCACATTTCATAAAACTTTTCCTATGGCAAAACAATGTAACAGGACATTTTTAGAGTGACCCGAAATTTCATCCCGAGAAAGTATGATCTCCTTTCATAAAAGATTATTTATCTACCGATATATTTTTTTTCGAACGGTGGTATATAAAATTTAATACACAAGAATTGAAATACCAAATGCTACACTGTACCCGATAGTATAATCATTATCAATAGGCAAATCTACCTAAATATTAATTAACAATTGTATTTATTTTGAAACTAATATGCCGGACTACAAATTGAAGCTTCCTATTCGTGCATAATCATTTTACACAAAATAATGAATCGTGCTAGAATTCAGTTGCTGGATACGTTATTTGTTGTTGCAGCAACCATAAAGACATTGCTGTCCTCTCAGGGAAACATGTGTATAGTAGAATTGACCATACATTTTTCTGGATGCACTATGGCCATGAAAATCAGTAAAAATCTTGTCTATATGCAATTGTCAACTATGAGCAATATAGTATTTTCGATACATCTCCTTCTATTCTACTTGTGCGTCCAAGTTGCTGCAAGACCATTCTCATTGCGAGGGATGCCTGCCATTTATTCTTGTCACGTTACCGTCCTTCTCGCGACTGAAGGAAAAAAAGAAAAAATATAAATAAAGAAGCGAGTGATAAAAAGGGGTGGGATGAGAACGCGCTTCGCGAAATCCTTCGCTATCTTCGTACATTCCGGTGCTCTGGATGCCGAAGGAGGATAGAATGGGGTCGGGAGTGGCGGCAGGTCTGCCGCTGTCTCTGGACCACCAGTCGAGAGAGCTAGCCAGCCAGCAGCCAGGCTCGGGTGCGGCATATCGATTTTATTTCACTCCAGAGCCGTACGAGAGCGAGCAGGCGGGTTGGCTTTCGAGTTTCGAAGAGACTGCACCGCCGGTCCACACTGCACATACATACATACACTCCCTCAACCCTTTCTGGTTCCAGTGCACGACACTGGGTGACCCCCGTTGGGAATGAAACTGACTCAAGCCAGTGGTCAACGACGACACCGGTCAGCAGTCTCTCTCCGTCTACTCGTCAGTCTGTCGAGCTTTCCTTTATCGTGCTTCTCCACTTCCTACCTCTGGCCATGCCCAACTTCCGTCTTGCTTTTATCGTAACCTTCGTTGCTACACTTGTGCTTACCTCATAGCTGAATCCTACCTCGAAAACTTGGTCGTACGTCCACCGAGCAGACCACCGACCGAACGTTTCTCGGTAAGAGAAGGACGGGAAGTGTCCTAGGAACTGACAGCCGTCTTATACTTGGTATCAAAGAAGGAGGAGTTGCATTTTGATGGTTGATCGAATACAAGACCATCGGACCAAGAGGTTGCTATTCGGGCGGTTAGAGACCAATGTTTCATCAATCTCACCGACAGAATCGATGAAATAGCACAAGATATGAAAAAAATATGGATAGACTAGTCCTATTCCCAAAAGTTTTTCACCGCTTGATATGACATAGTCAAGACTATGCAATAATAGATACGATTTTCCATTATTGCATTTCTAAGCTTGTACACTTTTTTTCGGATTGTCGGGAGTAAAAACTCGAGAAATTTTACGAAACTCGTTCCGACAATAATTGTCAAAAGATGTTTCGAATCGCAGTGATAGTTGGTTTGATTTGACAGTGATAGTTGGCTTGACGGGAAGTGTCCTAGGAACTGACAGCCGTCTTATACTTGGTATCAAAGAAGGAGGAGTTGCATTTTGATGGTTGATCGAGTACAAGACCATCGGACCAAGAGGTTGCTATTCGGGCGGTTAGAGACCAATGTTTCATCAATCTCACCGACAGAATCGATGAAATGGCACAAGATAAGAAAAAAATAAGGATAGAAACTATTCCTATTCTCAAAAGTTTTTCACCGCTTGATATGACATAGTCAAAACTGTGTAACAATAGATACGATTTTCCATTATTGCATTTCTAAGCTTGTACACTTTTTTCGGATTGTCGGGAGTAAAAACTCGAGAAATTTTACGAAACTCGTTCCGACAATAATTTTCAAAAGATGTTTCGAATCGCAGTGATAGTTGGTTTGACTTGACAGTAATAGTTGGCTTGACGGGAAGTGTCCTAGGAACTGACAGCCGTCTTATACTTGGTATCAAAGAAGGAGGAGTTGCATTTTGATGGTTGATCGAGTACAAGACCATCGGACCAAGAGGTTGCTATTCGGGCGGTTAGATACCAATGTTTCATCAATCTCACCGACAGAATCGATGAAATAGCACAAGATATGAAAAAAATATGGATAGACTATTCCTATTCCCAAAAGTTTTTCACCGCTTGATATGACATAGTCAAGACTGTGCAATAATAGATACGACTTTCCATTATTGCATTCCTAAGCTTGTACACTTTTTCGGATAGTCGGGAGTAAAAACTCGAGAAATTTTACGAAACTCGTTCCGACAATAATTTTCAAAAGATGTTTCGAATCGCAGTGATAGTTGGTTTGATTTGACAGTGATAGTTGGCTTGACGGGAAGTGTCCTAGGAACTGACAGCCGTCTTATACTTGGTATCAAAGAAGGAGGAGTTGCATTTTGATGGTTGATCGAGTACAAGACCATCGGACCAAGAGGTTGCTATTCGGGCGGTTAGATACCAATGTTTCATGAATCTCACCGACAGAATCGATGAAATGGCACAAGATAAGAAAAAAATATGGATAGACTATTCCTATTCCCAAAAGTTTTTCACCGCTTGATATGACATAGTCAAGACTGCGCAATAATAGATACGATTTTCCATTATTGCATTTCTAAGCTTGTACACTTTTTTCGGATTGTCGGGAGTAAAAACTCGAGAAATTTTACGAAACTCGTTCCGACAATAATTTTCAAAAGATGTTTCGAATCGCAGTGATAGTTGGTTTGATTTGACAGTGATAGTTGGCTTGACGGGAAGTGTCCTAGGAACTGACAGCCGTCTTATACTTGGTATCAAAGAAGGAGTTGCATTTTGATGGTTGATCGAATACAAGACCATCGGACCAAGAGGTTGCTATTCGGGCGGTTAGATACCAATGTTTCATCAATCTCACCGACAGAATCGATGAAATGGCACAAGATATGAAAAAAATATGGATAGACTATTCCTATTCCCAAAAGTTTTTCACCGCTTGATATGACATAGTCAAAACTGTGTAACAATAGATACGATTTTCCATTATTGCATTTCTAAGCTTGTACACTTTTTTCGGATTGTCGGGAGTAAAAACTCGACAAATTTTACGAAACTCGTTCCGACAATAATTTTCGAAAGATGTTTCGAATCGCAGTGATAGTTGGTTTGACTTGACAGTGATAGTTGGCTTGACGGGAAGTGTTCTAGGAACTGACAGCCGTCTTATACTTGGTATCAAAGAAGGAGTTGCATTTTGATGGTTGATCGAATACAAGACCATCGGACCAAGAGGTTGCTATTCGGGCGGTTAGATAGCAATGTTTCATCAATCTCACCGACAGAATCGATAAAATGGCACAAGATAAGAAAAAAATATGGATAGAAACTATTCCTATTCTCAAAAGTTTTTCACCGCTTGATATGACATAGTCAAAACTGTGTAACAATAGATACGATTTTCCATTATTGCATTTCTAAGCTTGTACACTTTTTTCGGATTGTCGGGAGTAAAAACTCGACAAATTTTACGAAACTCGTTCAGACAATAATTTTCGAAAGATGTTTCGATTCGCAGTGATAGTTGGTTTGACTTTTACGTATAAGAAATAGTTATGGTTTAAATACAATTTTTAAAAAAATTTCTATCGTATCGAAAAATTATTTCCTTTATTAATAATTAAACTATATCGATTCCGTTTGTTAGGGTTTCCAAAATTATTTCATCGCGTAGCAGTGGTTTACTTTGCCATTCTATTTGTATGTTGGCGGTTTCCGCACTCGACACGTGCGATATGCGAGGTACTGAGAACAGCACACATGTGGTGTGCATCCTCGGTTATTCGGTTCTAGCTACTCTATGCTCTTCTCTATATACTGTACCTTCTATTGTGTACGACAGGCCACATTATAGCTGTACCAACTGGCTTTTCCGATTTTAGACTCAACCGCAATATGTTCAAGCACAACGTACGATTTTTACTGAATATTTACACATGTCCGATTATACTTTATTTCGATGGGAGAAAACGGTGCATTACGTAAAAAATTATTCAATAAAGAATTAAGTGACGTTCAAATAAAATTGACCAAAACTGAAAACAAAAAAATTATGTGAAGCAAATATTTCTGGATTAAATGTAATGAAAATTATAGATTACGGTCCAAAACTCAATTCTCAAGCATGCTGAAAAAAAAAGTCTAAAAATAATTTCGACGTTTATTGAAAAATTGTTAACTGGGTTATAAAGATCAAAAGCCATTACCGTCTCTCTTTAACCTTCATTGTACGCAAACACCAGCTATTATTAAAGTTTATTATTTACCGTGCTACGTCTATTTATATTTTATTGCTTCATTACTATCAAAAACATGAAAGCGGAATTTTAAACAATCCTCTGCAGAGGATGGATGTACTTTCTAACAATGAATTCTTACATTAGAGAAATCTGTATATTTATTTGATCTTTGTTCTTTTGCTTCCTCATAGGCGATGGCTATCTTTTATTGTCTTGCGGCTGACAGTTGATATGGGCATATCTCACAAACCTTTGACTTTCGTGTAACTCGACTGCGGAATGCTATAGTAATTTACACACACTGAGAGTTACCATAACTATTTTCGTAGTTATCGTAACTATAAAAATAGTTGCATGTAATAAATTGAATAGTTGTCACTTTATAGATGACTGTACTATTACGATTTCTCTGAGTGCAGAATGAATTACGCGAGTATCAAACTTTTACTAAGATATACGAAGCATAATCTATCTGAAAAACAAAATTTAATTCTTTAATGCACCAATAGACTGGTTCAAATGCGGAAATTAACAACGTTTTCGCTCGTAACTCTGATTTTCGCGTCACTTCGTACGGGTGTAGCATTGATATGCACCTTCAGAAAAATAAGAAAAAAATCATGAAATTCTGGTAAGGTGCAATGAACATAATGTACCTAATTGTAATCGCCCAACATGTCAGAAAATTAAGCGGTTATCGTGTGAACGTCTGTCACTCGGTTTCGATGGTGAACCTGATATCCACCGTTATATGGTGCAGGAATATCAGCGCAAGCTAATTGAGTCAAATGAATTGGATGCACATAAAGGTAGGATCATCACGGATTGAATGAAGTGAAATTTATGTCGGAGAGTCAATTATTTTGCTGGCAAAGTTCTGCGACATGGACTCATATTGCTGCGTGGAGAATAAATGTCAGGTTTTTCGCATCGTTATCCGGCCAAACTAGTCAAGTAAGATAATTAAATTCCATCTGAGTATGTTATTCTTGTCATGAATTAGATGTTCGCAGATATGCCCGACCTTTCGACGAGAAACAATTTTTTTCTGGGTCAAAATGTATTCAATTGTCAGGTTCGAGAATGTCAGGTTTATAAATTCGCATAATAAATTCAAACTATTATCGTTCCTAAATGATCTAAATTACATGTTGAATTAGTAGAGTCATTACCAGTCATACTTTTCATTTTCTGCATACGAATTGAGTAAAATTGAATTAGAAAAATGACCTATTGGAAGGGATAAAATTATGCCTTCAAATGGGTAATTTAAAAAAAAGTTAAATTGAAAGTAAGTTAAACACTTGTAAAACACAATAACACATAGTTCCTACAATGAATTAGCACCAAATAAGTGATTTTTGGTTAAAATGATGATATGATTTTTTATGCGAGCACCCTGTATATGATGCTTTGTCCATGAACGAATATTGCTTTCTAAAGGTCTTAAGATGAGTACAAAAAATTGGCGATCCTGTGCTCCTATAACTAGATTTTTATTCTTTGAGGCCGTGAAAGTCGAACGTTTGTGTGATACGCCCATGTGACTGCTTGTTTTTAAGACTCTTTAACGTTCAAGTGGTAAAAATAAGTTTCGGTAAAGCGTAACTGGTATTTTAGGTAACGTAATAGTTGAATATAGCGTTAGAAGTCAAATTGGACTATTTGGCTTCTAACGAACATTTCGTGCACCTTTAGCTACGTCGCTTCGTGGTGTTACGAGGCTATGGTTCGGTGAGTCGCAGCTTATGTATATAGTATGGTGGAAAGCAACGTGAAGCTAGGGATAGTCGAAGACGACACTATCGGGGTAATCCTACGACCACATCTAATATCGCCTAGGATTCTGTGCAGCAAGCACTAGCAATAGCAATAGCGCAGCCGAGTTAAGCGCTTCCCAAGAGATAGCAATTAACTATCTCCTGTGCTGCACTACTGCCAAGCTTTTTGCTCCGTCATTTAAAAGACGCCACGGGATTGTACCTGACTGAAGATATATAGCTTATGGTCTTTAATCTCTACCCAACATCCGAAGCATCCTTTAGTGAGCTCTGGGTGAACTGAGACCCGATATTTTCTTGTACCTTAAACTTTGAATGAATTAAAGTAAAATTGTTGTATCCCATATCAACTGTCATGTCCGTTTTTAGGATTATAACCCACGCAGAAATTTTGGCAGGGATCCAGCTGGATCCTGCCTGGTATTCCCATCTTCCGGTCGGATTCCAGTCGGTCATCGGATCGGATTCCAGACATGGGATGTAACGCGCGGAAACTGGATTCCGATCGGGATCTCGAACTGGGATCCGATCGGATGGTTGACTGGATTCCAGCCGTTAGATGGGCATACTAGGCTGGATCCATCTGGATCCTTATCGAAAGTTGGGAATACCAAGCTGATTCTAGCTCGATCCCTGTCAAAATGTCTGCATGGGCCGCGACGAGACCGCGTCTGGGGTCACATGAACCGCACACGTTGTTACAATCACGCGAGTTCAGGAATAGTATATTACACACCTAGGGCAGTAAAGTAAGAAATGTCTCAGATCACATGTAATTGTCGGCCGAGGCGAAGCCGAGGTTGACAAACATGTGATCTGAGGCTTTCTTATTTACTGCCCGAGGAGTGTATACGATTTTTCTCATCGACGGAGCCGAAAACCGGGAACTTCGTTCCGCGCAGCGGAACGAAAGTTGTCGCTTTCGGCCCGGAGGTGAGAAAAAGTTTTTCGTACGTGTATTCGGCAACATTTTACTGCATAAAGGGTGAAGAAAAATTAGTTCGGCACAAATGATTGAGTAACGATAAGACGATCCGGATTCTATTCAGAATCCAAGTAGAACCCCTCTTAGGGTAACCCTAACAAATCCCAATGCACGGTAATACAGCTCGTCGTTCAGAATTGGGTCCCGATCCGGAATCCATCTCGATTCTAAATAGGACGGCTTTCTTAGGGTAACCCTAGCAAATCCTAATCAATGATAAACTGTCATAGAGTGCGTAACCGGAAATCTGTTTGGGATCTATTCGGATTCCAAGTTGGATAACCCATTTATGGAGACCCGAGCCAATCCCGACCAGGAACGAGTTTCAAACAGGGACGCCCAGATTGATTTCTACATGGGAAGTTCATGATTACAAAAAATAGTGAAGATGTAATCAAACCAGGGTATTTCGTTTATTATTGCGACGATATATCAAGCTTTACAGATTATCGATGCAATGTCCAAATTTTCAACGCTCCTGCCATATGTGTATAATTTAATAATTTACGATGGAACAAGCGCATTTTAATGCGAATAAAACAAACATTGTGCGGCTTTTCATTCAGTATTGTAAATTAATTGTCAGTCGAAAAGGTATGGGTCAATGCTTCGTTGTGGAAAGGGGGAGGAATAGACCGGAATAAGGGATTCACGGATGCGCTGACTCGGCTATCCACTGGACTCTAGCTACCAAGTACGAAAGAGCAAGAGAAATGGAGAGATAATTATTTTCCAACGTCGTATGTAGGCAGTATAGTGGGAGTCGTGTGGATGGTCGAAAAGTTCCGAAGCTGAAGAGGTGGGGGGCGGACGTCGAGGTCAGCAACGAGAGCGACAGGGTAGAAAAGAGAAAGCATCTACGAGGGTGAGGTACGAACCACGCCCTTTGGGAAACGTATGTCACTGTCTAGCCACAATATACCTCTTTATACATATGTATATATTTTCTTCAGTCGACTGATTATGCAAAGTACGCTAGATGTCACAGTTGTATAACTGAGTTGAATATAAATTTTCCAAGCGAATGTGAAATCTGATTTTATAATTACACAGTAGATTATCAATAATTGTGTTTACTGTTGACACGAGATAATCCAGTAGCTGAGTTATGTGAACACTTACAAAATATATCAATACGATCCGCATGTATCACAAAAATTTATTATCAATTTACTTCTGTCGATATTTATCACTCTTGGTAATAATGCGACAGAAACGTATTTTTAAATAATAATTTTTTAAACTCTGACAATTTATTTTCTTCCTCTTTCGGATACCCCGATTCGAAATTAAATGGAGTTTTAAATTACTGTTGGCCAAAATCAGCACGGTTCAAGTGACTCCATCTACACGGAAAAAAAGGCTTGGTTGGAACAACCAAGTGCCTTGGTTATATATGCGCCAGACAATTAATTGGTTAGACCAAACAAGTTATTTGTTAGGCTACCAATGTCTTGGTTAGTCAGACAATTAATTGGTTAGATCAACCAAGTTATTTGTTAGGCTACCAATTTCTTGGTTGGACTAACCAAGTCACTTGGTAAGCTAACCAAGTCACTTGGTTAGTCTAACCAAGAAATTGGTAGCCTAACAAATAACTTGGTTGGTCTAACCAATTAATTGTCTGGCGCATATATGACCAAGGCACTTGGTTGTTCGAACCAAGCCTTTTTTCCGTGTATCTGCAAATGTATGCTAAGTAAAAAGTGTAAAAAAACGACTACAAAGAAAATGATCGTCCTACAATATCACACTTCAGTTATCAATTATTAAGCACCCTTGGCAAAGATAGCTGAATGGTTCTCTAATTGACGCTCATTCATTGAAGATGCTGAATCAACGACTCGCGTGAGCAAACATAGAAGAACTCGGCGAGCTTCACAATTCCCTCGAGAGGAATTGAAATTCCTCTGGGTACGATTTCACCTTTAATCGGATGAAAAACTTGTCAAGCATTTCCACAGCGATTTTTCTTCGGCACTGGTACACAGCGGGCTGTGTATTTCTCCGTTGGTCGTTGCTTTATTTCAGCGCACCACAATATATCTCACCCTGTGCATCCATGTCATTCTTCACGATCATCGCTCATGAGTAAACCCTTTCATTCAACAGCCACGAAGCAGCCCACCTTGAAAGCATCAACGACAGTAGCACGAGCATTTCTACTGGCAACTTTCTGAACCATCGCGCGCACCCTCTTTCACTCCAGTTGGTGCTTCGTTGCTGATGCTGTGGACACGCGCAAGTCATCGACAGTGGCACTGGCCTGGGAACACCGTCGAGTTCCTCGTCCTTGTCGTGTTCCCCGAAGTGTCCTGCGGGAGCAGACAGAATATTAAGCGGAAGCCTCGTGTGTTCCATCTCGCTCTTCCTCTTTCCTTCAGCCAGCACCTTATCCTTCTTCTCTCGCAGTTCTCAGAGGGCTTGCCACTATGGCTACAGCGCGTACGAGGGACCTTTGCCGTAGCTGCAGGCTGTAAATTTCACTTTGCGGAACTTAAGGCTGCCGCGATCTTGCTAGGTCGTAGAGCGGCCGTCGGGGGTCTAAGTTCAACACCAGTTACGCTCGCTCGCAGATATACCAAGTCCTCAGGAATTTCGTCCTGCATCAGGTTCCCCTACGCGACGACAACGTCGACATCGACCCAACGACCAAACAGTTTCCTAGCACCAATATTAGCACCACTACGAGGTTTAGCTAAGCGAGAAAACTCGCGCAAAAAGTGCAGTATTAAAACCGTATGAAAATGAAACTTCTTATATATCATCTATTGGACTGAATGAAGTCAATATTTTCATGGTTTTCGGTGTCGAGCTTTATAGCTGATTATTTTTCCCATCGGAATTTCGGCCAATAGAAACGATGCATTTGGCCTCATATGGGGGAACCTAGTAGATTTTATTTCGGATATTTCCTAACAAGTTGCTAGGGAATAAAAAAAATTTCTGAACAACTTTTAACCTGAGAATTCTTCACATCTGTCAAACTGCTAATGAGAACAGGAACGTGTTCTGAAGAATGAGCCGAAATTCCGATGGAAAAAATAATCCGACAAATACCCCTCGAGCTTCACAATTAATCGTGAATTTCCCTCAAACTTCCCTGCATACAAACAATCGTGTCAAGTTTTGCAGAAAATTCCCTCGTGCAAGCGCTCGGGATTTTTTAACCTGCAAAACTTGACACTCTTGTTTGTATGCAATGAAGTTATCTCGAAATACCCGATAATTTTTAAGCTCTTGGCGTATTACTACTGATAATTTTTATTAAAGCATTTCTGACTCATGTCTGACTCATGAAATCACGAAAGGATTGATAAGGATTAATTGTCAGATCCAGTTGCCAGTTCTACTGCAACTTCTCAGAGTTCTACGTAAATAAAGACGAAGCCTCAATCTGTGATTCTCTTTTCCTCTGGAGAAAACGTTATTTGATTAGATCTTCCCGGACTGAAAGTTACGATTCTCTTTGAAACTAAACCTCTACATTCCTGCGGTCTGAAAATATTTATTTATTGCAAGACTCTACTTTCCTTTGAAATGTTAGTCTTTGTGATCGTGCTTGTTTAAATCATGCATTAATAAATTGATATTGGATGTTAGATATATTGTCCTCGTGGAAATGAATCATTAGAATGTAAGAGCCACGGAAATTTTCCCAGACGCAAATTTAAATACCAGAGCTTATATTGTGCGAAGCTTTCGCGTCCCTTCAACGGGTATATTTCTGCGAAGAAGAACAGAAATAGAAAATAGTAATTAGCCATAAGATCATGCAACCAGCCTCAGAATACGATGCGACGATCCGACACGAAAGCGACATTTCAGAACGGTTATATACTTAATTACCGCTGTAATTAAACCACACTGCGTTATTAATACTTACAGTTACATCACGAATGCCCAATTACAGCAGCCAAATGCGTAATTGCGCATCTCATCACGATAAAATTACCTAGACATTACCTAGACCTAGAAAAACTTGCTTCACAGTGGAACTTTAGTGGTTGTTAGAATGCATGCATATCATGAAGTTGTTTGAGTGAAATGAAAATGCTACGTTGAATACCCCGATACTTAACTCAGCTGCTCAAGTCTTAATCTTCGTCCTTTATATTCTCTGGAAGGAACAAGTTAAACAACTCTTGCCATCACTTTGCTATATAGACACGCGAAAGATCTTTAATAAGATCACCGTGGTGATATTTAGCATCCAGCCGGTCTACTTAGCCAAACTTATCAACCCTCTCATAGCCCTAAAACCCTATACCAGCAACGACGACCTACAACAGCAGAATCTCGAAAGAGTATTATTAGGTCTCGTGCTTTCGTCGCCAACGGTTGTCGCAGGTTTTCGCTAGATTAATTTTTCTTCGAGCTAGTATTAGGCGGCCAGGATGATGAAGTAAACCCTAGGTGGATAGAATAAACTCTTCGACGTTTTTGGGCTAGCGAGCACATTAACCTTAACGAACGAGGTCACAAAAAATGCCTCAAGGGGTTTTACCCCGTCTTCGTACCTGCGTGATGGTACAGGAGAAGACAAAAAAAAGTTTCTGACGCCCGGTTGTTGTTGGTCCAATGATAAAGTTGCTTGTTACGTATCTATGGTTCGTTTGAGAGAGTTTGTACCGCAGAGATAAGGGTCTGCCGGTACCATACACTCGCCTTAAGACGCGACATGCAACTCAATAAGATCCCATTATTGTCAGTAGCCTCTGACTTGACTCTTTTGATCTCGATAGCTGTGAGATACCCGGTAACATATGGATTGAAATACAGCAAACAGTTCAAAGCTGCAAAGGAGTCGAAAAATACAATTCACTGGGCTGAAAATGATATGCAACGCGAGAAGGCTCCATTACCGTGTCAGAATGTTTCAACAGTCTCGACCTTCAGGTATGTCGGGTACGTGGTGATATATTATCCACCGCAATTCAGAATACAAAGGCATCAATTGCGAGAATGCATGCGAATCGCTGAACTACGAACATTGTAATTTGAGTTGCATACCGCATTTCACAAGGTATAGAGAGCAGAATACACCTCTGCGCAGATGAGAAAGCCTGAAGGATCCTCTGCAACATGATGTGCGTCCTCGTGCGTAATGAAACTTGGTACACTGAGTGGGAAGTTGAATGTAACTTGGATATAGGAGGTATGCACATCGATTACGGATATGGCGATGATACCTGATGGTACCTTGGCGGTTCATACGCAAGGTAACTTCGCTCATTGATGGAAAGGCTATCGATATTCACGAGCATGGAACGTACGTAGTACAGATAGCGTAGCAAAACCAATAGAAAGTTACGGTTCAGCTGTTACGGGAATCGGACTGTGGTCGATGATCCTGTTTTGCTATTGCAAGTTATCTCTGTATAACCATGACCAAGGTTAATGGTAAAACTTCCTAACAACGACTGATGTATTTGCATCGTTAGCTCAGTTCATCATGTGTTTCTCGCAGCAACACATGATTAGGTTTTGGGATTGTTTAAAAGCGTACATAGCAAATAATTTCTCAGTATTGCGAACCACTAAAATAAGTTATGGCGAGTTGGATGTGATTACCTTATAAGAATCAAGCTGGTTCAATACTGGATACATGTCCCAATAACTGCTCTTCTTCTTTTTACTTCGATAAATGGCTGCAAGCTCGTCGAAGAAAATCCTCGTAGCAAAAGCAGCATCAGGTTTTCCCCGAGTTACGATGCTTGAGAAGCCGCTGATGAATCGGTAGAACGCTTGCGAACTTTCTTGGCCGAGATCTGGGACAAAGCTGGTAAGGAGGATGAGAACGCGAAGGACGAAGGGAATAGCTCGACCATTGATCCCGATGCCGTCGCTGCTGGCCAAGAGCTCGCAGCAGCAGAAGCGCGAGCGCCGTTGAACGACAAAGTGTTTATTCGTGAAACTACGTCAGAGAATGTTCGCGAGTGAAGCTCTGTCTCAAATTGCAACTCGAACACAGCAGCCTTTTCCGGTTGGTTTTCCTCGAACGGCAATATCCCGGATAAACTTTGTCGTTAAGCAAGCGTGACGCGTCGTGCTTTTGATTGCCTTGAAAAAAGTTTGCAATCTGCCGAATTGTTCGGTATTTACATTGCACTCGGTACTTTCGTTACATTTCTTTATGCAATGAGTCCAAAACTGGAAAAATATTCTTTCTACTATTCGGGAAAGCGAAGTAGTGGTTGCTACGTGAAAAAGTTTAATTCCATTATCCTCAGAAATTCCTTATTTTCTTCGTAGGAGACGATATAACTGTAACGGAATTTACAAGTCAGAGCGAATATCGCAAGCTTCATACTGCAGCTGGATAAGCGTTTGTGCATGGTGAATACGCGATATATCTCCAGTAAGCTTCGAGTCCCCAGACTCGGATGTACTTAAATTTCTCAGAAAAGTATGTCCTGACAGATTCGCCAAGGAAGTTCGCGGTATACTTGGACAAAGTTCTGTTCGATGGTGGAACTGCATTCCGGTTCTTTGAATCGAAAAAGTATATTTTCTATAAGGGAGTACTTCCTGCGTTTGCCCTCACCACCATTGGTGTTTCCTCTTATATTTATTCGTCGGGATCGCTGAAATTCGAACTTTCTTAATCTCGAAGCAATATAGAAGCCTTAGTCGAAATGGCACTTTCAGGCAACAAATCTTCCGTGCTCTGATAGGCTCTTTCAGAATCCCGGCCCGTTTCAATTCCTACTCTTCTCGAAACGCAAACTCCGATGAATTTTTTTTCCCTCGTGATGTTGCGCACATATGTCCACATTTAATTCTCCCACTTCCGATCTTTGAGAATTGCGGTATACAATATTCATTTTAACTATCATTCATACTATCTCCAGACTGAATATAGCTATTCTCAATGCGTAGTAGTTTTGCAACTATTCTACCTGAATTTGGAACGCATCATTTGCGATCCAACGTAATTTATGTACGAACCGAAAATTAATGTCTAATCATTTTACCGGTCCAGAAGTGAAACCTCATTTAGTCAGGTATTATAATACTCTTGTAAGGTTTCATTCCCTGTATTAAGTCCTTTCCGAGGGATGAAGCCATGAAATAGAGGATGCAGTAATTGTACAGGGAGACGGGTGCAAGTGCGCTGTTCGCCAAACTCCAATCAGCATTATCAAAGCCAGGGCTCAGGGCATCTATGGTGCAGCGCTGCTAGTCGACCAGTCGAGGCTTGCTGGCCGTGATGAGAAAGGGTGAAGTTGAGGTGGGTTCTGTACCACTAACAGCAACGGCAACGGGTTCGAAACCTGGCGTCGTGCGCCAACGTATCGCCTCCTCGTACGTTGGTTCCATCGTACTCGCTAGTACCAACCTCTCAGCCAAGTTGAGGCCACAGAGGATAATGGTGCGCAACACACCCGTCCACTCGATACAAGGATGACGCAAACGCAATTACGCGCGGCCAGCGGAGGAACAAGAGGATGAGAAGGAAACCCTTGCAATCGCCGCGCCGCCTGCTAAACGGACCAAGAACGGTGTTTGTTCCCGGAGAGCTTTCGTTCCAGAAGACAATGAGGACAATGCTGAACGGTAAATTTCGTTATGTACTGTGACAACATTTCTCCAATGTACGAACATCACGCAAATGTCCAAGACTCGATGGGGAATCAGCAGATAATTTAGAGAATCATACCGGTACATAAGTGTTATCTTAGAATGGATGAGCTTTGTCAAGCATTTCAAAATACTTGATAATTGCAACCACAAAAAACATTTTAATTATTAATATCCATTCTTCTACGTGGCAAGGAATGGCACGGGACCGACTCAACACCTCCCAACTTTGCACAAAGACAAGGCGACTTTTTGTGTCGACTTGTCTTTGTGCAGAGTTGGGAGGTGTAGAGTCGGTCCCTTGCCGCAAGGAATAAGCAGGAAATAGAGGATATGTGATCAACTTTTGCGGATAGAGTCGTCGTCAGTAAAACGGCAATCAATCAAGCGACTAATATCTACGTGTACCATATGTGAATATGTCAATGACGTGCCAAGTGCACATGATGCGGTTGACCCAACCACCGCCTTGGTGTTAATGTACACAAGAGCAAGCATCACACACCTATGTCTGACATACACGAGATCATGCATAGATTATATGATCCATGATGCCAAGCATCAGATGTCTCCTCCTTAGAGTCTTGGTAGAGGCAGCTCTGTAATTAACTTATACTACTAACTGACTTGGACTTTTTCATCCAGAGATCAAAGTGTATAACTCTTTTGCAGAAATGAGATTCGCTAATTTCCAGCGACCCAACTTAGTCGACACTACATCATTACTCTTTATATATATGCTTATGAAACGAATAAATGTTCACGATCGCACTAAAAAGTTCTGCATTCAAACGACCAGCCGCTAAAATACCAGCGAGTCATCGTGAAATGGATGGGCTTAAGCGGGGTACGACAGCAAACGATATGAAAGAAACTCAATTGTCGGTGGAAACGAGAGACGTTTTTGATAATGTTAGGTCAACCGTCAACACTGCGGCAGAAGCGGAAACGTGACCGGAGGTAAAGTGCGAATGACTGCGACTCTCGTACCCTTACCAAAGGATCACTGCCAGAGAGGCATCCTCACGCCGTGGCATAACGTACAATTCTACGAACTTACATACACAGAGGCACCTGTCGCATATCGTGTGAGAGGATTTGAGGGAACAGTTGAAAAGCCGGACGAGTAACTCCACCGGGAGTGTGAGTGCAACGTGCGCGATGAATAGCAACCTCCTACTGAGCTGCCGTCACACCATAGTGACGTTAAGGTAGAACGAGGCATTTTGCAGCAAGATGGGGGTAGAGAAACCTGTTAAACGGATTCGACGACGCAACGAACGCTCAATTCCAGGAATCGACCGCGGAATTCAAACGATCCGAGTATCTCGGGACGCGCGACGACGGCCGTCACGACGACATTCACCCGAAGCTCGGCCAGTGTGGCCACTTGGAATAGCCAGTGGCTAGGAGCATTTCCCACTGCGCCAACTGGCTGCCCCCCGAAACGATCGATTGCGTCACGTACGCGCTGTTCCATTGCGGTGTAGATGTCGTTGGAAGTCTCGGGACTTGGTCGTCGCGGTTTATGCTTTCGAATGGACGGACACTGTATATGGTGCGAATGTGCGGTGAACGAGTTCACCCGAGTTTCCACCAGTCGAGATGCTATTTTCACGTCTTGAATAAAGGTAACCGCATAGTGATAGAGAGAGGAAAGGATTGACTCTGAATTTTTATCGGTTTTAAGACAGAAATACACACTTGTAATTCAACCCAAACGATAAATAATAAATTTTATAAAAGTAAACCCTTCTATATTTTTTATACATAATTATATGAAGCATTCTCTGTCAATTCAGCCACTTTTTTTTCGGCTCTCTCCGATTTGCCCTGTAATTGATTATATGAATGTAACGCTAAAAGACACTCTATGTGAATTTTTTCTGATTATTTAAAATAATTTTTCAGAAAATGGCCTTTTTTATTCAAGTGCAAATATCTCAGAATTTTGAAGTTACTGAAAAAAAATGTCTGCACATAAAAGTTGTCGTGTATTATTAGCTTTCGAGCGGAATATTCCAAATAATTGTCACGTTCCTGTGAGTATGATTTTTTTCCGAAAAATGGAGGAATTATTTTTTAAATAAAAAAAGGATATTTTTTTTTACTGAAAACATTACAGTGTATTGCTACATGACTGTTGATACCACAAAAAATCGCCAGAGTGACACCGATCGATCTTCTGGTATTAAAAAATGCATTTGTGTGAAAGTTCCGAAAAACGGGGGCATTATTATTTTTTTAATAAAAAAAAGGTTACTTTTTTTTGGCTAATAAAATTACAGAGTATTCTTGCATGACTGTATATATTGCAAAAAAATCATCAGACTGACAAGAATCGAGCTTACGGTATTAAAAAAAAATTATTCGTGCAGAAGTTTCAAAAAACGGGGGAATTATTTTTTTTTATACCGGAAGCTCGATCCGTACCACTCTGATGATTTATTTGCGATATCTACAGTCATGCAAGAATACTTTGTAATTTTATTAGCTAAAAAAAAGTAACCTTTTTTTTTTATCAAAAAAATAATAATGCCCCCGTTTTTCGGAACTTTTACACAAATGCATTTTTTAATACCAGAAGATCGATCGGTGCCACTCTGGCGATTTTTAAATGATATCAACAGTCATGTAGCAATACTCTGTAATTTTTTCAGTAAAAAAAAAAATATCATTTTTTTAATTAAAAAATAATTCCTCCATTTTTCGGAAAAAAATCATACTCACAGGAACATGACAATTATTTGGAATATTCCGCTCGAAAGCTAACAATAAACGACAACTTTTATGTGCTGACATTTTTTTCAGTAACATCAAAATTCTGAGATATTTGCACTTGAATAAAAAAAGCCATTTTCTGAAAAATTATTTTTAAAAATCTGAAAAAATTCACATAGAGTGTCTTTTAGTGGTACATTCATATAACCAATTACAGGGCAAATCGGAGAGGGTCGAAAAAAAAGTGGCTGAATTGACAGAGAATGCTACATATATAGTCATATTTTTCCCGGGTATTCATCCAGGATACCTGATAATGTTGATATGTCGAATTTTATTTACTGTCTTTACTAGTATTTCAGTCAATATGTATAAGTTCAATGGTTGCGTTCACTATTTATAGAGGATAACAACGAACGAAATCCACCTGCATTTCTCGGCATCAAACGATCTACTGGAGCTGCATCTCCATTGACGCGTGATTAACACGTATGTCGTATGCCACACGCGATTGCGATAACAATTAACAATGTGATGTTGGTCTGGTATGGACTAATGCTTCGTTTAACGATTTAGCAACGATTGCATGGCTCCATCAAGTGCAGCACTTGGATCGCAGCACTGCGCATACTATTGCAGAAATAGTAATGCGGGCGGAACATCAACGCGCCCATGCGAGCAACACCATGCTATTCGATTGATCAAATCAAATAAACATTTGATGCGCAGAAAATTAATAGACACATGTCGACGCAGCAATCAGAAATTCTAATCTAAGCATTTACAGTTGAAATTCCCTTTGCATCTGTTATCATCTATTCACGTCTTCTATTTATTTTATTCGATTGCGAGCTCACTAAATTTGTATACTTTATTGGTAGAATGAACTGTTTAATGTATTGTAACTACCAGATCGTTTATGCCTCGACCTCGCATTCTAAATCCATTTGAACAACATATACGTATATCTAAAGGGGTGGTACTCTGTCTCGGTGCGTCGGGTACTGCAGGGGTGTTGCAGCAGAAAGTTTTGCTGGCTCAGCAAAGGCAATGGCAGCCAGAAGCGGCGTCGCATGTGAGTCCGGCAGAGCTTTTATTTCGGATCTGGCGGCTAAGTCTGTAATAACGATGGCACTATACTGCTGGGCTCGGTACGTACTTACATACATACGTTCAGTCGGCCTTTATCCCTACGTGTCTCGGAAACATTGGGCATTCGTTCTCTGGAGCGAGTCTACACTGCACCAGTGAAACTTTCGCGCAACAACTTTTCCAAAACACATTTATAAGCTTTTAGCCCTCGGGAAAAAGGAGTCTCGCTTCACTGTAAAAATTGCAAGATATGTTGCTCTGGTAGCCTGAGTCTTAAAGTGGAATTATGCGGATTGATGGAGATTCAGCCTATCCCTGGCGCGTTAAATATATCCAACTTTGTGCCATGTTTATTCGTAGATTCCTGGTGGATTACGGAAAACTGAGCTACGGATGGCAACTCTGTTATGGAAATTTGTAAGTGAAATTTATAAAATCCCTATTCCGTGTTTTCAAGTTTATCTATTTCGGAATTTGCTGTCATAACCAAAACCAACCAGTGTCGATGAATGATTGCCCCTCGGTTTAACCCGGATTGTGCCCATCGGGGATTAGTGACAATGTTGAGACTAGAAGTAATTTTTGTTATCAAAGAGACTTGCTTTAGTACAGTTGATCGTATACGATTTTAATTCTCTGAAATCCTAGAGGAAATGTTATTAATGCAACGTGGATGTGAATGTAGGCCCATTGGATAATGTGAATTTTGGAGCAACCAAATGAACATCCTGCAGGGGCTTCGTATTTATATAAGAGAGGACAAAGTATGAGTGAACACTCTCTAGGGTATCGTTTTCACGCGATCTAGAATGATGGAAGAGAGATGTTGTGAGTTAAATTTTGATGGTATCAGTTGAAATTAAATACTCGCGTTTATTACGTTAGCAAAAATAAACCGATTTCTTCGTGTTATCTAAAGGAACATCACTTCCGGTCGCAAGATCCAACCGAATTTTTTTTCCTCTAGATATCAAACTTTGGCCTTCACAATCGTTCTCAAGTCGCATGTTCTAAATATTCAGTGAATGTAGTTTCAAGTGGAACAGGGAGAAAAATCCCGGTCTTTTCATCGTTTTCCGATGCAAAATCGGCGGATGAAGTGTTAGTCGAGAATTGATGTGTCAGTGAAGTTTATGCCGTGTACAAAGTTCGTGAACATTGTGGAAACGACGAGACGAGAAGAAGCAAGTGAGAGTAACTGTGAAGGTTCTATTTCAGCTAATCAGGTCAGGAAGATCGCCCTCTGAGCTCTCGGTCGCTTACAGCTTTTCCCGCCAGAGTAAACGTATCATCCTACATTCCAAGCGTTAATTGCGTTCTTACCGAGCTTGGCGTCGCTCGCTACCCCTTGAGCTTTCAGATCTGCCATTCCCTAAAGAAACCTGAGAGACGGTCCTTTTTGGCCTTTAAGCATCCTTTAGTAATGGTGTTTGCTTCTCTTCTATTCCACCTTCTTATCACGCGGACTGATTAACACCTACCATCTTGCTCAGCTGTGAGAAGAGGCTTTGGCTAAAAATTCTTGTTCCCGTCAACCAAAGGAACAACAAAGTAGCTTTTCAGCTTTCTTCCGGAGCATTATTCATGGGTATGAGAAATTCAAAAACTTCTGCAGATGGTGAAAATGACAATGGGATTATGGGATTGCTTATTCTTAAGCCTCGGCGCGATTATCAATGTTTGTCAAAGGGCTTAACGAACACTACCAACGCAAAGGAATATCTTGAAAGGCTCGAATGGGCTAGACGCAACGTTGATGGTGAGCTAATGGTGACCTATGTTAATTCTACGTCGAACGGGGCAACCACCCAGCGGCAATAGCTTCGGCCACTAAATTATCTTGTGGCTTATTGTTTGACCAGTACTACCGCTAGCACCAACGCTCTTCCTAACGCCTCGGGCTCCCTTCTATACACTCTACTCTACCGAATGTCCTGTATATGTTGAATATATATATAGTAGCGAGTGAGAAGCTTCCCTAACCACCTGACGTGGTGGCCGCAGCTTAACAGTTTTCAACGATAAACTACACAGACCAGAGGACAACCGACAGCATCGTCCAGTCCCTCGAGCTATATCTACCTCCTCTTCTGGCACTACACCGTAGTCTAGTATATACTCTGCACTTTCCTCTGTACCTTTCCAAACTGTTTCGAATTGGTCGATCCACCGAGCTTGACGTGTACGCCCGCGGGCGTCGAACTAGTTAACATCGATTCACGAGCTAGCTAACACGGTATCAGAGTCCAAGGGAATAATGCTGGGTCAGTGCACTGTCGTCCTCCATATCAAGAGCCTCCGGCTCGCGTCGTCGATGTCGCAGGGACTTGATGCAACCTCTCGGGACCCGACGGAACTAACTCTCGACGAACCTTTATATTCATCGCCTCTGTTATCATATTGTTTCCTTCATCCTTGGTTTGTTTCAATAATTGCATATGCGTACGGCTTTTATCCTCGAGCCTACGTCATGAACAGAATCATACTGACCATATCAAAGCCAGAGTTGTTTTCGTATCAATTTCATTTTGAGTAACCTTTAATAAATTGGACATATAAGGTCTGATTCTAAATTTTGTAAGGACAATCTATTAGCAGACTAGATACATGAAACTTATGACGGAACTTGAAAGTTTCTTTCAAGAATGGCACTTTACCTCACCATTGACTTGTCATTCGTGTTACTGACATAGAATTGTGCACTTTGTAAATTGCTGTTGGTTTACCATCGCCTGTCCGTGCGCGGCGACTTCACTTCATTACTGACCGTTCGGCTTACAAACGACACGAACTCAACGCAACTTGCAACTCCTGGTTACCCACGAGACACATAAGGGCCTTCGATCTCAACATCGAGTAACTTCCCGACTTCTCATAGTTAGAAGGATTGTGGTGTGTTTGCAACACCAACCTTAATGGTGTACTACTGCGCCGCCGGTTTGTAAAGTGAACGTAGTTGAAACAACATGGACACTCGTTAATATGAGCGTTTGCGTTTAGTCTTCTATCTGAAGATAGATACTAGATGACTATGAAGGTGCAAAACGCAAGAGATTGTTGTATGACTTGAAGAATGTTTTGAGATAATCTACACGATGGAACTTTGGGGTATCGTTATCGTAGTATACCTGAAATTGGGCGAGAGAAACTCATAGATCTGCGTTAGCGAAGCATACGCATGAGATGCTGAGGTAGAAGACCGTCGCTCGAAGACTTTATGGGCTTCGACGGTGCACAATGGGCCGTTCTCATCCCTTTGCTTGCGTATTTCGAGGGGACGTTTATTCTCTTCGAAATCTCTGGCAAACTTTACGACCTTCCTCAAACACACCTCTAGCCATTCGTCGATCGAGAACTTGCGAATGGGTGATCGCATATACGAGATAGATCGGTGTATACGTTTACAGTGATGTATATTGTAAGCTCACCGACGCAAATCCACGTCTTACTAGGAGAGTTTATGCATGACTCTCGTTGTGGCCAGCGTACGTATATATGCTGTCGAAAATGGCTTCGTAAACTTAATAGTCTAGTTTCGGTCACGTAAATTGCGCTTTTAAGGTTTGTACGTCTATCCTTTGGTATCCCGGTTGATTGTTTGCCTGGAAATGATTTCACGTACTCAAAAGTTTACAAAGAAGTGTACCGATAACATTAGAAAAATCCTTACCGTGTGTTAATTCGTTACCAATTCACATAAACATTTTTAAGTGAAAGTGATGATAAAAGGTGGTTTACAACGAAACAATTATTTCCTGATTTAATATGCTTCGTCAATATGGCAAATGTTTCATCCAGATGGGTGTAAAATAAAGGACAGGGTTATACAAAAAGCTAGGATTTAATGCCTTGCAAGATTTATGGAAATGTCAGACGTGCGTTGGCACAAGGAAAAAGAGGGGAAATTCGTTTTGCTGAGAATATCCATGCCTCTAGGGTTCGTTGAGAAGTACAGGCCTCCGCGTGGCGCGCATGGATGATGAGCTCGCGAGGCTTTCTGGTTCTTGCCTGCCTACAGCCAACCCCTTGATACTTTCATTCGCGTGGCACCCTCCAGTTCCAGGACATCGTTTTCGGGCGGTGTCTTTGCTCACTATCATGCCGTTGGTAGGTCACTAAATTTCAAGGTACTTTCTTCGTGGATGGTGCGAGCGGGCAGTACGTCTCCTTGTAACAGCGTCGGCATTATCGTCGCGGCGTGCTGCGACGCCTCCGTTCGCACGTTTTCCCAAGCTTACACAAGAGAAGCGTGGCGCTCGCGGACTGCGATGCATCCCCTCGCCTCGTATTTCACAGTCGTAAACAACCCCCACGCTATAAAACCTTGTAATAATACATGCTTCCGGTACCCGCCAGCACCAGCAGCAAAAGCGCGCTCCTCACAGCCGAAAATGTTCCTTCGTTGATGTCAGGACCTTAAAATGGAACTCTTGCACGGCATACAAGACTGGTATACCTTACGAATGATATATTTTCGGGACAATTGAGTAGGGAAGCGTAAAGGATCTAAATGGTACGATGTAACGACTGTAGCCGCTCTTGACATTTTTATTGAATCATCATTCCTGGTCGTATATCATGTCGCCAAGTACACTCCGAGTAATCATTGTCGTAGATCTTCCAACATGTTTTGGTGTACGTCTTGCCAAATGTGCACAATAAAATCTGCGTTGTAGGCTGTATTTTATTCTTATTGCTCACACTGAGAAAATATACCAAATACATGGTTGTTAATTAACTGGATTTGTTTCGAAGGTATTAAATGACTATGAAAAATTGTTGCATACATTCACTGTTTCAAAAAATGCATGATTATTATTATCAGTATTATCTCTGTTCTAAAGTTTGATATAGGAGTCTCGAGAAACGATAAGAAGTTTCCTGAAGCGTCGCCTTAGGTGCTGTTGCGATTCTACCGAAGGACCTCAGTCTCTACTGTAACCATATGTGGTAGACAAGAGGTATGTGCTTTGCAGGGTGCTACAGGTATAGTTGCCCGAAAGAAACTGTCCTGTATGGCGCGCACACATACACTTGTCAGTTTCCTAATACCTCTGTGAGGCATACACTATATCTTGTGCCAAATACCGTCACCCAGAACTCCTTCAGACGTGCCGAGGCACTCCACACAGAGACTCCGAGTGTTGTCTAGTCTGGGAAACGAGAACCCAGCACCGAGAATTTCACTCAGAAACTCGTGGTCTCCAGGGTGGAGAATGTGACAGAAGAAAGAAAGGTGCCCTCGGAACAACCTGTAGTGTAGCAAACTCGGAGATACGCGTGAGACATATACATAGGTAGACAAATGCAAGTATGGAATAAAAACAGGTGATGTGCAAATGTGAGAACTCGTGCTCGTGTACAGTTGGTTGAAAACTCAAGAAACTACTCGTTTCGAATGTACTCATGTTGTACATGACCGAATTGAGCCTCGTCATCGAATACTGCACACACAGAAAGGATTGTTTTATGTTGAGGTTGGTAATACGATAACAATAATAAAACAACTGCAAGTTCAAATGAAACCTGGAAAGCGTGTAACAGCGGAAACGGGATCGTTTATCTTGGAACTGTTATTGTATATTCATATACCAATGCAGCTACTTTGAAGCTTTTCAGGCTAATTCCCATTCAATTTGTCATTAAAAGTGATTAAACCAATATTTTTGTCAAAGGATGAAAATTGCATTACAAAAATGAAATATCTGCGTATCGTCAAATATGTGGATGATTGAAACGATATTCCATAATACTGTAGGGAATATCGTTTGGTAGAATCACCATAATTAGCAAATGATTGGATAACTCACAACCGACATAGCATTAAAGCATCGGGTTGAAAATATCATTTTCTCGTATATTATTCATAATTTTACATATATATATAAGTAAATAGAAAAAATCGTACAAACCTGAATTATCAGCGAAAAATTGCCCTCGTTTTATTAAAAATAATATCTACAATAGTTATGTATGTAAAATAAAATTTTTGTTACACCTCGATCGTCTTTTGTTTTCGCCGTTCGTCTTTTGTTTTGCCCTGATCGTCTTTTGTTTCACTTTCCAATCATCTTTTCCTATTTCTCCTGATCGACCGTTGCTTTCCTTTCCCATCGTCTATTACTTTCCCGCCAGATCGTCTTATGTTCTTACCAGATGCCCGGCCCGGCTTTTGCTTTCACGTCGAGAAACTCGTTCGATCAGCTTTTGTTTCGTCCCGATCATCTTTTGTTTTGCCCCGATCGTCTTTCGTTTTCGAGTCGGAATTATTCGGGTAGCTTGGTATCCCGACGCTTGGGGTTAGGATACTCGGGTCAAATCGCTCGCATTGTAAAAACAACCCTGTTGTTTTCTATCTTTTGCATTGTAGTCACTTTTCTACACATACAGAAGCGTGTTGTATTTTCATGGTAACGATCGAAACAACACGCTAGTAATTGTATAATAAGTATGACTACAATGTAAATAACAGGTAGCAACGCACTTGCCCACACAGACTGTACTGTCGTTCATGGACGTTCATGAACTGTCCATTGGTCCGTTAAACGTCCACATCCACAGTCGACGATATATGCATTTCTATTTAACGTCTATAGATAAAAAACGGAACATCCATTGGATATACATAATACGTACCACCTTGATCGGTCGGAATGTATACAAAATGGATGTCCATGAAACATTAAGTAGAATACCTCGATTAGATGAATCTATAGTACTTTAACGAGACAACCAATAGACGTTCAAAATTCATCTACAATTTGATAGATGAAATGAGAACGTCCATTGCACCATTTCTGCATGATGGAAAATGAACGTCATTCAGGGCCATAAGGTGGACATACACTAAAAGTCCAGAGGACCGCATTGTATGGCTGCACCGTCAATACGTCAACTGGATATCTAATGTATGTTCAAACTTTGTCTTCGCAGAAACGTACCTAATGAACGTAAAGGGAATGTCTATTTAGGGAGTGGACGTACACCAGACATCCGAAAAACCACAGTGAATAGTAGCCAGTTTAGTGCATCAGCTGGACGTGTGCATAATGGACGTTGTCCTCCATATCCATAGAACATCAGTTGCATTTCGAATGAACATCACCCCATGCGGCCAAAATATGTACACATGACATAGTATATACATATTACACAAAAACAAAATATGTAAATATGTACACATGACATAGTAAGTCAGATCGTAGTGTGGCTGATCATTGTCTCTACATTATACGTCTAATCTGGATGAAAAGCTAAACATACAGGGGACATCTATATGCATACACTAAACATCCACAGTAAGCAGTAATCAGCACCAATTCTATGTAATATGGTTGTCCCTTGAACATACTCGTAGATGTTTATTGGACATACATTTCACGTCCGCTGAACGTATAATATGAACGTCTAAATGTCATGAAATATATGTTCGTTGAACGTCTTATGGATAGCTGTTTTCACGTAATCGATGACATCGATAAGATATTTGATATATGTCTATTATATACCTAGTGGTACGTTCAAAGACCGGCGACATTACCTAGAATTGGTGCCGATTGACACTTTCTGTGGTTATGTGCTGGATGTCCATTGATGTCCCCGGGACGATCGATTCATCCACCATGGATGTTCAAAAGACGTACCATGGTCGATATATTCTGTGTGGGTGGCAACACGTTTAATTTTTGGAGTTTATATCAGCTTTTAATTATTTCTCTATGAATCGATAATAGTTATAATGTTATATAAAAAAAGAGAGTGCCGAAGTTGTGGATGAAAGAGTTTATTAACTAGGTTAACTAGTATCATAAGCGTACGCATGTGTATGATGTAGTAGTCTGAAAATATTGAAATTTTTATCGATTCGTTGATCTACAAATTTATATATGGGTATGCATACACTGCATGTACCCTTTCACACTAATACTCCCGCACATGATTGTACCATCAGGCCGTTATACGCGTTCGTCGTTTACAATCGTTGGCTCGAAATTGTCCTGCGCGTAGGTTGATTGGTACCTGGTTTTCATGAATGGTCACCGAAATGCGCGTGGCCGTTATCAACGATTGGGGCATGGACGGGTGTTCGCAGCTGCAGCGATGCTCCGAGCGAACTTTGCGAACCGCAGTCAGGCGAGCCTATCAAGTAGACATCTATATACAGTCCGCACGTGTGCAAGAGAGTGTAGGAGAACGATAAATGGTGGGCGCTGTCCTTTTAACAGGCATAAACGGCCGAATACGTATTCGGTTGGATCGTTAAAGGCTTTAAAGCCTAGAAGTATTCCGCACGTATACCTAATACGTTTTCCTACGGCCGTTAAATTCAGACGTATAAAAAGAAAAATCCGTCGGAAATCTCCGCCATTTCAGCACTAACTCATGTACATTTTTTGATGCGTCATTTTGCATAGCCACGTTCGCCTGGAATAACACCAAGAAATTGCTACTTTTATTCTTCTAAAGTATAGAATATCACAGAAATAATGGAGTCCGTAAGCTCGGAAAATGGGGCAAGCAACTCTTCCTTTTCTTGTCTATTTAACATGAACCATTGTAAGCATCGAGTGAGCATAGCCAATCTTATAAGCAATTTTCTCTACCGCCTAAAGGCTAGTACCGGTGCCTAATAACGACGGCGTAGGCAAAACGAAGAAATCTTGCTCGTAGCGCACGCGTTCTTCCTTCCTTTACCCCTAGCAAAAGCTTCGGCTAGCTCGCGCGAGCACTCATAAATTTGACGCCGGAATTCCATTACTCCACAGTGCAGAATCGATATTTCACCGTGGAAGAGCTGAGGAGGAAAAGGGGAAAAAGAGAAAAAGGTGGAAACGAGTGGAGGTCTCCCTGTACTAGCGTTCGCACGAAACCCCCTACCGTACACCGTGTGTTCTCGAGATAAACTCGAGTTCGCGTCGGTTCATTTGAGTACCGGGTGCGAACTGCGATCTCTTCGCAGTCTCGTGGTTACCCCCTTCTTCCTGACCTCCAACACCTATGACTCTTTCAACGTAAAAGTGTATAAACGCGATTCGTAGGATTTTATATTTAATTCTCGTAATTGAGTAAAAATTATTTCTCCCCATTTCTACAATCAGTTATGATGGTCGGACAGATACGGGGTATGTGTCGTCATTTAAGGGATCTTTCCAGTGTGACGGCCCGAAAAATAGCCTATTTTCATGATTTTTTTTCGGACGGTTACTACACGCCAATCAATCTGAAATTTTTATGACCTATTAAGGTAATCATGAATGACAGAAACTGATTTTTTATAAAACGATTTTTATTATTTAAATTTTTTTTTAAGCGTTGAAAATAATTTTGATGGTGGACATCCTAGGGGTCGCAAATTTGATCTAAAAAAAACCCAAAGGATTATTAATTAGTATGCGATCGCGCTATGGAGGCTTTTTTAATCAAAATTGACAAAATGGCTGCGGTTTGAACAAAAAGTACCGATTTTAGCCGCTTTTTTCGACATTTTTTCTTTAAAAAAAATTGGAAGATTGCAAAAAAAGCTTCCATAGCACGATAGAGAGTAGCGTGAAGAATGTTCTCCTAAAATTTGAAAACGATCGCTTGAAAACTATTCCCTGGAGAATGTCCACCGTTTTGAAAAATGTCGTTTCGAGAAAAACGCATTTAAAGTTTCGAGTGTAGAAATTTCATATACCTAAATTATATACTTACGACTAATCGGCGTTGACAGGTCCATAAAGTATGCCAGCGAAATATTTCGAATTTCGCTTTAAAAATTTGTAAGGATGTTTTTGAACGTATATACTAATGGATAAAACGAAAAAAAAATCGATTTTTTTTCCCACTGGAAAGATCCATTAATGATCTTTCAGTATTAACCATCAGACTCTAGCTGATCCCATTTGAAGATAAATAAAAAATTTGGCATTATATAAACGGTTGAAAAAATGAAATATTTTTTAAAGAAACCTTTTTCTTCCTTACCGAAGAAATTATTTATTGAACTGTCGAGTGACGCAGCAGCCCTTCGAAATTAAGTATCCTATATAAAAGATAGAATCGAAAGGGTACCAGGAGTTAGTGAAGCGCCTGGGAACCCACTTATCGGCTGAAGTAGCTGCAAAGTCACTCGGTCTCGCTCGCTAAGAGAACTCTCAGAGTACCGAGAAATCCTACGATGAAATGCTATATATACTCACTTCGACGGTTGGCAGGTATACTGCAACTACCGTATAAAGCATCGCGTGCTTTGCCACAGAAACTGGTCGCTCGCATGAGTCTTGCGAGCGTGTAGAAACTTTGAGCTTGAAAGAACGGATACGACGAACTTGAAAATTTCCTCGGTTCACTCCGACATTTCATCGGTTGATAATAAACTCTCACTAATTCATCGAGTGTATAGAAAGGTTCGTTGGATGTTTTCCTTTTTATATCGTCTTACATAAAACCAAGATCTTTGAAAATTACTATAGAATTATTTCTTACGTCTATACGTGATCATTTCGAATAATATTGAAACGAGAAAAAGTCAAGCAATCTTTCGAAATCATAATTGCAAAATGTTTTAAATCTATTTATTTTGGATTTTATCAATTATATTTCATAAAAATGAAATCAAAACTGTGCAATAAAATATTTGATAATATTTTACGAAAAAGATGTTACAAACATTGCAATTGTGATGACTTTTGATGTTCATGATGATAATGATTACGTTTTTATAAAATCCATGTAGTTCAAAGCGTTTTGTAAAATTGCACGTATTTCAATTTTCCTTTTCAATTTTGAAGAGAATAGGATAATATCGCTAAGAACGAATTTTTATTTATTTTTATCCTGTATTACGCATTGTCTATTCACGCGATTCGGTCCAAAATGATTTGTTGATTCTCCTTTTCAATCGACTTCGTGGATGTTCTTCAGGAAATTTTTTCGCTTCAGCATTTGCGTTTTAACGGTGTCGGAGGGGTGAAAGTCCTACGGTGAATTCGGCAGGCACTTTATCTGTCGTGGTCCGACCATCATCGACAAATAAAGTGAGGGAAGCGCTGAAGGAAATGAAACGACGGGATTTCACCCTCCAATGTCATGCCGTGCCGCCATAGTGAAATACGTACTCCTAAGGTACTTTGCCACCGAAGTCAAAACTTTGAGCACCCCCACAAGCTTTCTATCGCACCCTTCATATTTCTCATTCATGGATTCCAGCACATTCTTAGTCTGTTGGTATTATAAATATTTTTTATTCTTTTTTTTTGGTTAATATTTCTCCCTCCGTTGGAGTTTCCTTATAAACGTATTATTGCTTCGTGATAGAGTGCGAAATCGTTCGTGACATTCGCAGATACTACGATTATTGCTTCGATCCATTTTTCACTGTCCCGGACATCTTATCTTCTTTTCCATATAAATCGTTAAAATAATATCCATACTATAAAAAACGTCAGGCACACGAGGAAAAAAAAATTCAATGCATGATCATCTCTATACGTGAGAAACTTCATTACATTATCTTGACAATAAAATTTTTTCGATCGCCCTTCTCAGAGTTGACTCGAGCGATTATTATTTCTTTTGTATTATCCGTGCTGAGCGCAAAAGATTAATATCGCTTTGATCATCGAGGTTGTACCAAGCCGTGAAAGATAGTCGTTCGGAGACCAAAAAGGGAGGAAAAAAGTTTTACTGGCGAAAGGATGAGGCAGCGGATTCCGTTCGATCGCCACCTATAGCAAAGCGAGCACTCTGCACTTTGTTTCTTGACAAAAAGGAGAGGCGATGGAAACCGGGCGAGCAGAGGACGACAAAGTCTCGTTTAATACTATGCGCTTCGACCGGATTGCTGCTCCACCTTCGTCCTAATCATTTTGCAGCTCAGTGAATCTACTTTTTGCTATGAACGTGGATTGATTTCCCTGTGGCAAACGTTTAATCTTTTCACTCTGCTGTAATAATAATAACAGTGTAACATTGTGGTGCAATTTTTCCAGGCCTCAGACTCATTTCGCACTCACGAAATTCTTCCCCTCTTGTTTTCAAATGTTTTTACAAAAGGGCGCCAGCTGCCGAAGCGACAATGAAAACAAGAGAATGATGATGAAGAAGGAAGAATATTGACAGACCAGAGATCGGGGAAGATTTGGGGCGGTTTGTATTTAGTTCAGTTAAATTTTTCAATAAATAAAACAAAAATAAATCAATTTTCCAAGACTTAAAATTCCAGGTCTTCGTGAAAAAATGAAAAGTGCGAATAAACACATATACTTAAAGTGCTAAAAAATGCATCAAGTAATATCATACACCACTAGAATCTCAACAACGAGGCTATTAATAACTGTTGATTTCCCGCGGTGAATTGCATGCGAGCAAATATTTGCTCCAGCACTAATTGCGCTTCCTACCGACACTCAAACCACAGATTCACAACAGCGTGCACATAAACTCGTTTCTAAATTGCAACTTGGCTTTACGCCTTTGACGAACATCCTCTTCTCGTGTTTTTTTTATTTTCTTCACTCTGTGTCGAAATGGGCGATCCTTCAAGCTTTATTGAGGGTCGAATCGAGAATCGAAGCCGCGGCGCACGGAACACACTCGCTCTTTCATTTTATTTTACCTTTTTCTTTTCTCGTTCATTTCCGCTCACGGTCTACGTGCCCGCTATACTTTGTTTTGTTTTTTTTTTCGGCGGCTATTTATGGTATTTGCACTGTCATTATTCCTTTGGAAAAATAGAAGAAAGCATGACTATCAATGCAAGCCATATCCAATTCCAGTTTCGTAAAATACGAATATGTTTTTTTAAATTATTGACGGTATTATTATCCTTTCTTAAAAAAGACATGGCACATCGAACTCGAAAGACTGAAGGCGCTTTTCGAGTCTTCCGATTGGTCGACGACGGCTGTTTCAGAGCCAACTTCAGTCTGTTGAGGGCGCCGCTGCAAGTCGCCGCGTATGGCGCGCATTTTGAACTGTCGCTTTCGCTGTTCTGTCATCACCGCTATAGAGTCACGTATCGCCAGTGACTTTAAGGTAGTTCTGTCGCGAAGGCAATCCAAATTCATATGCATGAATTTTTGACATGTTGTAATTTAGCTATTCAATTTTACTTGCACAAAATCTTGAAGGCTTTTACCGAGTATTTGAATAAACAATTAAAACTTGAAAATCAATCTTTTTACACGGCGCTCACGGGAGGGCTGGAAAAATTGATCTTTAAATCGAAAATTAACATACTTAGATCAAAGATAGAGAAAAAATAAAAAGTACTACGGATTCGCAAATCATTCAGGACTTGATGCATCATGAAAAAAGGTGAAGTCTCCGGAATAATGTTTAATTGAACCAAGGTCAAAGTGCACGATGCAGGGCCAAATGACGTTTCCGAACCTAATTATTGTAAAAATGAAGTCAAATCCGCACTAAACATATCAACTATTTACAAATAATCGTTTTAATTTGATTACGACAATTTCGAAGGATTCTCGATTATTTTTTATATTACTATTGAGGCAGTCAAAGTGATGCGTATGATTATTTTTTAATGTCATATAGACTCTGAGATTTATGACTCCGGCGTACCGACAGAACTACCTTAATGGCTGCTTTTTTCGTAGTTGTGATATTGAATAGAACTATCTCCATACAAACAAAAAGTAATCGATGAGTAGATCATTATTTTTGCACAGAGGTTTGAAAGGTTCTCTTTTTTTTATTTCTTAATAAAAGCGACGCTGATCTTGGTGATGAATAGAGTTGTAAATCCGTAATTCTTTTGGAAATAGAATTTATAATACATTTGACTTTGTGATTGTGTTTTTGAAAATTATAAGTTGCAGCGATTATAATATCCTCTCTTAAAAACACAGCACATCGAAAGTAATTATTTTATGGGATGATATAGGAACGCTGTCCATTAGATATATCAGTTCTGAGGAATGTCTAATAAAACTGCCTTTTTATAGCATCTGAAATTGATGGTGATTGGTAGAGAGGTTTTAAAGAGGATATGTAATGATTATAGCAAAAGTATGTCATGAAAGTAGCGTAATTCTGACTACCTGCTATTTTGGGTAGACATATATATTGATTCTTCAGGATCGTTTTAGCTAAAAAAAAGACGCAAAATCACCAAAGCATACACTGAGAGAAGAGTTTGTTGACAGTTAACAAATCTTGGTTATGGCGAAATGAACCATTTAGTTATTCTTATTGAATCTCACTTGAGCCAAATAAGATTTGTTGACTATTAACAAACAGTTTCCTTATGCCCATGGCAGAAATGCTATGGCGAATGCGATATAGAGGGGGAAGTCGGATGCGGCCGCATGGGGGCCTGGTTACTGATCCGGACCAGACCCTCAGGGGGGACTGGCTACTGATCCGGGCCGACCCCGCAATAGGCGAAATGCCTCCAGGCGGGGCGAATGCATAGAAAAAAAAATACTATTAATAAATGTCAGCGAGCTTCATTTGCGACAAGCAAATTTTATTTAGCTCAAGTGAGATTGAATTAGAATAACTAAATGGTTCATTTCGCCATATTTAATCAAGATTTGTTAACTGTTAACAAACTCTTCTCTCAGTGCAGGAAAATAAAATTGGTTGTATATACTTGGTTTTTTTTCGTCGGCTATTTATGGTATTTGCATTGTCATTATTCCGAAGCATATAACTATCAACCCAAGCCAATACCGGTTTTAAAAAATACAACTATGTTTTTTTATATAGTATAGACATTATTACTATAAATGGAAGGAAATTAATTGTAAATTAGCAGTAGAAGAAGTATCGTTTTTATGTTGCTTCTAGACCCTTCGTAATACACCTGATTATTATTACCTCCACATTCTTGACGTTATGGATATTTTATTCTGCAGACATTGGCCTTACGTAGGAAAAACTTACATTGTTACTGGTTAAGCATAAAACGCGCCGGGAAAAAATGTTTTATAAAGGGCTCTAAAAAAACATCGTTGAAGTATGCTTCGGTGAAAAGAGCCAGAGAGAGAGAAGAGAATTCAAGTCTCGTGAAGAGTGGGTGGCAGCGAGTATTGTTGCGTAAGAGAGCTTTTTTTAAAAATAGATCCGGGTTACGAGTAACGTACCGAAGCAGTACCTAGCTCACGGAGTATTACGATCTCGTAAATAATACGGAAAAATATGTGCGACGCTAAGCATTTACGGATTACATTGTACTCGTGCCGCCTCGCTGAGCATTACATTGTACCCGTGACGCCCGGCAGAAAATAACCTTGCGTTGGAGTGGTTTAAAAAACCTGAAAGTCGGAGGAGGGGGAAACTACTCAGCTGCATTGTTTTTAATGCCCTGAAAGCCTTATTTGGCATTTCAGATCATGATATTTTTAAAAAACTTACATTCGCCTAAAATATTTCTAATTCCTGGAATGTCCATGCATTAAACATCTTACATTAATTCTCTTTCATGTCGTCGTGATGCCCGGAATCCAATATAAATCTTCTGGTTACGTTGAAACAACGTCGAACGAGAGGCGAGATAAAAATTTACTACAGCTTTGCCAAATTTGTCACGCTCAGTTGGTCTCTGACGAGAATCCTTTCGTTGATGTTCCACGCGAACGAACTGTTTCCAAATGCTCTCAACTATACACTGAATGTATATAGTAACAATGTAGTATATATGGCTTCTATATGAAGCACAGCAAAAAATTGGCTTTGAAACGTGAAACAGCGAACTCTTTCGCTTCAGCGAAAGTCAGATGGGGTTGTCCAGAAACTCTTTTCCAAGAAGGAGAATCAAGAATATAGTATGATAAACTATACTCTCGATCCACCGGAGCCCGGACAGTTGTGAGAAGAGTTAAAGCGTGTTGGGATTTCATTGAATAGTACCTCGTTAACGTTAAAAATCTAATTAACGTAACAATCCAGATTGGAATGGGAGGCAAACGAGCCACTTCTTTAAAGGCCTTTACGTAATTTAATTAAAAGCAAAATTCTAACAGTTCCTGCTATTCCATTCAATTTAGCAACTTTATGAAATACATTTTTCATATAATGATTATTTAATCATTTTCCACCGTGAGCTACAAAATTTTGATTTTTTATTGTATTAAAATATCTTGAAGTCTATGTGAAAATCATCATTTCTACGATGTAAGGAAAGAATTTAATTAAAAGTAAGACCTTTATTGAGAGTTTTCTGAGGCAGAAAGAACAAAACAATTTCTTATATTTTAATTTGGATATCAACAGTGAGAAGTTTTTTTTATTTTATGATTAGTAATTAAGGAAGAAAGCGCTATAGTTTATTTTGCCCGATGGATCATTGTGGCCCATTCTCTTCTTTTCTCCAACTTCCGGAAAAGTCACTCTGCAGGAGCATCACGTCCGAGGGAGAGGAGCTCACTTTCTTTTCCTCGAGGGATGAACGAGCAAATAACAGAATCAGCGGCACCTATGCTCGTGGGTAAGGGTGAAACTCGCCTGCTGGCAGTTCGGCCGGCCTCCGTAGTTCCATCCCCTTATAACCTTATTTTCGCTCTTGTAAGATAAGTTACCACACGGAATTGAGCTTCAGGCTGCGTTTCTTATACGTCTTCGTAATGTGAATTGCAACCCTTTCCTTTCACTTTGTAACCTTTGAGACATGACCAAAACTTTGTTTGTTATATGTTGAGATGCTATTCAAAAGCACTAATCATGAAGACGAAATTCTTTTGACACCCCTTTAAGGCCTGTAATTAATTGGCTGTAGTGAAAGTTATTTATCAGTTCAGACTTCCCTCGCCCTCTCAAATTGGGTGGGGGTCAAAATAGCAAATGGACAAAATAGCCAATAGCTAAAATAGCGAATTTCAAAATAAGGAACGTCTAAATATAGAATCACCATCATTATGAAATTCGCTATTTTGACTATTCGCTATTTTTATTGCATTTTAATAAGATTGGGGGTCAAAATAGCGAATGATAAAAATGGCGAATGGCTGAAATAGCGAATTTCATAATGATGGCCATTCTAGATTCAGACGTTCCTTATTATGAAATTCGCTATTTTAAGCATTCGCTATTTTTATCATTCGCTATTTTGACCCCCACCCAGTCGGCGAAAAAAAAATGAATCTTTTGGACATTTGCATTGGACAAAATTTTTCGTTCAGATAATCTTAGTGGTACTTAAAGGGACGTTGCGAAACATTACGTAAACCGAACGTTAAACATTCTCAATACGAATGTCAACCTTTGTCTATTTCACAGCTTTTTGTTATCTCAAAGAATGGCACAGTATAACAGGGACATGAAACGGTTGAATATCGCGTAAAACGCAGTCCGACAGGTAGACCAGAAATTTTCTACCCTCGTGGGTTCTATATACAAGAGACACGAAGAGCTGCTGCAGGAAAATTCACGTGGGTTCACAGCAATTTTACGTCCTGACGCGTCGTCCCAACTGAGCGCGGTAGCACCGTGCAGCACGAGACTTCCGTCTCGGCCGATTACGCTGGAAAGGTGAGCTCGGGTCGACGTTTAATGCTGCGAATGCATTAAAGCCGATAGCGAGGGATTCTCCAGTATCTGACGCAAAATTTACGATGCACGTGACAACGCATACGTGGACGGAAACGACGCAGATAGCTACGTTAAAGGTGCAGGCATATATCTAATCGTATCCATAAGAGGCTGTTAGACAAACGCCCTCGGACTAGATTAAATTTAACTCTTTGAATCAAAGCTTGAAAGGTCACCAAGTAAAAAAAATATATATTTTAATTATTCTTAATTTATATCTCGTACATTGTTGCGTTTGCCATCTGCCTATTTCTTCATAATGCATCAGAGAAAAAGAAAAAAAAAGAATCAGTTTAATAGAGAAAGGTCCTCACATAGATAACTTAGATTGATAGTGAAAAAAAATATAATCGAATTTGACGCGATTAAATAAATTTGGAAACTAAATATATGAAGAGTACGTAAAAAAATGTTTGTATTTTTTACGTTACGATACACTTTGGGGTTATCGAGATATCAGAAAACCAAACAAAATATAAGCAAATGGTTTATCTCGAAAACGGAACACCGTAGGCTCTTGAAATTTAGTACTTTTTCTGAGGGTATATAGTACTATAATACCACAAAATTACAACATTTTTCGGGAACATTGAAAAAATCGTGTGGCTGAATTAGTGTGGAATGAAGTGATGCGGCTCGAAACGAGATTATCTCGAATCTGAAGTTCTCATCTCGAGCTTGCGGTATGAAAAAAAAATCATAGTCTCGCTCGATCTTGCTTAAAATAACAAATGAGATCGAGCGAGATCTTGAAATTTATGACAGATAAACTGTCAACAAAATAGAGGCTATGTTATGGTTCTGAATGCGATAGTATCGCACGATACGATAGGATATGCTCCATTAGGCGCTGCCACCGACCACGAAAATAAAATTGTGTGCCTAACAGCTTCCCGAAATGTCGGCATGGAAGTATAGTATGCTCCCAACGGCTTTAAACGTTGATTGTCTAGTGTAAAAGGACTACACCGAGCGAAAAAGTTTCGATAAATCATAGAAATCTTCGCCAACGAAATTAAATACGTATCAGAACGTTGTTCTGATAGGTTCAGGTCGAGATTAAATACGACAACTACGTGAGAAATGGATTTGAGTCTCGAATTGCACGAGGACTACGGATGTCTTCGGATTGTTCTGAAATTCTGAATATCATCGTAGACATCATAGACATGGAATCGTCCTTGAAAACTGACTTATAGATCTCAAAAGGTGTACTGTACATAATGAGGTTTACTTAAAAACCGATCTAAACGTCTATCATTAAGAAACCATCATCCTGGAAACTCAGAAAGTTAGCGTACTTCTACGAAGTGAAAAAACTTTCTTTAATGTTGAACAAAAAACGTGACCTTCATCTTTAATGTAGCGGTGGATGTACTCCAATGATTTAATAATTTAATTGATTCAAGGCTACAATAACAGCACCAGGTATTTGATATAAATAATTTCACAATTTACTCTATTCTTCTCAGCGTTATCCATTTTCTGAAACATTAATATCATTGGAAATAATTAAAAAATAGCGAAGTTAATAGGGAAATAAAGAAAAACAATGTCAGGCTGTCAAGACGAGATTTCGAGCAAAATTCAAGCCGAGAACGAGAGAAAAATCTTGCTATGTTGATAATCTCGAATTGAAATGACAATCAAGCTGTCAAATTCTCGACTTTTTCTCGCTCGTCTCGCTCGTCCGCGTCACCAGTGGAATGTCCCATATGCCCAATTCCTTATGTCGAACCATATAACATTTTTTACTTAGGTCACCAATCAAAGTAGAAATTTTGGTGTTGCATCAGACATAAATCAGGGTCAGACAGGGCCCTGATCTGAGACATACGTAAAACGCTTAATATATAAACGGAATAGCATATTCTTTTCGCCTTTACTAATGAAAGATGTCTAATCTTCCGACGACAAACTAATACTAGTTACGACGAGTGGACACGATATTGTCTTTCTCATCGCTACGATTGCACTTCCTTAGACTCTGCGGTCGTTGCCTTCCAAAGTTTAATATTGAATCAGTTAAGGACCAAGAGATAGAACCAACGTGGACGCTGTTACACTCGGACAACGCTCACTGTTGACAAAGTGTTACGGGATTTGAGCTCAGTGACTCAAGCCACAGCGGCACCCACGAGGTCGAGCCGTGTCGCGTTAGCCCAGCCGCCGGAAATGCACAAGGGCTGCTGACCCACATCCACCTTACTCTCATGACAATAGCCGCACTCAAGTACATACCTCGAGTTCCCCTTCTACTATATTTGTCCCCGTCTACTATATTCGGACGGATAAAGGGCGCGGTCTCTGCGAAAGTCTTGGTGCGACCTCATTTTTTTCTTACCCTCCCGATGCTGCTTTCCTTTCACGACCTCTTTTTTTTTGTGTCCACACTATATTCAAGCTAAGCTAAGCCGGCATTTCGGTCGATCATATATTTCATCCGTCTAAATAGGACCTCCTGGAGTCTTCAGAATTCTAACAAACACATTGGACAACGGAGAAGATACATGCACATCATCACCTTTGTGGTTATGCAAAAGCATTTTGCAGCCCTGGCGAGTTGTAAGAAAATTTCTAACTTGTTGATTTTCTTCATTTCTTGCAATATATTTTAACAATAAGTGTGAGAATTAAACATTCTCATTTTGATGTCCTTGTACTGTTGTTTGTTATAAAATAGATTTGAAAATGGCAAACGAGGTTTTGTCTATGAAATTTTTCAAACAATGTATATTTTTGGAGGTGCAAATATGGAGGTAATAAATTATTGAAATACTCGGAGCCCGTCATACATTTTTTCAATGATACGTCTCTACGGTATTAAACATTTCTGAATCAACTCACCTTATCGACTAATTCGTCTGTTGATATGATGATCAACCACCGTGATATCCTTTGAGGTATCGATGCACCTGTTGACAAAGAAAAATAAATGATTCTATTGCATTATTTCCAAAAAAACTTTATATTACTTATTATCTTGAAGAAAAAAAAAATTTGTTGAATTGGAGAAGACAGTTTTGTGATCATTACTGGTAAAAATTTTTTTCGTCCCCCACCAGGGTTTTTCCAGAAATATATAAAAACAACATTTATCAAAATAGCAATCTGCAGTTAAGAATGATTTATATTTCTGCTCGAGATGATCTTTCTCACTCTTTATATATCATTATACACAATCATCGCAACACAAACTTATATTCTCAAAAGTAATAAAATACTACGAATACTATGAAACAATTGAGGCTAAGATTGCAATATGATGGTTAACATTGGAGATACCAGTAAAAAGTGTAACTACACCGAGAGAAAAGATTTCATTGCCGCCAAAGAAATGGGTGGATTGTTTTTTTTTCATTGACTTCAACGAAATATTTCTTTGATTTCAATGAAATAGTGCATTTGAATTTCAAAGAGAACATTCCATTGCCTGTAAATAAACATTTACTTAGTGAGCATATAATAAAGAAGCAGTTTCATTGTTTTAAAGAGACGTTTTCATTGGTTCAAAGAAACGTTTTCATTGATCTCTCGCTCGCACCTAACCTCACTTTTTTATTTTCCGGTTCTCCCGAACGAACGGCTTCGAGTTTCGAGGCCCCAGAAGCTTAGCCTATTTCTGCCGTACTTCCTTACATACTCTCAAAATTTGAGCTTTATCTGCTGCGTACTTCAGGAAAAAATAGGTTTCGAAATTTTGAGCTGGTAAGAAGAAAGTTTCATTGAATCAGAGACGATATCTTTGAAATCAATGAAAAAGGTTCATTGGTTTAAAGAAATGTTTCTTCGAGTCAATGTCACTACTTTTCACTGAGTTTGAGATCATTCAAAGAAAAGATAGTATTGAAATTCAAGTATTTCATTTCATTGACAAAGATTTCCGTGAATCAATGAAACTTTTTCTCTCGGTGTACAGTCCGACCGGAATTTGTTCATACGCTGTAAATCCTCAACCCTTATCGCAGCTCCGAACCTGGATAATGTCACAAGAGACAGACGAAAATAGGACTGTGTTACTCTCGTGCAGGTCCAAAGTCCTAATATACTGGCATACGTTACATGACCTGCTGCAGTCAGCACGACCCGTATCGGCTTTTACTGTTTTTGTACAAAGTAACAGGGACGCGACGATGCTGATGTCGAGGCGGTGCACCGTAGACAGATAAGCCAAAGTGAAACTTTGTATGCACATCGTGACTGCAGCGTCTAGCCTCTTCCGGTCGTCTCTGCTCCGTTTCCGCCGACTCCTTATTCACACCGCGCTCGCCACCACTACTTCGTCGGTAACTGCGGTCAGCAGCCGTAGAAGCACAGCTACCAACAGTAGAAACGTGGCTGAAGTGTGTAGGGGTGTTAAACGAACCACATGAAATACGTGCTAATTAACTTTTCCCGGCCGCTCGTACATTATGACTTGGTTACAAGACTCTATAAGCATTTCAACATTTAATAAAATTTATCAGAGACCGGTAAGATTCGCTGATAAAAAGAAAAAACGACGACAATTTTTCTTAGTCTTTGCACTGAGAGAAATTTAGATGGTCCTGGTAAGTATTCAGTGATAATTATATTTTTTTAGTTCTGGTGACTAGTTACATTTTCGTATACGAAAATAGTCACCTGGATTCATAAAATATAATTATCACTGAATAGTTTCCAGGTCAATCTCAATTTCTCTCAGTGTGATGGGTGCATAGGTAGAAGTATGGTTTGACCTTATTGAAGGTAAGCATAAAAATGTCTAGCGGGGAATAACGATTGGACATGACTTTATTTTCCAAAGACTGAAAACATGGTTAAATCTTTTTTTAACGAAAAACTTATTTGCCTCGATACGGTTACTCGTACAGATTTTCGGTGCATGTGAGCAAGACTTTGAAATGACAGAATGTGCGAGTGTCGATAACCGGAGTATCGTTAGGAGGAAAATAAAGTTAATAAGATGCAACAAAATATTTACACAGTAACGAAGGAAAACCGACATCTAGGGAAAACAGTTTTTGTTTTAATGCCCACCCAGCAGGAGATCGTAATTAGTGCCCCTCAGACTTTTAATTACTTCTTCAAAGCTTATTATGTTCGTAGCAACTTTGTCGGCCTTTGATGAACGCAGAAAGGGGAAGACCTTCTGTCGTAAAGAACCCTTTTCTTGATATCCTCTTTGAATTAAAAACAGGACAGGGACTACAGTTTTTTGAAACTTGACGAATTAATGACATTCGCTGTCAAGAAAAATAACCGGCGTATAAGAAGATGGTATTTTGTATACGGCGTAGTGCCATTGCTTGAAAACTAGTCATTTTAATAGTTGATGTAAAGAAAGAAGTTGAAAGTGAGGTTGGTAGGTGTTAACCCAAGTTAAAAAAAATTATATATAGCCCGACACATGAAATTGGGCATTGAAACAGGTTTTGCTTCCTCATAGAGGAAGCTTTGTTTTCGTGAAAATTTTTTTTTTCAAGATTTTAATGTCAGGACACTCAGAATGGTCCAAAACGTCGAGAAAAGTGGTTTTAAAAAAATGTCTGCATGTGTAGTATGTGCAGATGTCCTTGTAAGCACGATAACTGTCGTAAATATAAATGTATCTTCGTCAAATTTGGCATGCAAGTGGACTGCCATACACCAACGTTTCGGATTGTAATTGACGCAAATCGGTTAGAAAATTCAAATTTTACAGCATTTTGAAAATTTTGAAAATATCGTTTTCACGCTATAACTTTCGCAAATTATTAGATATCGGGCTGAAATATTGTAGGTAAATGAACTACCATCAAACCATGATGTATACCAAATTTGGCGAGAATCGATAGAGTGGTTCTAATTTTATTGCAGTTTCAGTTTTTTTTTAATGTCCGCAAAGACTTCAACTCCTGTAAATTCTGAGATATCCGACTACAATTTTCGACATGGTTTCACGATTATTGATTATTAATGATGAATTTAGTCAAAGGAACTATCGATATGTCGGTAAATTTCGATTTTGGTGAATAAAAAAGAAAAAAATGCCGTCACGAAAAAAACAAAATTTTGAAATTTTTCACAGATTTATCTTAAATTTTTTTCATATATGGACTATCATCGAAAAACATTTGAGTACAAATTTGACGCAGATCTGTCTAACTGTTCAAATTTTATGGTATTTTGAATTTTTCAAAAAATCTCATTCTCGCGCTGGCTCCTGCAAATCATGAGATACCGGGTTCTAATTTGGTCCACATATGGACTACTATGGTACAAGGTTTTAGTAGGAATTTGAGAAAAATCGGTTACACGATAAAAATTCTTCGACACTTTGAATTTTTAGAAAAATGTCTAGAGCATAAACAAGCCTGCAAAGTAGAACTTTGCAGGTTCAAATTGCTTCCTCATTATTTTTTGCATTTTACAAAGCTTCTACTTTCTCATATGGGTAGCTTTGTAAAAAGCGAAAAATTATGAGGAAGCCATTTGCAAAGTTCTACTTTGCAGGCTTTTTTGTTGTTGTTGTTGTTAAAGTGGTTAAATTTTTTTAACAATGGCAGCTTACCCATGTAGTCGATGTAAATTGAGTTTGCCATGTGCCTGTATAAAAAAAACTTCGTATTGAAACTTAGTATCCTGCATGGTGACAGTACTACATGATTGTATGTATAGAACGTGTAATTGCTATTAACCTCGACGTAGGAACACACGGGGGCGTCATGGGCAAGGGTTGTGGTCACGGAGTGGTCAATCTCCTTGCCAATCTGTCGGGCTTCCCTCACCGCACACCCTCCCGTTAATTACGCGGATCCGATTACCATGTGGGTAACACAGGGACGCAGGTTCGTAACTTGCGTTAATCCATGTACACGTGTGCACGATCGTTATATCAGCACTCTGTACATGCATGTATTCTATGTTTGGTTGCCAGTTGAGAAATCTTATTTAGTATAGGGTAGCAAAAGACTTGAGTGATAATTTAAAAACTGGTAACACATTAAATCTCTTTGGTGGCATTGACGTGCTGGTGCGTCGATATACTATACACTGAGATGAAATTCCGAAATTTAAGACTTGAAAATCAACCATCCCGGGAAAATAATGAAGCTCAACAACATTGCCATGTTTTGCGAACGACTAACTTTCAATTATTTATTTGGAAGCCAACCGGACCAGCCAACTAGATGCAATATGTGTACTGTCCAACTACTATTTCGTTGAAGCTCTCTGCTCCAGACGCACCACATTTGGTAATAATGAATTTCATTGAAATTTACTGAAATTACGAATTCCCATTAACGCGTTCGGTGCCCGTTCGTACGGAGTTATATAAATCAAGCGGCGTTCGATTTGCCTACCCTCCACGTTTATACTGTCCGCGAACCAGCATTGAATATATTTCTTCGCTGACCCTCATCCTACTCAGGATTTACCGGCGCCTCGTTCAATCTATACGATATGGTATGCTCCAAAATGCTGTGCACGAAACAGGCATATTCACTTAGTGATACACATAATCGCGCCTTTTTGACCTACGGACAGTGTTGTTCCTGTCAGTACTAAAGTATGAATTCAGTACAATTCGGATTGATTTCGTACCACAGCACCACCTTGACGAATCTAGTACCACTTTTCTAGTACGCAACTTAATCCCTACTTTTTAGTACATTTTTGCATTTCAGCACTTACCGATTGTCAATATTACACGTAATTATCGACAGATGATGCAGAAAACACAGTTTTTCGAACATTAGTACCGAATAAGCATCCCCGAGGATTTGTCAATCGGTGACGATGCAGTGATTTGTTACTAAATCACCCACACAGAACGTACTGTCCATTGGACGTCCATGAATGATCCATTGGTCCGTAAAACGTCCACATCCACGGTAGACGATATATGTATCTCTATTTAATGTCTATAGCAGTCTTGTAGTTGGACATATCACAGTGGATAAAAACGGGACATCCATTGGACATACATAATATGTACCACCTTGATCGGTCGGGATGGATATAAAATGGATGTCCATGGAACATTAAGTAGAATACCTCGATTAGATGAATCTGTAGTACTTTAAAGAGACATCCAATAGACGTTCAAAATTCATCTACAAGGAGATGTATTTGATAAATAAAATAAGAACGTCCATTGCATCATTTCTGCATGATGAAAAATGAACGTCATTCAGGGCCATACGGTGGACATACACTAAACGTCTAGAGGACCGCATTGTATGACTTCACTGTCAATACGCCAACTGGACATCTAATGTATGTTCAAACTTTGTCTTCGCGAAAACGTACCTAATGGACGTTAAGGGAATGTCTATTGGATGGAAATACACCAGACATCCAAAAAACCACATTGTATAGCAGCCCGTTTGGTGCATCAGCGAAACATGTGCATAACGGACGTTGTCCTCCATATCCATAGAACGTATATACGTAATCTTAGTATGTTATAGGCGTGACCGAATATTGTTATTATTAATTTTTCATTGACTCTTGGCGGTTTATTTTTTCTAATGGAATTTTGCGAAGCACTTCTCGGGTGTGAGATCGTGATCGCTAGATTCAAAGCGCGCGAAACTGAAGCCTAATTCAAATTTCACTAATGCGAATCTCTTACAAATATCGGCTGTAGCTGCTTAATAAATTAAATCAATTCATCAAGCAGCCACAATCGACGAAATTTATCTCAAACAAATTGTGACGAGTCGTGGCGAAATTTTTTCACAATTTGTTTGAGATAAATTTCGTCGATTATGGCTGCTTGATGAATTGATTTAATTTATTAAGCAGCTACAGTCGATATTTGTAGGAGATTCGCATTAGTGAAATTTGAATTACGCTTCAGTTTCGCGCGCTTTGAATCTAGCGATCACGATCTCACACCCGAGAAGTGCTTCGCAAAATTCCATCAGAAAAAATAGGCCGCCAAGAGTCAATGAAAAATGAATAATAACGTATATACGTAAGTCAGATCGAGGTGTGGCTAGTCATTGTCTCTACATTATACGTCTAATCTGGATGAAAAGCTAAACATACAGGGGACATCTATATACATTCACTAAACATCCACAGTAAGTAGTAATCAGCACCAATTCTATGTAATATGGTTGTCTCTTGAACATTCTCGTAGATGTTTATTGGACATACATTTCACGTCCGCTGATCGTATAATATGAACATCTAAATGTCATAATATATATGTTCGTTGAACGTCTTATGGATAGCTGTTTTCGCGTAATCGATGACATCCATAAGATATTAGATATACGTATATTATATACCTACTGGTACGTTCAAAGACCAGCCACATTACCTAGAATTCGTGCCGATTGACACTTTCTGTGGTTATGTGCTGGATGTCCATCGATGTCCCCGGGACGATCGATTCATCCACCATGGATGTTCAAAAGATGTACTATGGTCGATATGTTCTGTGTGGGCAGGCACTAAGAGTGGAACTTGTCAGAGCCGTATTTTGAAGACTATGTTTTTAATGTTACTAAGTCATTATTATCTAAGCTTATCAATAAGTAAAGGTAAAAAAGAGAATCTCTATGCTATAACAATAGCAATTCTATTAATATTCAATGCTATGTTCGTTTATTTTTGTTTTCAGCAATTTGAATAAAAAATGTATTTAAATTTTCGCGCCATATATCCAGTCGGTACCGTTTTAGTACATTTTTTCCCCGAGAGTACCATCTAGTACTTACCGTAGCGAGCTTCTAGTACAGCTCATTTGGCCTTCGGAACAACACTGCCTACGGACAGTCGGGAGTAAAAAATGAATCTGTACAAAAAACAATCGAAGATTCATCTACCAAAGAAAAAAGTACGCAACTTTATCCTTACTTTTTAGTACATTTTTGCATTTCAGCACTTACCGATTGTCAATTTTACACGTAATTATCGACAGATGATGCAGAAAACACAGTTTTTCGAACATTAGTACCGAATAAGCATCCCCGAGGATTTGTCAATCGGTGACGATGCAGCGATTTGTTACTAAATCAGGCACTAAGAGTGGAACTTGTCAGAGCCGTATTTTGAAGACTATGTTTTTAATGTTACTAAGTCATTATTATCTAAGCTTATCAATAAGTAAAGGTAAAAAAGAGAATCTCTATGCAATAACAATAGCAATTCTATTAATATTCAATGCTATGTTCGTTTATTTTTGTTTTCAGCAATTTGAATAAAAAATGTATTTAAATTTTCGCGCCATATATCCAGTCGGTACCGTTTTAGTACATTTTTTCCCCGAGAGTACCATCTAGTACTTATCGTAGCGAGCTTCTAGTACAGCTCATTTGGCCTTCGGAACAACACTGCCTACGGACAGTCGGGAGTAAAAAATGAATCTGTACAAAAAACAATCGAAGATTCATCTACCAAAGAAAAAAGTACGCAACTTTATCCTTACTTTTTAGTACATTTTTGCATTTCAGCACTTACCGATTGTCAATTTTACACGTAATTATCGACAGATGATGCAGAAAACACAGTTTTTCGAACATTAGTACCGAATAAGCATCCCCGAGGATTTGTCAATCGGTGACGATGCAGCGATTTGTTACTAAATCAGGCACTAAGAGTGGAACTTGTCAGAGCCGTATTTTGAAGACTATGTTTTTAATGTTACTAAGTCATTATTATCTAAGCTTATCAATAAGTAAAGGTAAAAAAGAGAATCTCTATGCAATAACAATAGCAATTCTATTAATATTCAATGCTATGTTCGTTTATTTTTGTTTTCAGCAATTTGAATAAAAAATGTATTTAAATTTTCGCGCCATATATCCAGTCGGTACCGTTTTAGTACATTTTTTCCCCGAGAGTACCATCTAGTACTTACCGTAGCGAGCTTCTAGTACAGCTCATTTGGCCTTCGGAACAACACTGCCTACGGACAGTCGGGAGTAAAAAATGAATCTGTACAAAAAACAATCGAAGATTCATCTACCAAAGAAAAGAGATGTCAAAGGGGCGTGTATATTGATATTAAATCGAAAATACGGCAGACAGCGATAAGCTCAATGACGGAAATTCTGACGACGGAGTACGAGGCTTCAGGGTATATGCACGGGACGGTGGCAGAAGGGAATCGCGAAAATGAAGGATGCCATCGGGCGAAGCCAGTTCGCGGTGCTTCAACCACGCTTGTGACAGGCGACGCTGGTCGTGCCAAATTTATGTGCGGAACATGCATCCATCCAAATCCATCGACGAGTATTCGAGAGGGTGTGAGGAGTTTTTATCTCACTTTTGCGCACGCTCGTTTCGTACGGTCCTCTCGATGCTTCGTTCGAACGAAAAGGCGCACACGAGAAAAAGGGAAACGCGGGCATCGGTTTTACATTTTTCAAGCCGATAATTTATCAATCTCGGGTGGCCTCCGGGCTGAGCCACCCCGACGCGTCGGCGAACGAACGGTCGAGCCACTAGCGGCCTTCCTCTCCGTGCTGGCAGGAAAATAATGAGCCTCTTTAAAGGCCGGAAGTTCTCGCTCGCGAGACTGGAAAATCGATTTTTGTACTTTGTCCGGATGACATGGCTCAGCGTATACCGTTGATCCGTGGGTTACAACCGATCCTCTGAAAACTAGCAGGCGTCGCCTGGTGAGGTGGAAATTTATTCAACGCCAAAAATCCACGCCTATATGCACTATGCTGCACTTCCCGCATACCTGGTATTATCGTTTACCATACACGAGAGAATTCGGGGTTGCATGGACCCTGCGATTTTCGGAACGTACGTCAGATCATAATTCCTGCTCAATTCATCACTCCACAAACTATGTCGATAATGGCTAGACCTTTTCTGACTAAATCTCAAATTACCGTTATCGGCAAATATCAGCATAATGAATATGAACAATTTAAAAATCATGTGCATGGAAATTTCTGTGTCGTGACAACATAAAACGTTGACAACAAAAATTGTTTTGTTAAGCTAACAAAAAGATTGGTCAGCCCAGCATAAAGATTTGTCAGCCGAACAAAAAATTTGTCAGCATCGCAAAGCTGATTTGTCAGCTGAACAAAAAATTTGTCAGCATCGCAAAACTGATTTGTCAGCTGAACAAAAAATTTGTCAGCATCGCAAAACTGGTTTGTCAGCTGAACAAAAGATTTGCCAGCCTAACGTAACGATTTTTGTTGTCCTCGTTTTATGTTGTCACAACACAGAAATTTCTCTCCGTGTGAACACTAATATATTTTCGTCGATTTTTTTAGCCGTCCACTCTCTGCTTTTGTGCGCTCCCTGACTAGCTATATTGATCAGATCGAGTCGAATTAATTTGTACGGCCACTTTGTTTGCGCTACTTTTTAAATTTATTTTAAAAATTACTTTTACACTTGCATTGTATATATTTACATTTGTAACCGATTATGTGCTGTGTGTATAATAACTTATTCTGTAATTTAGTACGGCTTCTTTTTTGCCAGCTGTTCTTTAGCTCTCAAGGGCTTGTCCGGTCCAATGTACAATAAATAAATAAATACATATCAATAACTTAATTATAGTACAAGTAACTATCCCATCCTATCTATTTTTCTCAGTGCGGTCGCGGTGTAATGGTCTACAGTATTTCCCAAATGGCCAACGTTTAATTGCAACCTTCGTGCTACAGTGAATTTCAAGTAACTAGTAAAGTTGCGTATAAAGTGTCTGAATATAAAGGCCAGTGTGACTGGCGTCGCCATGAGTAAACCCATCACGGAAGCTCACATTTTTAGCTTTCACGTAAAGGTTATTTGAATCACGTATACCGCAAAAGCTAAAGCGCGTTCATAGTACATACCTAGTGGGGTAACGCGAGGCTCGATGATTTGTAATTCATGAGGTCGGCGCATCTTATGTAAGCGAGAGTGGAAGGAGGAGACCAAGAGAATAATTTAAATAACAAGAGGGCTCTGCTATATGAAAAGAGTGAGCCGTCAGTCATGCTACCTCCGAGACGTTGGAACCTCGCTAGGGACGCATTAATTGGGACCCCTAATAGCCGGAGAATAATCGTCTCCTTTGTTCTTACGCTGGCCGGAACGAACTGGGTTGTTTTCATGGACGCTAATGGCCGTCCTTATATCCTAGTTGTTAGTACGTTCTGTTACCACCAGCAACAGCAGCGCCAACGACGCCAGATACACAGTTTCTTAAACAACTGAAAGACGCGCTCTTTTACCTTTTAATATGCGCTTGTGCCCTGGCTAAACGCTTTTTATCTACTGTGTGCTAAAATAAAACCTCTCTATTCTCTTCGTTTACGCTGATGGTTCGCAACGTAACGGTGAAAAATTATGTTTCATGAATATCGCTCAAATATTACTATTTTTTGCAAACCTCCCATTTATCATGCATTGTCCGAACTATTTTTATTATTAAACGAAAGTAGCAAAAGTAATCCGTATTTCACTAAAGTATGATATTTCACTAAATTAACAGTAACGTAGTTACGTTAAGGATGTAGGAGCGTGATGGGGTGCTCAACTTCCTGAAAAGTGAGAATTCAGAGAGAAATTCGAACACTTCTCGATGGAATAAAAATCTGAAAAAAATCAAGCATAGAAAAGGTGCGGAAAAGATTAATTTAGCATATTAATAATTGCAAAATGTTATTAACAAATAGGTGAAAAAAAAAATTGTTCAACAAATTATCCGTCAACCTAACTTTTTTATTGAATGAAAATGATTCGTTCAATTTTCTGAATACGTATGAATTTTTTCAGAATTTTGTCTAATGTTTGAAAATTGCGGTTTTTTTTCTTATATGAGCTGTATTCGCGAATCTATTTGATCAATCGTTTCGAAACTTCTTGGGTGTAATGGGTGGTTTTGTGACAAGCACATATAAAAAATTCGCGACTTAACATGTATTTAAAAAAAAAATGAATTCCAAAAAAACGAAATTTCGATGATTAGAAAAAATTCTGAAAAAATTCATACGTATTCAGAAAAATTAACGAATCATTTTCATTCGAAAACAAAGTTAGGTTGACGGATAATTTGTTGAACAATTTTCTTTTTCACCTATTTGCTAATAACATTTTGCAATCATGAATATGCAAAATTAATCTTTTCCGCACCTTTTGTATGCTTGATTTTTTTCAGATTTTTATTCCATCGACAAGTGTTCGAATTTCTCTCTGAATTCTCACTTTTCAAAGTTGAGCACCCCATCGCGCTCCTACATCCTTAAGAGTGAAGAGAGTTAATATAACTACGAAAATAGTCACCTCGACCAATAAAATATGATTATCACTGAATAGTTATCAGGACTATCTCAATTTCTCTCAGTGTGGCTAAACGCTTTTTATCTACTGTGTGTTGAAATAAAACCTCTCTATCCTCTTCGTTTACGCTGATTGTTCGCAACGTAACGGTGAAAAATTATGTTTCATGAATATCGCTCAAATATTACTATTTTTTGCAAACCTCCCATTTATCATGCATTGTCCGAACTATTTTTATTATTAAACGAAAGTAGCAGAAATAATCCATATTTCACTAAAGTATGATATTAGGTCAAACAAAAGTAAATTTAGTCTATTTGAAGATATATTTCAAATTACCATCTCGTAAGAATGGCCAACAACCAACAGTGAATGCACATTACACTAAATTAAGCCGAAACAATAGACGACGCAAAACAAAAAAGACAATCTAGGCAGAAAGACTTCGGTCGATGGCCAATTGACAGTACGGGAAACAAAATATAAGATATGTATTTATGTAATGTAATGTACTATAAATGTACACCCCGAAAAAAGATTTGGTAATATTAACTAAAATTAACTATTCAACACTTAATTATTTCAATCAACGAAAATTTACTTTCCCTCCAACAATTATGTATTTCATTCAATTTTTCAGTTTTTTTAATTTCCAACATATTTATTTATTTGAATCAATTTTCTGTGCAGCGGTTACTAAAAAAATATTTTATTTATTGCTACGAAATACTTTCTTAATCCGGAAAAAAGATCTAGTTAAAACGACCAAATACATGTATTATATATTTTTAAATAAAATCAATTAGAACTATCTTATAATCCAATATATATTTATTTCCTTTCATCATTGGAGTTTATTATTATCAACATGCAACATTTATCGATTTGATTTAATTCTTGTCGTATATTTATATAAAAATTATATAAATAGTTATATAAATAGTAGACGGTCCCCATAGTTAAGCAGCATTATTTGCGGTCATAACTTGGATGGGTGACCGCTTAGCCGCGCACTGGTTTGCGCGCCAACTGCTGAGCGGAAAGCAGTTTCTGAGCTTCTAAGGGATAATGAGGAATATCCCAATCAATTTTTTTTTTAATCACTATTTATATAACTGCCAACCCAAATAAATATTTCTTAGATTTGAATATATTTACTATTCAACAAGTATATTAATTACAAATAAGAAATTTTATTTCCGATACGTAGATTCTAGTCCCGTTAACACGATCTTTTTTCTGGGTGTAAACTCGTCGCATGTTTTGTATTGTGAATAAACTCACAATTACTACTACTATTCCAAATTTGCCATTATTTTCTCTTTGTGTAATGTTGTTTTCTAGTTGATAAATTAAACGATAATTTAAAAATATGCCTTATGGAAAGACATTTTTATAATTTAATTTATATTGCAAAATCTTCATGGTCGTAACGGTTTAAAGGGGTAACGTACCTTTTACGTGGGCGATGATTCGTAAATTGGAACGAAATCCAAAATGTCTTCGCAAGCAATCCAATATATATTTACTCGAGGTACGGCTTTGTCGACGAAGGTCCCTCGCATTGCCGGCGAAGCAGTTGAAAATTGAAATAGATTACACGAATGGTAGGTACTCGTCGTCCTCTCGAAGCGAAGGAAACTTCGTATATCGACAGCACCGACTCGGTATTCTTTAGAGAGAGTAAGCATGAGAAAGGATGAGAAACTTCTTTGCTCCGGGAAGTCCGAAGGTAAGAGTGAAATCGGCGCTACGCTATATGTGTACTAGAGGGACCAAAAGGCTGGGGCTCGAACCCAACTCATCCCCGCGCCAAAATCGATGCTGATTCGATCACCTCTGTTAGGGTGCTGTTCCCCGAGGGTGGCTTCCTCCCTCTCAAGTACGCAACGCTCTCGTCTTTTCCTTTCTTTCGTTTTTCTTCCTTCCACGATCCGAGTCACTCCGCTTCAGCGTGTATTCGACCGAATACGTGGGCGAGCGAATGCGTCGAAAGGAGCGAATCAGCATCGTCGCAAAGAGGAGTCTTCGAGATTTACATAATTCCTCGTTCGTTATCTCTGTTTACCCACCGTAGCGATGAAAAAAAAAAAAAAGAAAAATTGTTCGACATATCCGCCCCTAAAAGCCCTTCCAGCTGTTTCGAGTCAATGGTATAATAGTAAATCCACCCCCCACCTCGAAGTTAAGTCAGCAGGATTTTTTTTTTTTTCAATTTACCTTAGTTATTTGTTCTACGAGGAATCAATGAATTCCGTCTCACAGAGTGTGTGAGAGAGAGAGGGAAACAGATATCGATATGAAATTTTTCAATCACACTTTTCACTTTAAATCTATCGGTTTAAAAATGAATATTTTTCTCATTGGCAAAACGGGATATTGCGACTGCAATTTTTTTTACAAACTGTAACAAAAAATGTTATACTCTGGACAATGAATGACGTAGGGGCTGCCAATTTTTTTCTTCACAACCAGTGTTGTTCCGAAGGCCAAATGAGCTGTACTAGAAGCTCGCTACGGTATGTACTAGATGATACTCTCGGGGAAAAATGTACTAAAACGGTACCGACTGGATATATGGCGCGAAAATTTAAATACATTTTTTATTCAAATTGCTGAAAACAAAAATAAACGAATATAGCATTGAATATTAATAGAATTGCTATTATTATTGCATAGAGATTCTCTTTTTTACCTTGACTTATTGATAAGCTTAGATAATAATGACTTAGTAACATTAAAAACGTAGTCTTCAAAATACGGCTCTGACAAGTTCCACTCTTAGTGCCTGATTTAGTAACAAATCACTGCATCGTCACCGATTGACAAATCCTCGGGGATGCTTATTCGGTACTAATGTTCGAAAAACTGTGTTTTCTGCATCATCTGTCGATAATTACGTGTAAAATTGACAATCGGTATGTGCTGAAATGCAAAAATGTACTAAATAGTAGGGATAAAGTTGCGTACTAGAAAAGTGGTACTAGATTCGTCAAGGTACTAAATCAATCCGAATTGTACTGGATTCATACTTTAGTACTGATAGGAACAACACTGTTCACAACATCTTAATTTTGACACAAATTACTACAACATGTATTGTAGGGATGACAACAATTGTAACTATCTGTTCATAATAGCTAACTAACGGCTAACTAAGTATTAAGTATCTATCCTAGTTTCAACCTAAATTAAAATCCTAAAAACCGCTTCAATTTTTGTGACATGCGATCACATATAACCCCACAAACTCTATGCATACAATAACCACGGAGCAATTCGTTTTTTATGGGCCATTGTCAACAAGCGCGTTCTCATTTAATTGGTACCAGTGGGATTTTTTTATGGAAAAATGTTACACCTGCAACATCCAACCCCGTGACTACATTGACCATAATCCTGTGCCTGATTGCTATATGCCATGCCAGTAACAGGTGAGTAAGGTACAAGAATCAAAAATTAAATTATTCTTGAAAAGTGGTTGGAAAAATGCACGAGCGAAATTGTTCATACAATATTTTAAAAAAATAATGAATGGCCATATCAGTTGGTTATGGGCCTGCGTTTATTGATGGTATCATCGTGCAAACAGAGTGTTGTTGCATCGTTAAAAAACCCTCCATATAATTTTGTTCGACTATAAATAGAAGCATCTAGTAAATTCATGGATAAAATTGTTACGTGCACAGATGTAAATTGCAATGGCCTTATTATAGTTAAGACATAAAAATTCTGGTTACATAAATTTCAGATTTTATTGGTACGTGATGTATTTGCAGCACATATAAACCTAAAAAAAATTTGAATAAATCACAACAACAATAAAATTCTTAACCATCAAAGTCGTTAGGGGGTTCTGAGAGAATTGATTGTCAATAATAATAATAATAATAATAATAATAATACAAACAAGTTATTAATAAATTTGTATTTTGTAAAATACTTCTAGACAATTTTTTTTCCTTCTTATAAAATGAAAACGAAGATTTTTATTTTCCGAGAAGTAAAATGGACTCACTGTCTTCACTTTCGTTTTTCTCGGCTCTTATTGGTCCAATCGGTGAACTAGGTTTGCTTTTATTGTTCAACTAGCCAGTTTGGGAGAGTAAACGGATGTTGAAATTTGTATTTATCAAATTTTTAGTTATCGATCTGCAATAGAGCTACTGCGGATGTGGTCCACCGCTGGTCAGTTCTATCGTGTGCAATTTGTAACATCCTATAAGGCGCCGGCTGTTTGTGGCAGCGAAAAATTGAAGGATCAACGCTATGTATGTGTGAGAGTGTGTTAGATTTCACTGAATAAAGTTTTCGTTGAAATTTGGTGGCAATGCACCAAGACATATAAATTATATAATACTTTCGATTTTTATACAATGTCATACACTGTATTTCTCTAATTTTATTTTATTAGTGTTTATTTTGTTTTTGTTTTTTCTCTCCTTATGTAATGTAACTAACTATGTATCAGTGCTCTTAGGGGATTTATCCCAGAGCATGAAATAAATTTCAATCATTTCATTTCACTCATTCACGTTCTGAGTGTCCTACAAATTACCACATTGCTCTTTATTACAAAATGAACTTACGGTTAACTCCACAAAGCTTAATCTAGTTTATACTATTAGATTTTGAAAAACCACAAAAAAATTGGGACTTAATGCCGGGAGATATTTGGCACCAGAGCCCAGTAAACCGCGTTGCTGAACATTAATGGTAAACGACATAATCTCATCGCAAACGACATTTACAACGGTGCGGAAATGTGATGGGATAAACAAACGTCCGCGTTATACCTATAGATATTGTCACATATAGAGTTCATCCTACTCGCTTCGTTATACGGATCTCGTCGGCCTACAGTGCAATACACTATCATATATAATTTTAACGTGTATGCGTGTGAGCGCCAACAGCAGCAGCACCAGTAGTGTTGGAGGACTGGACCAAAAACTGATGCAAATCCAGGGCATGAATATTCAATTAATGTAATCCTGGGACACACGCTCGTACACTGCGTTATGTGTCGTTGTATTCTATTGCTACATCCTTCTAAGCGCATTCGACGTGTTGAGAACTAGGGAATGAGCGGTATGAGCGATGAGCGGTTGTGTTGAGCCAATGGCAACCGCGAAGACGAGATTTGTCCAGTGTTATACCGAAGAGACGCGTAAGTATCACATACTAGTGCGAAACGTAGTATGTGTAATACTACAAGCTATAGGTAACGTAGACGGAGAATAGTGCGATAATTTCAGTTCTCGCGCTTGATCGTCGCTGAGCGTTGTTCACCACCCCCAGGGCTTCAATCCAGGAACAGTGCACCCTAATTGACACGGTAGCACGCGCGAGGGCTCTAGGCCTGTGTGCGACATAGAATAGTACGTCTCTTGCTCTGTCAATGACTGTATGCTTGCACAATATATGGTACATGGCAACCTGTGCTCCCTACTAGGCTGTCTGATCATAATTTTATATGCATGAAAAGATAAATATACGATACCACCTTACGATCATCATCAGCGTCTCGTAAAAAGTATATCCTATCATTTTGGGACTGGTAGTTACTAATAAGTTAGTATCGTATACTTGTACGTGCTCATAAACGTAGCCAAATTCATCGCATAAAAATGCCATAGTTATTTCGACGCAGTGAACTTACAACACCCGGAAGCTTCTTAAGATAACCTCGGAAAGTACTCTGAAGTTCTTCTTATGTAGTTGAAATGATAAAGGGATGTTGATATACTCGGAGTCTAGGAAAAATGGCAGGAACTAAAATGCTAAGGTATAACCGATTAGTGATGCTGTCGAGCGAGACAACCGAGAAAATGTCGAGATCAAGACTAAGTCTCGGAATTTGACAGCTTGATTGTCATTTCAATTCGAGATTATCGACATAGCAAAATTTTTCTCTAGTTCTCGTCTTGAATTTCGCTCGAAATCTCGTCTTGACAGCCGGACATTGTTTTTCTTTATTTCCCTATTAACTTCGCTATTTTTAAATTATTTCCAATGATATTAATGTTTCAGAAAATGGATAACGCTGAGAAGCATAGAGTAAATTGTAAAATTATTTATATCAAATATCTGGTGCTGTTATTGTAGCCTTGAATAAATTAAATTATTAAATCATTGGAGTACATCCACCGCTACATTAATGATGAAGGTCACTTTTTTGTTCAACATTAAAGAAAGTTTTTTCACTTCGTAGAAGTACGTTAACTTTCTGAGTTTCCAGGATGATGGTTTCTTAATGATAGACGTTTAGATCGGTTTTTAGGTAGACCTCATTATGTACAGGACACCTTTTGAGGTCTATAAGTCAGTTTTCAAGGACGATTCCATGTCTACGATGTCTACGATGATATTCAGAATTTCAGAACAATCCGAAGACATCCGTAGTCCTCATGCAATTCGAGTCTCAAATCCATTTTCACGTAGTTGTCGTATTTAAACTCGACCTGAACCTTGGAATCTATGGAAACGACGTATCAGAACGTCGTTCTGATACGTATTTAATTTCGTTGGCGAAGATTTCTGTGATTCATCGAAACTTTTTCGCTCGGTGTAGTTCTTTTACACTAGACAATCAACGTTTAAAGCCCTTTGAAGTCTACTATACTTCCATGCCGACATTTCGGGAAGCTGTTAGGCACACAGTTTTATTTTCGTGCTCTGTGGCAGAGCCTAACGGAGCATATCCTATCGTATCGTGCGATACTGTCGCATTCAGAACCATAACATAGCCTCTATTTTGTTGACAGTTTATCTGTCATAAGTTTCAAGATCTCGCTCGATCTCATTTGTTATTTTAAGCAAGATCGAGCGAGACTATGATTTTTTTTCATACCGCAAGCTCGAGACGAGAACTTCAGGCAAATGCCAAACGCAAGAGAAAACGAGCGAGATTCGAGATAATCTCGTCTCGAGCCGCATCACTATAACCGATAATAGAACACGTTACACTGAGAAATTATTCTAATCAACATGATCCTCGAATGAATTGAAAAGGCTACGGCAATACTCAACTATAAAAGCGTCGACTGTGAAGTTTAATACAACTCTGTAAAAAGAGTTCCAGCAGCAAGTTAAGACCTTGGGTCGTTCGTCACGATGGAAATTGAATTTTCCATTCCCTCGCGTGTCCGCCTAGCTGCCGAAAGAGCTGGACAAAATTTATGGGACGTCAAGGGAGTGAATCGACTTTCGTGGCGGGTTCTTGGATCGACCTACGTCCTCAACGGGATTGACGCCGTAGCTAATCGATCGTCGTGGCTACGAGGTAGAAAAACCATTTGAAGCTCTCCAGCCACCATATACAACATTTTACCCTGAATTTTCAATTGTCAGGAACAGACTTGCCCCAATGCCAGAAATATTCTCCATTCGTATCGAACGATTTAAAAAGTCTGTCGTAAGGAAAACAGATTTCAGTTAAATTTCGTGCCTCGAGCCAGGAATCCCCTCTTGTTCTATAGGAAAAGGGACCGATACAGAACGATAGCTCAGTGAGAATAAGAGGAATAAGATAAAATCCTCACGGAACAATATTCTAATGGAGAAAGAAATCGACAGTAATAATAATTTACGACATTGCCGTCGACGTACGCGGTACCTAGTCGTTGTACTTGGTATATAAGCGTCTATGTATATGTGCACTTATATACCTATAGGTTCGTACCTGCTGGCGGAAATCGTCGACGGCTGTCGACGTCGAGTGCCGAAGATCTGTACGGCAGCATTTGGGCTCGACGTCTCGTCAACGTACGAACTAAAAGGATGAGATTTGCCGAATCCGTGGCAGAGGTGGCGTTGAGGTGGCGGCACTGGTGCCGTACTAGCAGCACTCACGGATGCGCCAGAAGGAACGGGAGATAGCAAGCGGAAGTAGATAGTGCATGAGGGCAAAGGCCTTGGCTGTATATACGTATCTATCTAGACTCTCCGGTATATATGTAGGAGACGAGATAAAGGGAGTAGAGCGCGAAATCCAAGCCCCAAATCGCGATCGCGCGACCGTGAGATCCCACAGCGTTGTACGTACAAGTCAGTCCTGTGCCGCATCCCCCAGTTTCCCCAGCAACACCTCCGGGTTCTATCGAGCTATTCCCCTTTCGAGGACGTCCGTAGCCTTGCAAAGCCTTGAGCTGTCGTGTGATTTATATGAGAACGATTTCGCGTTTGGTGGCACAGGTAATCGAGCGACGATTGCCGTTGCCTAAGGCCTCTTGCCGCAATTGATTGCTGATTGCCAACCATACAGGGCTTTGTATACTCGACGAATCCGTAAATTGAGGCTCTATTATATTTTATCATCGTCGTTTACCTCACAAACGGTATAAAAGACTTAGGGAATATAGAGTCACTACGTGTGCTGTATCGTCAAAGAGACCATTTTTTTAAAAATAATAATTAACAATACTTCCACTGGATTGGACGGACTTGATTTCAACCGATGTTCTTTTAATTTGTCCAACTTCCCGAGTTGAAATTTAGACCCTCTTCAAAACCTGAATGTAGCAGTCGCGCGGGGTCAATGGAGGTTCCTCCATTCCTTTGACACTCGTCAAAACCTCCGATAATGGCAGATATTACCCGAATGGAGTAAACGGAGTCTGATGTAGACTGAAATTCTTATGTTTGGACCTCAAATTAGGTTGTATAGAGTGAGATGAGGTTCTTAGACCCTTGTGTAAACCTCCAAAAGTGGCATATTTTACCCATTTGAATTCAACGAAGGGTGTTGGAAGGGTTTAAATTTTAACTCGGGTTGGGTTGGACCGAACAAATACTAACTGGCCATGTTTTACCATGTTCTACTTTCAGCGAAATTAGTGTCTGGTTTTTTCTTACAAATAAAAAATAAAGGCTTATTTAGTGCTGAACTTTTATATTGAATTATAGATTGTTTTCTCAAACGAAACCGTTATGACCTACAAGTTATATCCCATTTACTTTCCAATAATAAGTTCAATCGGAAAAGATGAAAAATACCATAAACTTCCACATATCCAAAAAATGGTAAAAATATTCCGGCATCTCACAGGCGTACTTAGAAGAGTGGGGGTGGAGGATGGGATTCACCTTACATCTTTCTATAATATAGAGACATATCTCTTCGTCAACATAAATATAAATAACCCCTTCAGCATCGCACGTGATACGACAGCCTGGCTCGTCCTCTTTTGCCTCGTTCATAAACTTAACATAAGGGTTAAACCTTAGTCTACCTCGGCCCCTTTTGCTTTTCTCCTTGTCCGTCGGCTCGCTTCACCGACCCTTCAAATTGCTCGTCTTTTACCGTCCTTTCTGTTTTTTTTTCTGGCTCTATACGCGCCTACTATCTCGTTCTCCCTTTTCTTCTTTCTCTTCACGTAAGGGCTAGATCCGGCAGTCTGACAGCAGCTCGTTTCCCTGGTGGGCCTCATCTTTCGCCGAGATATTCATTTTTCTCATACTCCGCAAGCTTTTTATACTGCACGCCAAGTTTTCTTTAGTACCCAATATGCAATTACGCGAGGCGTGTGTAACATCGGAGCATGTGCGGGACGGTTGAGAATTTTTTTCAACGGCCTCGCGGACTTTTCTGCTTGTTTCCTTTCACCCGAGCGGAAAAGAGGTTTAAGCCAACAGACCCGACAGGGTCTTAACTCTAATTTACAAGTTGACGTTTATTGCGAAGAGGAACGACTGAGATGAACGTTTGTTTTACCATGATATTGTTATATACGCCCGGGAAATACTACAATGCTGAAAATTGAAATAATTGTCAAAGCGGCGGTACGCCAGATGCTGGTAAGCCGGCACTGTGCGAGAGATTCCGAGGGGACGAAACGAGAGTTTGCTCGAGCATTCTTCGTCGAGTATATCTCGCTATCTCATAAAAATATCAGGCTGTTGCCACAACCGCGTTGTACAGGTCCACAGCGAAGCTACGCGAAAACCCCACATAGACATTTCATATACACACACAAACACTTACCCCATAGAATTGTGGGTGAATCAAAAGACAATTAGTGAAAATGGAATGGCTATTATGGGCTTAACAAAGACCTTACGAACCGATCAGGGAAAACAGAAAATCCCACCAGAGGAATAAATTAAAAAGCAGGTCACAGGGCTCAACAGGAGGTGATCGAATGGAGAAAGGAACGAGCGACCAGCAGAGATACAAACGACGATCATGGTTGATGGATGGTGCTACGCAAAGCGCCCAGGGGTTGGAGCTTTCCGAATTCTTCGTGCGCTGAATTCGTCGTCGAGTATATAATACATATATACATCTATGTATATGTTCCGAGAAAGCGAGAATGAGAACGGTGGAATATCTCAGACGGTTTTGCGCAGCCCCAACACGACTCGCGGAATTATGCACATTTAATTATCGTAAAAATTAACGGTACCCCGTAAATTGGTCGTTTACTTTGGTACCTTCGCCGTCGACGACGTCTCGAGTCGTCGGCGCGAAGCTGCAGGCGTCGCGACTGGTATAGGTACTTCTCTACCCGTCTAGAGGGCGCTATCGCGACTTTTAGCGAGGAAAATTCACGACGAGCACGCGCGCCCGAGCAACGAAGCCACTCTACGAGATTACTACATCGTGAAACCCGAGTTAAAGTGCTATGGAGGAGCAAACAAACGGACTGGATGGTGTACCTTTGGGCCCCGACTATGCCGCGAGCCGCTCATATAAGCTCTCTGTGAACTTTGATGCACGAGCTTGTTGCAAGACGACCTACTTCAAGAACTCCGTGGGTGCAACGAGCGCCCAAGTCGGGCATTGAAATGAAATGCGAGAAAGGCTCAAGACTTTTCTGGAGTGTTACTTGTGACAGATGCTGTGAGCTACTGTCCGAATATTATTCAAACCATATTGCATATAGAAAAAAAACACACTATCTCCATAGAAAAATTTTTAATCACGTTTAATACACATAATATGTATGCGCCTATCTGTTGATTTTTATTTTATTCTTGCATGTTTCCTTTTTTGTCCCTGGAGTAACAAAGTGCGATACCTACACGAAGAGAAATTTCTATGTCATGACAACATAAAACGGTGACAACAAAAATCGTTACGTTAGGCTGACAAATCTTTTTGCTGGGCTGACCAATCTTTTTGTTAACCGAACAAAACGTTTTTTGTTGTCAGCGTTTTATGTTGTCACGACACAGAAATTTCTCTCCGTGTATATTTTAATTGATGGAATCAATTGTGTAAGAAATGTCTATTTAAACTCAGCTAAGATTCGCGCGTAGATAGTGCGGTTACCGATATGAACCGCGCTCTCGATCGCTCACGTTTCGATGACCCCCAAAATTATACGGAATTCACTGAAAATATCGATATGGGTCCTCGCGAACCACGAACGAGGCGGATTTCGCCTATCTCTCTTCCTAGGACTCTCGGCTCATTAATCTTTTGACCAATCGATTTTTCGAACCTAACTAGAGCTGAGTATTTTTTAAATTATATGTCTGTGAATATTTATTTGACGAATTGTGGTTGATGAATAGAGAGAAGAAATATTTATAGTGTGATTTGAGCGAATGAGAATATATGAGTTGGTGATTGAATATTTGATTTTGTGGAAATTTATATTGAATTAATGTGGCATTATTGTGTCAATTGATGATATAAAATATATTTTGGAATTCCAACTGTCACTAAAAATTCTGTGTTTTGGTTATGATATAATGTTATGAATTTATCAATGCCTGAAATTTTAATAATTCGAATCCCACTGATATTTATATTTTTATTTAGATTATTAATACTCATTATAATTCGCTGTGTTTTCTCATTCGAATTATATTTCTTTGTTAAATTAACGAATCGTTTCTGACCTAATTAAATAAAAGTAGAAGAAAATAATATATCATAAAATCATTACAATTGTAGATATCAAAGGCCACTTCAAGAGATGTTGTTCCCCTGATATGCGACCGATGTTTCATTTCATTACAGATCGACTTGTATCTATAACGAATACTTAATCGAAAAAAATAACATCGTAATATTACGACCGTGCATAACAGTGGTCCACCAATAATACTGTGATTGGCGGCAAAATAGCGTACGCTAATGTTATTACTCTCCATAATGTTGTTCGATATCGCTCTATGGGGTCGAATTCGTCACCTAGTTTAACTGAATAACGTGTACATGGGGCTTCGAACGCACGGTACCATTTCTCATAATGATAAAGCTCAAATTGTGGAAGTTAATTTTGCAGTTAAATTTCCGGTGTAATAATCGAATTTATAGTGGAGAGCCATCCACTTGATGACGAGCGGGTAAAATTGTACGTATATTAAAAAGCAAAATAACGTTAACGATGGGATAGCAATGCAGAATTCTATAGTCATTAATAAAAAAAATCATAATCATACAAATATTTCACTTTTAAATACAAACTGGCCGAAATGATTCAATCTTCCTATAAGAATTTTGACATTTGATGATAATTTTCTTTAATTAATTATCGATTTATACTAAATGAACTCTCTTGAACTTTTGATGAATTCATTACAAAGACCATATCAAATGTTGAAAAATATACACGATCGGTTGTAGAATGCAAACCCATAAAAATATATTATTTGATTGAACGCCGAACCATGATTTGCATATATAGATTTTTTTTAAATGCAGAAGATTCACCAAAATAGATCGAATGTCTCGTCATGATAAAAGCAGTACATTTAGAACACAAGCGACAAGAACATGATCGCTCGTGAGAAAGTGAGATAGAAAAGCTTTCGAGAATGCTAGACGACATACCAGCAATTCCCATCAACGTTACAGTCGAGGGACGGATACAAATCGGCGTAAAAGCCCATACGTGTACACCCATTTGCGTGACGGGATGCGGTGGTGCACAGCGTATCGAAGAAAATTGCACCCCATTCCAGGGCTCGAGCGATGTGTCTTTCTGTTCAATGCTGAGTGCAGATATTTACAATTTTTCGTTCACCTTCACTCCGCACACCAATAGTCGATGCTGAGCAGATGGGACCGAAGAACAAGAGCACTTTGTCTACGTTTGACGGGTTCTTTTTACATTGCACTGACACCTTAACTCTTGGAATATACCACATTAGACATATACGTTTGCTAAATAAATTGCATAAATTGCATAAATTGCATTTTTTGTTCGATTACAAGATCAGTTTAAAAAAACTGTTTCACCGTTATATGTAGATTTATTCTTACACCTTAAGTCGCCTGGGATGCGTGCTGTTATGTCGAATAAAAAATATTCTCTTGTATATTTTCTCAGACAACTTTTTCAGGGAGAAAGAAATTTTGCACAACGACTAGATGGGGTATGGAGAAGAACTGAAGGCTAAGAAGTTGGTGAATAGAAATACAGATTTGTCCCAAGACCGATGAAGAAGTAAGACGAAGGAAAGACGAGAAAGTGAAGTCTGGAGAATGAGCGAGGAGGAAAAATTCACGGCTAAAATGTAACTATCATCGTGAAAACTCGGCTTTCTTTCTTAACGTTTGCGCTGCCGTCTCGTTAGCACGAAAAACACGCTTTCCCACTTGCAGAGCAGAGAACTCCCTTGCCGTGGAGGCTCTTTCGCATTTGCTTCGGTCCTCCCTCTCTCACTCTTTCGGTTCGCGTTTCACTTCGCGGAGGCACCATTATCTCTGGTATCCCCAACGTCGATTGAATTTTCGGATCTCCGCAGGAATACTTTACATTATTCATAAAAATCCGTCTCTAAAGTGTCTTCTCTTCCTCTCTGTCATTGTACACCCACTATCACACTCGAGCGCAATTTCAAGTTGCTTCCACACTTCTTGAGAAAAGAAGTGGACCATTTTTTTTTTTTACAAAACCCTGGATAACAAGAACGAGAGGAACCGCGATTTCGAGCACACACTTAACTTCAATGACAGCTTAAGTATAGGGTAAACGCGGTGAACATGAGCCACTATAAAAAAATTGTTCGTATCTTCTACTTCGAGAGATACCCGAGTGGAAATTTCATCACGCATGCCTGCTGTCATACGAGGTCCAGATCAGTTTTAGGTACGGTAACCTTATTTGGGGCCGCCGTAAATTCACCTACTCACACGGAAAAAAGGCTTGGTTATATATGCGCCAGACAATTAATTGGTTAGGCCAACCAAGTTATTTGTTAGGCTACCAATTTCTTGGTTAGGCTAACCAAGTGACTTGGTTAGACCAAACAAGTGACTTGGTTAGACCAACCAAGAAATTGGTAGCCTAACAAATAACTTGGTTGGTCTAACCAATTAATTGTCTGGCGCATATATAACCAAGGCACTTGGTTGTTCCAACCAAGGCACTTGGTTGTTCCAACCAAGGCACTTGGTTGTTCCAACCAAGGCACTTGGTTGTTCCAACCAAGTCGCTTGGTAAGCTAACCAAGTAACTTGGTTAGACCAACCAAGAAATTGGTAGCCTAACAAATAACTTGGTTGGTCTAACCAATTAATTGTCTGGCGCATATATAACCAAGGCACTTGGTTGTTCCAACCAACCCTTTTTTTCCGTGCAGGTCCATGTAAGGCTCAGATATGGCATTCGTACTTAATAATGCCGTCTTTCCACCGGATCAGGCTGATGTCAGGCTATATATGGTAACCTTATTTAGGGGTCGTCGTAAGTTCACCTGATCAGGTCCATGTAAGGCCGAGATATGTCATTCTACCTTAAAAATGCCGTCTTTCCACCGGATCAGGCTGATGTCAGGCTTTACATATGGTAACCTCATACAGATATGCCATTCATCGACCTTATCCGTTTCGCATAAGGTCTTCCTGTGGCATTTGGACCAAGATTTTGTCCAATTTACCTTTACTTTCCCTCGTCAGATCCGCATACGGTCTTCGTATGGCATAGTTTTTTTTAAATATGCCGTAAATTTACATTATCAGGTTCGTGTAAGGACTAGATACGGCATTCGTTAAAAACATTTATAAATTATTGTTATGCAAAATCAATCTTTTCAGCACCTTGCGTGTGCTGGATTATTTCACATCTTTATCCCATCGAGAAGTATTCGAAATTTTCGCTGAAACTCACGTTTTACGGGACTGTACCGCTAGAATTACTTTGAAATCTATCCAGGTACTGACCGTCAAACTCCAGTACCTGGATGGGTGACTGTCCCATCATGTTTGAATTTTGAATATTTCGGTCGTAGTCACAATAAATGGATGTACAGTCTTGACGTGTTTTCATTTTAAGTTTACTTCAAATAGACAATAAATATATAAACTTTCTAAGATGTCAATGGCCGAGTGGGCTAAGGCGCAGAACTGTCACCCGGAGGATGAAGGTTCGATTCCCACCAACGGCAAATAAATTTACACGTGTTTTTTCAGCAATTAATATGTACTGAAAACTAAATAAGCTCGTATATCCAATAGAAAGTGCAAAATAAATTGAATTCGATGAGCGCAGATAATTATTTTGTAATTTATTTGCCGTTTTTATAAGTAGGGGTTTAGTAGGGCAGCCTCTATCCGGCCCTTATCTAGAAAACTTAATCTGGCCCTGATCATGCGCTGCGTTACTTTCCTGCAAGGCCCGTATAAGATTGCCAGGTAGGAGCCTTAGATTAAAATCCGGCTACCACGCTAGGGCCTGATATTCCCCGTAGCTGAATTTCTACTCGGGTAAATCCCTGCATTTTATATTATTTACCTGCTTAGTCAATTTGTTGACTACCGATTAAGAGAAGTAATACAGTTGAAATGTGCAGTATTCGTTATACAAACGTAAAGGAGAAAAAAAACATGAGCCACTATAAAAAAATTGTTCATCTACTTCTAGATATAAATCCGTGCATTTTATATTATTTACCTGCTTACTCAATTTGTTGACTACCGATTAAGAGTAGTAATACAGTTGAAATGTGCAGTATTCGTTATACAAACGTAAAGGAGAAAAAAAACATGAGCCGCTATAAAAAAATTGTTCGTCTACTTCTAGACATAAATCCGTGCATTTTATATTATTTACCTGCTTACTCAATTTGTTGACTACCGATTAAGAGTAGTAATACAGTTGAAATGTGCAGTATTTGTTATACAAACGTAAAGGAGAAAAAAAACATGAGCCGCTATAAAAAAATTGTTCGTCTACTTCTAGACATAAATCCGTGCATTTTATATTATTTACCTGCTTACTCAATTTGTTGACTACCGATTAAGAGTAGTAATACAGTTGAAATGTGCAGTATTCGTTATACAAATGTAAAGGAGGAAAGCAAAGAGTTAAATTTGCGTAAAAGCAGTAGAAACAGCTTATGTTTTACTGCCGTCGATGCTATAGCTACGTACTGTTCAGGGTTCCTGAAAGCTGCAGCGTGCCCTCACCAGACTTTACGACTTCGACCCTGACTTCGTGACCTCGCTCGTAACTTCGTTGCCCTTATCCCGGGAGAACGTTGCGGAAGATCCAAAGATGGGTATCCCGTAGCAGACCCCCTCGTGGTTAGCTGCTCAAGTCTGACCACCGCCGGTCTAGATTCTGCCATGATTTACCGTCTAGTCCAATGATAAGGGTCTAAGTGACTAAGACTGAGGAGAATACGTAACGATTCGCCATCGGTAGTAGCGAGTAAACTCGATGCCCGGAAAATTGAGGGTGAGTGCTCTGAACTTCATTGAAATAATAAAGTATTGGAGCACTTAAGAAGAGTGGAGCATATTTTACGCCAGTCAAATCGGTGTTACATTTTATTAAAACGTTTAGAATGTTAAGATGGCTTCGTTGGCTTCTTTAAAAGACAGATATACAGTAACAACGATTTTAGAACAAAGTTGTATGAGCCTCTTTTTTATTCATCATAGTTTTCCAATTATATCCATTAGAAATTTAAATAATTTCGTCGTGGCCTAATGTGGCTGGTTAGGTTACACTAATTAGCTTATTTATTGAACGTTTGGAATAGTTATAATAAAATAATCATAAGTGTGTCCATTCACCTGCAACTACCCGTGCAGAAATTAGTTCGGGCAGCCGCGATTAAATAAGGGGCCTTTTTAGGTATAAACGTGGCATCCACAATAGGGAATCTACTCTAGAACCCTACTAGGCTCAACAAAGGCGGCCATGACAAACTTCGGGCCCTAATCAGGCTTAAATGTGGAACCCTCACTAGGATCGTCCATATTGAGCCTCTAAAGGCTCCGTACTTCAAGCGTGACTAGCCTAGTAGGGCCCCTAATAGAACTGGGGCAAACTAGAAAGAGCCAAGTCAGAGCCCCGACTATTTTTCTACACGAGTACACGTAAAATACATCCAAGTATGACGCTAATAATACTCAAGAGAAGAAATAATCTTTCAATAGTAATGAGAGCGCCAAATTATTTCTCTAATTTTCACAGCGATTTCTTTACATAGGTAACATTTTTTTTTTTCATTTGTTTTCTAAACGCGCAAATCAAAATGAACATTGAAATTTCATGTGACCTGTGATAACAGCTTTTAGGAGTCAATTCACGAAACTCACATTAAATGGCAGCACAACTCTGAACTCTAGGCCGGATACCGATTTTGTGGCGGAGTTAATAATCGAGAACGATTCGGTCGAGGGAAGATCGAGGAGAGTCGTGGCTCGTTGCTCGCTTGACGAATGTCCGGTCGTAGGGCTTAGTTCCATCAGAAACCTCCATCACTGCACATTCTACGACCCTATATACCTAATACGAACCACCGTAACCCACAGCATTGCTTCCCTTCAGTTTCGCTTCAAGTACACTGTCGTAGCTTACAGTCCAAAGTGCGATCGGAAACGACTAGACAGCCGCACAATAGTAAGCGTATCAGTGATTTCACATCCGGCGCTATGTGAGTTGTCAGTGAGCTTAGAACTTCGTCCTGGATATTCCCATGAACCGGTTAACGCAAAATCCCGTTTGGAATGCGGGCGCTGTCTCGGCTTGGATCGTTCCGGAATTTGCGGAACTCACCTGCACCATACTGCATGCATGCATGCATGTATGTGTGAAATTTATGGGACACACGTATATGATCTCATATATGAAGACCCTTCGCCACGCCACTGCCTTCGGTACAGTATACTCCTATGCTGATGCTGCCACTAAAAAGTTAAGTATTTTTTAGTAAGAATAATAATCTGTGTTGGTGAATTTACAGAATTTGAAAAATTCCTTGAACCTCAACTTCCACTCGTTGGCTATACTATGGGCCACACGTATATGATTTTAAATATGAAGATCCTTTCGCCACTGCCTTCAGTACAGTATACTCCTATGCTGATGCTGCCACTAAAAGGTTAAATATTTTTAGTAAGAATGATAATCTGTGTTGGTGAATTTACAGAATTTGAAAAATCCCTTGAGCCTTAACCTCCACTTGTTGGCTATATTATGGGACACACGTAAATGATTTCATATATGAATATCCTTTCGCCACTGCCTTCGGTACAGTATATTCCTATGCTGATGCTTCCACTAAAAGCGTAAAGTATTTTTAGTGAGAATAATAATCTGTGTTGGTGAATTTACAGAATTTGAAAAATCCCTTGAACCTCAACTTCCACTCGTTGGCTATATTATGGAACACACGTATATGATTTTAAATATGAAGATCCTTTCGCCACTGCCTTCGGTTCAGTACACTCCTATGCTGATGCTGCCACTAAAAGGTTAAATATTTTTAGTAAGAATGATAATCTGTGTTGGTGAATTTACAGAATTTGAAAAATCCCTTGAGCCTTAACCTCCACTTGTTGGCTATATTATGGGACACACGTATATGATTTCATATATGAAGATCCTTTCGCCACTGCCTTCGGTACAGTATATTCCTATGCTGATGCTGCCACTAAAAGAGTAAAGTATTTTTAGTGAGAATAATAATCTGTGTTGGTGAATTTACAGAATTTGAAAAATCCCTTGAACCTCAACTTCCACTCGTTGGCTATATTATGGGACACATGTATATGATTTTAAATAGGAAGATCCTTTCGCCACTGTCTTCGGTACAGTATACTCCTATGCTAATGATGCCACTTAAAGGTTAAATATTTTTAGTAAGAATGATAATCTGTGTTGGTGAATTTACAGAATTTGAAAAATCCCTTGAGCCTTAACCTCCACTTCTTGGCTATATTATGGGACACACGTATATGATTTCATATATGAAGATCCTTTCGCCACTGCCTTCGGTACAGTATATTCCTATGCTGATGCTGCCAACTAAAAGAGTAAAGTATTTTTAGTGAGAATAATAATCTGCGTTGATAAATTTCCAGAATTTGAAAAATCCCTTGAACCCTAACCTCCACTCGTTGGCTATACTTTAGCTGCTCTGCATTACCCACAGGGCATTGAATCTGAAACGAGCCGAGAGTCACTGATGCGTCGCTGAGGCGCTGAGAACTGGAACAGCACGTTGAACGTAGGTACCAGCAACCCTACACCATTTTCTCTCGTCCTCTTTTTTAATAAGTGAATTATTTCCGGAATGAAGCGACCCCCGCTAGCGGGTTCCTCTAGCCCTGAGTAGGCAACCAGAATTTTCCGCCTCGATACCGAGCACCACGACGCCTCGTCCTCTGTGGCCTCTTCCTACCTTGTACATTACTTGGGAACGATTCAGCTATGTAGCGGGTTGTGCTCCAGGGTTATGGAAATCTTTCGCATATACATATTCTACGAGAAAGCGGGACGGCTCGGGTGTTGAGCGAAACGATGCAGCGATGGAGAAAACCGTGGGCTGAGGTAATGGAAGTTGCGTGTCAGACGACACTCGCTTCCCTAGCCTCGTTCCACAGTCACGGTATATATTGGATAACTTTAATCGCAATTTTTTTCTCCCCATCCGGCATCACCCCTCCCCACGTTGCATCGCTATGCGAAGTATTGAGTTCAGGGCGTCGTATTTTACTTGTAGACAGGAAATACGATTTCCAATGAAAAGATGAAAGGAATTTAAGCAATCTTGCTTGAGTTGTTTGTTAAGGTAGCATAGTCAGACGGGAGATGGGCTCTGAAAATACCTTCTTCAAATACATTTTCATTGAATGAATATCTCCCCTGCAAAGATGGAGCTGACGCAATAATTACATTTCGTTTTGTCCAACGTTTGAGTTCCTACGCGTATAAACCGTTATGAATTCTCTCTCTGATTCTTTTTATTAATCTAGTGAAGGGTTCGCAATCACCGCGGGTTACATCGAGGTTTTGGGTGGAACGATGGAAAAGTAAATTAGGCCGAACTTAATTTAGGCCGTAAATTAGGTTGGAAGAGTACGCGTACAAACTGTATAGAGATATAGAAGCGCGCGTAACGCGTTCATTAGCGTCCAATTATTTTCACTCGAGTCGTTGATTCACATTGTTGGAGAGACAGGCGCCAAGGGGAAACGGAACGTGTGTATACGCGCGAGGCTCACGATATCGCGTCGAAGTGGCAAGCAGAATCGATTGAAGGGTTTGCATATAGAGGACCTGCGCCTCGATATCGCGCGACAACGAGCTGTTCGAGTACAGCGAACGAGCAGCAACAGCAGTTGCACGGCAAAAGAGCAACAATGTGAAACGCCAAGTGCACAGATAAATAACTGTATCGTAAGCCCTATGTGTCAACAGAAGAGTTTATCTGTTGCAATTCGTTCAAGTTCTTTTTATTGACACAAAAATAATAATAGACATGACACCGGTTGATTTTCAACATCAAGATGTAATAATCCATAAATTACTTTAATATAATACAGTGGACATCAAAATTGGAAATAGACGAGGCTTGTCTTAGTTGCAATTAACAGCATCGAGTTAGCAACTCATTGTTACATCTAGAAAATGTCATCTATCGCAATCTGACTTCAGTAATATGAGGAACTTAGTACCTACCTATCCACATATCAACGATACAATCTACAAGCGGAGTGACTCAATTATTATCGTAATTAAAGGAGCAGATGAGCTGGAAAGCCAAACGACGAAGCCAGTCCCAGTGACATAAATTTTCGCTGAATACTCCTTATGGTGCAATGTACCTTGACGACTTGTAATAATTAAAGTATCCCTAGAGAATATATAGAATTCCATCGATCCAACGCTCTCGTCCTCCCTCATTTTGCAGTTTGATTTACCGTGCTTCTTGGAAAATGTAAAGTTATGATTCCCTGGAGGACCACGGGGGAAGATATGAAACATACTGCTGTGTACATCAGATGGTATAAGATAGGTGGATGAGAAGCGGTCTATCTGAAGACGGCTCTCGCCCTTTCAAGACTCCCCGACGAAAAATGACTACAACGGCAGTGAGGCGGAAACTGACGAATGTATCACGCCACGTGAGACGACAGGCCGCTTCTTATAATACCTCGTTTATTGCGCAAAACTGTCTTCATACAAACGAGGTCCTCGAGGCCTGTAGGACGGTATACTCCAACGTAGGGACATCGTAAAATTTCGTCACAGTTGTCTCATAATTTTTTGACAGCTTTTCTCCCTTGTCGAGATATTTTGCTCCCCCACTGGCAATAATGCGCGCTGTGACGTGCGATGAAATAGTCTAGACATTCAGATTCTATGTGGGGGGAATTTTTTTTTAATAAAAGACCATTTTCATTTCAAATTCCGTAAAATTTCAGCGCTTGAACTATATAGTCCTTCATAATTGCATATATGTTCTAGGTCTTTTGGTGCTGAATTTAGCCGCTCCGATAATGGAACGCATAATTGAATGGAATTGCATAAAATCCCATTTTAACATCTTCTGAAAGCCGATTGCAAGAGTATCTGAAAAAACAACATTCTCAAATACTATCCATCCCTGTTGTAAGTCTACAGTTCATATATCAGGATCTCCATTGGACCGTGGAGGGTATAAGAATTTGTAGACTAAAAGGACAATCCCGTTTTATCTGATTACAAATCCATGCGTATAGTCACATGTAACCCACTTCGTGCCCTTCTAAATCCTCGGCCACCCTTCGTGAGAACGAGAAAGCTGCATAAGTTTTTCACGGTGAATGTTTCCTCTTTTGCCAGTGGATAGATGAGGCTGCCTTCTTTGCGAGTGCCAGGGGCTTTAACGGAGTGAGCTTGGATGTGCTGAACGAGTGAACCAACCGCGGAAAAAAAAGAGAGCAAGGAATGGTGTGGGCTACACGACAGTGCTAACCAGTGTTCACAGAGGAAAATGTTGCTAGAATGTATATATACGCTCTGGAGATGTGCGGCGGTTGGCCAAAGAGGATCTGCTTCTAGGTGCTTGCTAGGAGGTTCACGAGGATGGAAGTACTGTGTCCTGGCCTTAACCGCTCCCCTTCAACTCACCCCTCACCACACAGTCTTTCTTGTTCGCTCATTCTCTCATACTCCTTGTTCCATCTTCTCTCCATCTCGACTACCATCGCTTCCCCCTTTGCACCCCCTCCCCCCCCGGACACGGGGGACTCGGCTAGTGCTTTCGGTCCGTGACACTAGTACGTACTAAAGGGGAAATGTGGGAATAACTTCATTATGCCAGGGCGCTTTAATTTCCACACCGGGAAAGCGCGTGGTACCGGCACTGGCGTGGCTCTTTGCAAAAAGTACCATTCAGTGGGAACACCACCAAGAGGTGTAACTATGTACCTACCACGAAGGAAGAAGAAAGACAAGACCTCCCACGAGCTCGTGAAAACGAAGGAAACTCGAGGGAGAGATTGGAAGCCAGCGAGAATTCACGAAATACTGCGGAATGTTAACAGGGATCTACCGGTAGAGCTTCGTGTAGGTATGTTAACAGAAAAAGAAGATTGCACTATGCGCTTGAACGTACAATAAAACATTTTAGATGCAGAGTCCACGGAAATTACGGATGAAGCTTTTTATCATAAACTAATTAAATTTACGGTAAATAGGTAACCTCCAATTGTAGATGATTATCAATATAACGAACGATGTTTGTCTACAAATATCTCACTTATAATGGATGAAAAATGGCTAACATCAACTATTTTGAATTTTGATAGAGTGTATAAGATTGAACGACAACTGCATTCAATTATTTTTTTTTTTTATAACTGAGCAAGAATTTATTATTTTTTAACAAGTTATCGCATAATTTGAATTTAAAACAATCTTGTTGTACAGCTAAAATATAATTTTATATTTATGATTGTAATATACAAACGTAAATTAAATTCTGAATAAGGTATGTACGATAAAGTACAAATTATATAAATACTGCGGAATGTTAACAGGAATCTACCGATCTACCAGAGCTTCGTGTAGGTATGTTAACAGAAAAAGAAGATTGCACTATGCGCTTGAACGTACAATAAAACATTTTAGATGCAGGGTCCACGGAAATTACGAATGAAGCTTTTTATCATAAACTAATTAAATTTACGGTAAATAGGTAACCTCCAATTGTAGATGATTATCAATATAACGAACGATGTTTGTCTATAAATATCTCACTTATAATGGATGAAAAATGGCTAACATCAACTATTTTGAATTCTGATACAGTGTATAACATTGAACGACAACTGCATTCAATTTTTTTATAACTCAGCAAGAGTTTATTATTTTTTAACAAGTTACCGCATAATTTGAATTTAAAACAATCTTGTTGTACAGCTAAAATATAATTTTATATTTATGATTGTAATATACAAACGTAAATTAAATTCTGAATAACGGTATGTACGATAAAGTACAAATTATATAAATACTGCGGAATGTTAACAGGGATCTACCGGTAGAGCTTCGTGTAGGTATGTTAACAGAAAAAGAAGATTGCACTATGCGCTTGAACGTACAATAAAACATTTTAGATGCAGGGTCCACGGAAATTACGGATGAAGCTTTTTATCATAAACTAATTAAATTTAAGGTAAATAGGTAACTTCCAATTGTAGATGATTATCAATATAACGAACGATGTTTGTCTACAAATATCTCACTTATAATGGATGAAAAATGGCTAACATCAACTATTTTGATTTTTGATACAGTGTATAAGATTGAACGACAACTGCATTCAATTAATTTTTTTTTATAAGTGAGCAAGAATTTATTATTTTTTAATAAGTTACCGCATAATTTGAATTTAAAACAATCTTGTTGTACAGCTAAAATATAATTTTATATTTATGATTGTAATATACAAACGTAAATTAAATTCTGAATAAGGTATGTACGATAAAGTACAAATTATAAAAATACTGCGGAATGTTAACAGGGATCTACCAGGGCTTCGTGTAGGTATGTTAACAGAAAAAGAAGATTGCGCTATGCGCTTGAACGTACAACAAAACATTTTAGATGCAGCGTCCACGGAAATTACGAATGAAGCTTTTTATCATAAACTAATTAAATTTACGGTAAATAGGTAACTTCCAATTGTAGATGATTATCAATATAACGAACGATGTATGTCTACAAATATCTCACTTATAATGGATGAAAAATGGCTAACATCAACTATTTTGAATTTTGATAGAGTGTATAAGATTGAACGACAACTGCATTCAATTATTTTTTTTTTATAACTGAGCAAGAATTTATTATTTTTTAACAAGGTACCGCATAATTTGAATTTAAAACAATCTTGTTGTACAGCTGAAATATAATTTTATATTTATGATTGTAATATACAAACGTAAATTAAATTCTGAATAAGGTATGTACGATAAAGTACAAATTATATAAATACTGCGGAATGTTAACAGGAATCTACCGATCTACCAGAGCTTCGTGTAGGTATGTTAACAGAAAAAGAAGATTGCACTATGCGCTTGAACGTGCAATAAAACATTTTAGATGCAGCGTCGACGGAAATTACGGATGAAGCTTTTTATCATAAACTAATTAAATTTACGGTAAATAGGTAACCTCGAATTGTAGATGATTATCAATATAACGAACGATGTTTGTCTACAAATATCTCACTTATAATGGATGAAAAATGGCTAACATCGACTATTTTGAATTTTGATACAGTGTATAACATTGAACGACAACTGCATTCAATTTTTTTTTATAACTGAGCAAGAGTTTATTATTTTTTAACAAGTTACCGCATAATTTGAATTTAAAACAATCTTGTTGTACAGCTAAAATATAATTTTATATTTATGATTGTAATATACAAACGTAAATTAAATTCTGAATAAGGTATGTACGATAAAGTACAAATTATATAAATACTGCGGAATGTTAACAGGAATCTACCGATCTACCAGAGCTTCGTGTAGGTATGATAACAGAAAAAGAAGATTGCACTATGCGCTTGAACGTGCAATAAAACATTTTAGATGCAGCGTCCACGGAAATTACGGATGAAGCTTTTTATCATAAACTAATTAAATTTACGGTAAATAGGTAACTTCGAATTGTAGATGATTATCAATATAACGAACGATGTTTGTCTACAAATATCTCACTTATAATGGATGAAAAATGGCTAACATCAACTATTTTGAATTTTGATACAGTGTATAACATTGAACGACAACTGCATTCAATTTTTTTATAACTCAGCAAGAGTTTATTATTTTTTAATAAGTTACCGCATAATTTGAATTTAAAACAATCTTGTTGTACAGCTAAAATATAATTTTATATTTATGATTGTAATATACAAACGTAAATTAAATTCTGAATAAGGTATGTACGATAAAGTACAAATTATATAAATACTGCGGAATGTTAACAGGGATCTACCGGTAGAGCTTCGTGTAGGTATGTTAACAGAAAAAGAAGATTGCACTATGCGCTTGAACGTACAATAAAACATTTTAGATGCAGAGTCCACGGAAATTACGGATGAAGCTTTTTATCATAAACTAATTAAATTTAAGGTAAATAGGTAACTTCCAATTGTAGATGATTATCAATATAACGAACGATGTTTGTCTACAAATATCTCACTTATAATGGATGAAAAATGGCTAACATCAACTACTTTGAATTTTGATACAGTGTATAAGATTGAACGACAACTGCATTCAATTATTTTTTTTTTATAAGTGAGCAAGAATTTATTATTTTTTAACAAGTTACCGCATAATTTGAATTTAAAACAATCTTGTTGTACAGCTAAAATATAATTTTATATTTATGATTGTAATATACAAACGTAAATTAAATTCTGAATAAGGTATGTACGATAAAGTACAAATTATATAAACACTGCGGAATGTTAACAGGGATCTACCGGTAGAGCTTCGTGTAGGTATGTTAACAGAAAAAGAAGATTGCACTATGCGCTTGAACGTGCAATAAAACATTTTAGATGCAGCGTCCACGGAAATTACGGATGAAGCTTTTTATCATAAACTAATTAAATTTACGGTAAATAGGTAACTTCGAATTGTAGATGATTATCAATATAACGAACGATGTTTGTCTACAAATATCTCACTTATAATGGATGAAAAATGGCTAACATCAACTATTTTGAATTTTGATAGAGTGTATAACATTGAACGACAACTGCATTCAATTTTTTTATAACTCAGCAAGAGTTTATTATTTTTTAACAAGTTACCGCATAATTTGAATTTAAAACAATCTTGTTGTACAGCTAAAATATAATTTTATATTTATGATTGTAATATACAAACGTAAATTAAATTCTGAATAAGGTATGTACGATAAAGTACAAATTATATAAATACTGCGGAATGTTAACAGGGATCTACCGGTAGAGCTTCGTGTAGGTATGTTAACAGAAAAAGAAGATTGCACTATGCGCTTGAACGTACAATAAAACATTTTAGATGCAGGGTCCACGGAAATTACGGATGAAGCTTTTTATCATAAACTAATTAAATTTAAGGTAAGTAGGTAACTTCCAATTGTAGATGATTATCAATATAACGAACGATGTTTGTCTACAAATATCTCACTTATAATGGATGAAAAATGGCTAACATCAACTATTTTGAATTTTGATAGAGTGTATAACATTGAACGACAACTGCATTCAATTTTTTTTTTTTTATAACAGCAAGAATTTATTATTTTTTAACAAGGTACCGCATAATTTGAATTTAAAACAATCTTGTTGTACAGCTAAAATATAATTTTATATTTATGATTGTAATATACAAACGTAAATTAAATTCTGAGTAAGGTATGTACGATAAAGTACAAATTATACACCAAGATGGAACAACTTAATCCCCAGGGTTGCATCGTCCGGCGCAACGAAAATTACGTTCGGTGTTTCAGTGAAATAGAGGGACCAGCTGGCTCTAAATTTTCTGACATATTTACGATTAATTTTGGACCGCCGTCTCGCATCGTCCGGGAAAGCCCGGGTTATTCGAGACTAGTGCACATGGCTCGCGCGTGTATCCCGAGCGACAACTTCTTCGAGTTCAACGAGATGCTAGCTATCCGGCAGACCGTCTATAAAGGGATATCGTCGTGCGAGCGAGCAAGCTGCCGAGCAAAACAATACCAAACTTCGAACAGGCCGTCTTCCGAAATTACCTACGCAAGAACTTGATTATAGCCGGAAGGAGACGAGCCTTGGTGGCTCGTGGATACACATACCTCGAACTAATACCATGCTGTACACTCGAACGAACTTTGAGGAATCCTCTTAAGATACACGAGACTCGGCACATCTCATTTTCCCTTAATACCGTCTCGTTATGACATCATGTCCTTGGCTAATCTACATGATATTGCATATGTTATATTGACAAGTAATTCGTCCAAGAATTTTGGTTTGATCTTCAATTTCGATCATAAGCTCGCATCAAATGCTTCGATTATTAGCGACCCGTATGAGTACATTGTTGTAAAAAACCTTACACTTTGCTTCCTTATTATTTTTGGCTTTTTACAAAAGTTACTCTATGAGGAAGCCAAAATTGATTAACATACTTCCCTCGTGGAGCGAGTTTTGTAAATAGCGAAAAATAATGAGGAAGCAATGTGCAAGGTTCTATTTTACATCCTTGTTGAAAATCATTGTAAAAAGGCTTGTAACCGGTACTTTCGAGGTAGAATATGCGAAGTGAGAACGATAGTGAAGACCAAAATTCGATATTTTGAAGAAAAACACATTTAGGTTGGACTTTCCGACCGGAAGTCCGATCTGTGAATTCTCGAATCAGAAACGCAAAAAAGTTACTTTTTTTTAAATCATCGTAAAAAGGTTTGTAACCGGTACTTTCCGAGGTAGAATATACGACTTGAGAACGATACTAAAGGACAAAATTCGATACCTTGAAGAAAAAAATATTTAGTTCGGATTTTCCGCCCGAAAGTCGGATCTGTGAATTTTGAAATCAGAAACGCAAAAAAGTTACTTTTTTTAAATCATTGTAAAAAGGTTTATAACCGGTACTTTCCGAGGTAGAATATGCGACTTGAGAACAATACTGAAGGACAAAATTGGATATTTATAGAAAAAAAAAATGTAGGTTCGATTTTCTGACCGGAAGTCCGATCTATCAATTCTCTAATCAGAAACGCAAAAAAGTAACTTTTTTAAAAATCATTGTAAAATGTTTGTAACCGGTACTTTCCGAGGTAGAATATGCGACTTGAGAATGATAGTGAAGGCGAAAATTCGATATCTTGAGAAAAAAAAATTTAAGTTCGCTTTCTGACCGAAAGTCGGATCTGTGAATTTTTGAAATCAGAAACGCCAAAAAGTCACTTTTTTTAAAATCATCGTAAAAAGGCATGTAACCGGTACTTTCCGAGATAGAATATGCGACTTGAAAACGATTATGAAGGCCAAAATTCGATATCTTGAAGAAAAAATTATTTAGGATGGATTTTCCGACCGGAAATCTATTGAGTTCTATTGTTGTGCCCGGCCTTGGCAATAGACCTTTGGGCTATAAACGAATACAATATCAAACACAGGGTCATTGACCTCGATTGTTGCATAACACTTGTAACTACAACCAACCAACTATAGTTGGTGAGTACCCGCGGATGTGTACTTAATTGCTCATTGTTTAGAAGCTAATCGTCCGAGTAAGAGGGTTAGGTAGAGGCTGATTTGCGGATTATGTCGGTACACGTGCGGGTTGCTCGTCGCAAGACAGGTGCGGGCGATGTTTCACGCAAGAGATGGCCTTGACATGATCTTTCATCTCCACGTCTACCTCCATATTATTATCATTCCTCACACTTGATGTTTCCCGTCCATCACGATTTTAGGTCCTCATCTTCGTACTCGCTCATTCGATACGACTAATATTTGCCGGAAAAAGATAAACGAACTATCGAAATAATTGTAATTTTTCAAACTTTCATTTCATTTCGATAAAACTAGTGTAACATTGTTATTAAAGTAAAAGAAAAAACTACAGGAAACAAATATTGATGGACATACGTATTTGGACTTCCATACAAATGGAAGTCCAAATAACTGGTACAAACCAGTTATTCATTCTTGTATTTAACAGATTAAGCAAAATTATAATTATATTTTTCATAAGTCAAGTATTTCTCAGCATTGGAGAGTAATGAAAGAAATTCAAGTTTGTAATTACTTTGTCAATTCGAAAAACAGAGCAATTGTATTCACAATGTGTTGACAAAACACTTAATACCCTTTCTATCGCAGATAAGTCCATCAATTCATAATTTCAATAATTAAACGTAAGAGAAACTTAATACTCTTAAATATCCATGGATTCTTCGATTGGACTTGGAAAACAATTTGTCTTCCGTAACAAAGTGATCAGTGAATAATCTGTAGGGTATAAGTGACAGGGATTTTGAACTCCAACTTAATATAATATTCGGAATGAATAAGATATTGAGTACTAAAATACCGCAATGCAATAATTCATGTGTAGGCATAATTAAGGGGTCGATCCCTTGAGAAAGCGTCTTGTCAGAAACTTGAGTCTTCTCCCTCATCCATTTTCAAAGCTTCGCGGATGAAAGATTATTTTTTATAAGACTTCGAGTTTAATATATTTACGAGAATAGTAACCAGTGAGAGAGTGTATAATATTACGAAGGCGCGACGGTCGATCGATCGTCGGGGAGTTTCCAACATACACAAGCGCCCAAATTTCCCTTTAGACCTGCCAGTAAATTTTGAAAGCTATTAAGTTTATCGGTATAAGAGAGGTGAGTGTTCGCGCGTTTCACGAAGGGAGGCCTTAACTTTTATAAATGTGCGACGAGACTGCCGGGACCTCAGTGCGGCGTACCATCGTACCGCAATTTACGAAAGAAGCTCGTTTCTCATTTCGGTTAATTCACCACCGCGTGATCGCACCCTGTGCGCGCTTCAACAGCCAAGCATGATGCGCGCGCTGCAACAACAACGTGCGAACTCCAAGGCTAAAAGAACTTGGGTGAACTCTCGTCTATCCACCCTAAGTTTGCTGGTCGATACACCGAGAAAAAAAGTTTAATTGATTCACGGAAATCTTTGCTAATGAAATGAAATACTTGAATTTTAATACTATCTTTTCTTTGAATGATCTCAAACTCAATGAAAAGTAGTGACATTGATTCGAAGAAACATTTCTTTAAACCAATGAACCTTTTTCATTGATTTCAAAGATATCGTCTTTGATTCAATGAAACCTTCTTCTTACCAGCTCAAAATTTCGAAACCTATTTTTTCCTGAAGTACGCGACAGATGAAGCTCAAACTTTGTGAGTATGTAAGGAAGTACGGCAGAAATAGGCTAAGCTTCTGGCTCCTCGAAACTCAAAGCCGTTCGTTTGGGAGAACCGAAAAACAAAAAAGTGAGGTTAGGTGCGAGAGAGAGATCAATGAAAACGTTTATTTGAACCAATGAAAACGTCTCTTTAAAACAATGAAACTTTTTCTTTACGCCGAGAGAAAAGATTTCATTGACGCCAAAGAAATGGGTGGTTTGATTTTTTTTTTCATTGATTTCAATAAAATAGTGCATTTGAATTTCAAAGAGAACATTTCATTGCCTGTAAATAAAGATTTACTTAGTGCGCATATAATAAAGAAACAGTTTCATTGTTTTAAAAAGACGTTTTCATTGGTTCAATGAAACGTTTTCATTGATCTTTCTCTCGCACCTAACCTCACTTTTTTTTTTCCGGTTATCCCGAACGAACGGCTTCGAGTTTAGAGGAGCCAGAAGCTTAGCCTATTTCTGCCGTACTTCCTTACATGCTCACGAAATTTGAGTTTTATCTGCCGCGTACTTCAGGAAAAAATAAGTTTCAAATTTTTGAGTTGGTAAGAAGAAGGTTTCATTGAATTACACCGAGAGAAAAAGTTTCATTGATTCACGGAAATCTTTACCAATGAAATGAAATACTTGAATTTCAATACTATCTTTTCTTTGAATGATCTCAAACTCTATGGAAAGTAGTGACATTGATTCGAAGAAACATTTCTTTCAACCAATGAACTTTTTTCATTGATTTCAAAGATATCGTCACTGATTCAATGAAATCTTCTTCTTACCAGCTCAAAATTTCGAAACCTATTTTTTCCTGAAATACGCGGCAGATAAAGCTCAAACTTTGTGAGTATGTAAGGAAGTACGGCAGAAATAGGCTAAGCTTCTGGCTCCTCGAAACTCAAAGCCGTTCGTTTGGAAGAACCGGAAAACAAAAAAGTGAGGTTAGGTGCGAGAGAGAGATCAATGAAAACGTTTATTTGAACCAATGAAAACGTCTCTTTAAAACAATGAAACTTTTTCTTTACGCCGAGAGAAAAGATTTCATTGACGCCAAAGAAATGGGTGGATTGATTTTTTTCTCATTGATTTCAACGAAATATTTCTTTGATTTCAATGAAATAGTGCATTTGAATTTCAAAGAGAACATTTGATTGTCTGTAAATAAAGATTTACTTAGTGAGTATATAATAAACAGTTCCATTGTTTTTAAAAGACGATTTGATTGGTTCAAAGAAACGTTTTCATTGATCTTTCTCTCGCACCTAACCTCACTTTTTTGTTTTCCGGTTATCCCGAACGAATGGCTTCGAGTTTTGAGGAGCCAGAAGCTCAGCCTATTTCTGCCGTACTTTCTTACATACTCACGAAATTTGAGTTTTATCTGCCGCGTACTTCAGGAAAAAATAGGTTTCGAAATTTTGAGCTGGTAAGAAGAAGGTTTCATTGAATTACACCGAGAGAAAAAGTTTCATTGATTCACGGAAATCTTTACCAATGAAATGAAATACTTGAATTTCAATACTATCTTTTCTTTGAATGATCTCAAACTCAATGAAAAGTAGTGACATTGATTCGAAGAAACATTTCTTTAAACCAATGAACCTTTTTCATTGATTTCAAAGATATCGTCATTGATTCAATGAAATCTTCTTACCAGCTCAAAATTTCGAAACCTATTTTTTCCTGAAATACGCGGCAAATAAAGCCTAATTTTTGTGAGTATGTAAGGAAGTACGGCAGAAATAGGCTAAGCTTCTGGCTCCTCGAAACTCGAAGCCGTTCATTCGGGAGAACCGGAAAACAAAAAAAGTGAGGTTAGGTGCGAGAGAGAGATCAATGAAAACGTTTCTTTGAACCAATGAAAACGTCTCTTTAAAACAATGAAACTGTTTCTTTATTATATGCTCACTAAGTAAATCTTTATTTACAGGCAGTAAAATGTTCTCTTTGAAATTCAAATGCACTATTTCATTGAAATCAAAGAAATATTTCGTTGAAATCAATGAAAAAAAAAATCAATCCACCCATTTCTTTGCCGTCAATGAAATCTTTTCTCTCGGTTATTATGCATGATATTTGCACGTATAAATATATATTATATTCCGCCCTTAACTATCAATCGCACCTCTAATTTTCCGCGGCATTAAAAACTGTGATACTGCCTAGCAATTATAATAAAATCGACTATCACATTCACCTACACTGTAAAAAAATCTCGTTAAAATTCAATGTTAATTTCTTGGAAAATTGAGTAACAATAATAGCAGCAAAAACGCAACCACAATTCTAGTAGTATGTACAGTTCAAGTGCTATGAAATGTTTTACGTAAAATGTTATCATTCAATAATGGGATAATTAATTAGTGTGGAAATTAATTCCAGCAGCCTTCCGATCGCGCAACGTATAACATTGATTTTCAACCGCCGCCGTAGATCGCTATAGCTTTCTGTCATCAATTTCCAATAAAGCAACAATCATGGATTTAATTTGATGGCACTAATGACAGAGGGGCGTAATAGCGAGCGGTTATAAAATTGCTTCTCATTACGTTGTATTTATTTCGTACTTGTAGCTCATTTTGCCGCAATTTCATAACAGCTAATAATGGTTTATCAAATATTACAACAAAAACCGCAGATAGAATTTGATAAGCTCTCTTGATGATTAAATTACTACCATTACTAAATTATACCACACATAACATCGGATTCAACATAGTAAAATTATTTGAAAGCTTCGAAAGTGTTGTTAAATAAAAAAGTAAATAAAATAGAAAAATTACAGAACCAGATAATATTACAATTTACAAAAATGTTACCACGTGAATTGAACCAATTTATTCAATATCACTTTCTATGACGAGATCGTCCCTCTCAAAAATGTTGTCCGTGCAACTGGACGCTGCCGAAGGTGGCAACGAGCGCAATCTTCCCGGCCATCTGGCACCGACTGTGAATACATTTTTACGAGATTTTGATCCACCCATCTTTCCAGCGGACGCAATCGCTCTATGAGCTGCCTGTCCAACGGTGGATTTCGGTGCTGAGGGTGACGGTGTTGGTAGTCTGGCAAATCTCACCGCAATGCGATTAGCACGGTCCAGCTCGTCACCTGATGGGAGAAAGTAGTGTCCGCGGTATCTCCGTAAAATTCCGTACTCAACCCCTCGTTTTAACGCAGCATTAACCTGTCGTTAGTAAAACGATTATTCAACACAAAATTCAGTTATATTAAACGTCCCGACAGTCTAGTAGCAATCTCGTAAAATAACAATTTAAGGTTGCCATTAATCGTCGGGTTCACCCCTCAAGGTCGAGTTTAATAATCATTTTTAATTTACTTGTCGTTTGACACGGCCCTCCGGCACTTTCGACGCGAAGCTTATATAACCGGCTATTTTTCTCGGCGTCGAGCCCTTAGTTTCTCGCAAATCTTGAATCGCCGAAACTATCAAAGCAGCGATCTTCATGGGTTTTGGTTTCCGGACTTTTTTCACAGGTTTGCGCTTAGTCTTTGCCATTGCTGATGGATCTTTTTTTTTCTTCTTTTTTGTCGAGGACACGATCTTACGAACCACGTACGATACTCGGTAATTTCGGAGCGACGACAATTACAATTTTAGAAACTACTGATTTACTGGATCCTCATTTCACGCTCGATTTTCTGAGTTATTCAATTCTGTCAATTTTGGTCGATGGATTTCTACGAAACTGTTTACATTGAAAGATCAATTGTTTTTCTGTTGTCAAGTGGAATAATGTAACGCGGCTAGGTTCGAGCTTATGAATAAAATAATGTTCTATCACTAACGGAACTTAAAATTATGTGGTTTAATTACTTATGTTATGGTGAATATTTTTTATCTAAGAAAATCGTAGTTTAATTCTTGTTATTTATTTTGTTAAAATATGTCATACTTCGTGAATACAGTATGAAATATAAAAACATTTTTTAAAGCAGTTGTGATGGAAATGTATTGTATATATGAGGCATTCTCTGTCAGTTAAGTCACTTTTTTCGACCCTCTCAGATCTCATAATTGGCCACATTTTAGTACCACTTAAAAGCACTCTTTGTGAATTTTTTCAGATTTTTTAATCCATCCATTTAGGAAATGTATATATTTGTTGTTATTCATGTAACTTCGATGACGTAAATCTGACAAAAAAATCACACATACAAAAAAATGTTGTTTTTCAATTAACTGTATATTGCAATATGTCTCATATTTTTATTCGTGTTGCAAAAGCTGTTTACAGCAAAAAAAGTTAAAAATTTTTTTGACTCATTCGGATACCTTCGATATCACTGCCAATTTTATACAAGTTACAGGGATATGTCAAAAGCATACCAAAAAATTGGCATAGTGGGCATCGACTATTTGAAGGAGGAAAAACATATTTTCCAAAATTTTCGATCCAATAAATGGCTATACGCACGAATAACTGTATGTAAACCCTGAAGGCTGTGTCGTCGTTACACGTCAAGTAGCTCAGTGGATCGATTATTTGAAGGAATAACAAAAAATAAATGAAATAAAAAAATATATAAAAATAAAGAAACAATTAAATAAATTTAATTAATTTTCTTTCTTTTTTGAATCCTTCAAGTAGTCGATGCCCACTACACCAATTTTTTTGTAGGTTCTATACATGTCCCTACAGCTTATAAAAAAATGAGAGTAATATCGAAGGTGTCCGAATGAATGAAAAAAATTGTTTAACATTTTTTTTGCTGCATATCACTTTTGCAACAAGAATAAAAATGAGACCTATTGTATTACAAAGTTGAGTGAAAAACAACATTTTTTTATACATGTATTTTTTTTGTCAGCCTTATTCCATCAAAGTTATATGAATAACAAAAAAAAATATATTTCCCAAATGGATTGTTTCAAAAATCTGAAAAAATTCACAAAGAGTGCTTTCAAGTGGTACTAAAATGTGTCCAATTATGGGAGAGATCTAAGAGGGTCGAAAAAAGTGGCTGAACAGGCAGAGAATGCCTTATATCTTCTTTACTAATATGTGATTCTAGCAAGATCGCATAAATGAGAATGCATCGTAATCTCAAGTACACATAACGCATAATAACATTCTATTTCCGGTTAACGTAACTGTATATCGCGTGCATTATGCTATATTCATTTTTTATTTATATTCAAAAACTCATAACGTTGTCGTGGTTGAGCATTATATCGTTGCAAACGTTCGCCAGGACGGATCGGTTTAATAACACTCGCACGAATGGTCAGTGCAGCTCGTTTGCGTATACGGCTTGCGATAACCAGCGATATAACCTACGTATGGTATAATATGTTGCACGAATTACAAGTATAGCGCTTGCCATCGGCTTGCGCATGCTACTATGGTAAATTGCACTTTGTGAACTTTATCAAAACCACTTCAGCCTGTGCAAGCTGCATTTTCATTCAAAACTACCCCTCCAAATGCCCACGGGTCAAGCTAATTGTCAAGCGGAGAACAGCAACCATATTTTATTTGCCTAGAATACTGACTTGACGCAAAATTTACGATAATCTCTGGCGTCGTTGTTATGACCAGTGGTGGATAAAATAATTATTGCGTTGCGCCACGTTTCTTTTCCCTTCGTTATTCCACCTACGTACCAAAACGAGCGGAAGTCGTGCGTTAGACGAGGGCATGTAGAGGTACCAACGGTGAAAAACCGTCCACCAACACGTCACGAACTCGAACTACGTGGATATCTGTAATTACACGCGAGCTTTTCGTAAATTTGCATGGCAAATATCGTTGAATGTTATACGAGTTAATGTGCGTGCCCGAGAAAGCGGAAATGCCATGCGGTGACGAAAAGGTATGCGAGACTCGCGTGCGCACGCCCGAACGTCGCATCATTCGTCGAGCTTTACTACTCAATTCCCTCGGTTATGTTCGTCCTCGCTGTTTTTATTTTCCATACATTATTTTAATATTTTTATGTTTTATATTATTTTTGTATTAAAATACCGGAAAACGATTAAATATTCACACAACTCTTGGTACCTATAACACCATTTTTTTTGTTTACTTTATATTCCTGGGAAAGCATATTTATACGTCCAAACTCTACACAGAGTATCTCATCCGCATTTCAATTTAGCTGGAATTGAGATTATTAAGTAATGCAAAAGGAATTCTTTTTATTTTCTCATTAAATATGCCCGTATAGTGTTTTCACATAAATTTCCTGGACATAAAAATGGGGTCGGTAGTCAAGGATAGTAAAACGTGAATTGATAATAATAAAAGTAATGGAGATTATTGTATTTCATTTTCTGTACAGGCTTTTATTAGTTCTCATGTTAAATATCCACTGTAAATTTTCATTCGTATTAAACAAATTAATTCTACACTCAGAGAAATCGTAATAGTACAGTCAACTATAAAGTGACAACTATTCATTTTTATTACATGCAACTATTTTTATAGTTACGATAACTACGAAAATAGTTATAGTAACTATTTTATAGTTGTGTCAACTATAAAAAAAGGTTGTCCCAACCATAAATGAATAGCTGTCACTTTATAGTTAATAATACCATAATTTTCTCTCAGTGTATCTATATATACATATTTATATATATTACATATATACATATTATATATATATATATACATATATATACATATATATACATATTTTCATATATTTCGATTTTTTGACTACCCAACGAATGATTTTTATTGTTGAATTTATCAACAAATTTCTCAGTTTTTATGATCGTGTTGAAGTTGCGAAGCGTTCACCAATTACTTGGAAACGATGTCTCGTAGGAATCGTACACTCGAGAACCGAGGACGTAGATCCTACGTACGGAAGGGTCCCTATATCTCCTTCAGATCCTCGACCCGATTTCTTACAGTAGCAAATCCCACGAGTGGTCAGTACGATTCTTCAATTGGCTTCCCATCCAAGATATACGGTATGTTCTGGATTCGGAGGGTTAGCAAAAGACCGCCAGATCCTGGGATTCTTTGCTAAGATCTTTTGTCCGGTTTACGATTTCTCGAAACGATGAAAGAACCAAGTTATTGCCCATCCATGAATAAAAAAAAAAAACAAAATCAATGAACGTTACACCTGGTTGAATTTTTCAAAATATAATTCTACGTCTACAGACAAGCTGAAATAAGTCTTCGAGTAAGTACCATCAAAACCTGGGGTTTGTAAAAACAAAAGTAGTAAAACTTATTCAATCGACGTTAATTCAATGAATCTGAAGCTAAAAATTTGTCACGATATAAAAAAATACATATACATAATATTTTTTAATAATATTTATAGATAAATAAGTGAGATATCTGTCAATGATCATCCGCAATTTAAGCCTGATTCCAGCCCCTTAACTCTAAGGATCGCCAGAGCCACAGTTTCAGTTGCTCGAAAAATATTTCACGTCTGATGAAATAAAACTCGGTGCACGGAGAGAAAAGTCTGTGTGTAGCTACGCGGGTTTCTGTTGTTAATTACTATAACTTGCGTACCGCGGTGACACAAGGGTTCAATCAAAGTTGTTCCTATACACGTAGAAGCTTTTACAATGTATATTGTAATCTTTCCTATTTTGATTTATTACCATGCTCATTGTTCCTATATTAATGTTTCTAACCGAAATTTTACTTATACGTATACGTATGACAGTATTCCCTTTTTATATAGGAACAATTAGTAAGTTTTTCGTACTATTTTCAATAAGATACTGGAATTAATGATGGAAGGATTTTCTATGCGTTCCCTTAAATGTATTTAAGGGAAGGAAGAGGAAATGTATTTAATATGCTTTGCAAGTTAGTGTATAAAAAATGTGAACAGTTTTAAAGACGCCATCATATTTGGTAATTTAATTTTGTTTCTCTGACTGTTGTGTTGAAACTGCAACACGCTAGACAAAGTAGGTCGATAAGTCAGAGTTGTAACTTATCATATGACAACTCGACCAAAAATACAAATATTGGGCAGCTTCACAGCCGTGTCTTGGATGTCCCACGAAAGACACTTTTGGGCGAAAAGACTGGTCTTTATATGCACCGCCGTAGATCTTTTCGTTTACGAGAAAAGTCGTGGTTATTCGCCATCTAGCGGCTGAAAACTCAATAAATGTTCTCTGGGTTTGTTTACCATATAAATATGACATTTCAATTTTTCTTATGGTGTATAGTAATTACAACATTTCTTATACACTCTAAATTCACAGTTCTACTTATTTGTGCTGTCGCTAGATGGCGAATTCGTGTACCGATTCTCGTAAATGGAAGTGACTATGGAGGCGCATATAAGCGGGAAGGTTCGTGCCGATTCGTCCTGTAGCATTATACCACAGGGCAATATATCGATTTTTTGTCGCTCTCTTCGGGTCGTTATATAGTATATTACGCCACGAGGGAGGGAAAGTAGACTATGTCCAACCGCGTGCAAGATTACCACCCTCGCCTTCGGCTCGGGTGGTAAACTTACAAAAAATAGTATACTCCCCAGTGGAGTATACTATTTTTCACCATATTTGCAGCGGAAAGTTCGAATTACGTAAAGCCCGTAGGGCGGGAAGTCGAACTTTCCGCGCAGGTATGGTGAAAAAATAGTAACGAACCATCAGCGCTTTTGAAGAAAAGAAAGACTTAAAAAAAACCTCAAACAACAAACGTATGCTGTTAGGAAAATTTTACATATGTAGTGGATGAATAAATTTGCGACGTCATCATTAATCATATTCTTATTTGCGAATCTAAAAAATCCCTACATGTCGATAATCCCAAAGCAGAATAGGAAATTAATACTAATCGACGGTAATAAGTCCCATGTAAATGAAGATTATTCTAATGTTTTCAGGTTTCAAAAAGATACAGATACAACGGATTACTATACTGCGAAGGAATAAGTCATTGTTGTAATCAAGCAAATTTGGGACGACTACTATACGTATCGTAAGCTGTAAATTGTTTATATGAGCTTTTACAATAGAGTCCATGTGTCACCGACGTACAATATTTTCTGTATATTCGCGGATCCATTTCTCTCCATGTGGATATAGCTGACATAGAAAAAAGATGACAGAGGCGGTACTAATCTTAGTTTCGAAGCAATATTTATACTGTTCCTAGTTTGAAATTGAAAAACAGCTTAAGTGAATGGCAATAAAACTAACGAAAGTCTCAATCCGTAACTGTACGTGAATTTACATATGTTTCCCCATACTCTACGTCGTAAACACGCGAATCGTAAGCTATAAACGAGTGTGAACTGTTGGAGCGTATATTGTTGCAGGTGGTAGGCAAAGCATTGCAGAGCATTTCAGTCACGCGGTTGCACGGAAGCTTCAACCGAGCAAGAGAACCGCCAGATTAAACGTCACCGCGTATGCGCACGTACACTGTTCCACTGTTTCCCGTTCTCTATCGCCATTTCACAGTGCAGTTCTTCTTTTTTACCGCTTTTCTCTGCACGTTGTGGTATATACGCCGTAAAAACGTGGCGATTATTACACGCGAGTGGCCAGCTACGATCACGTAGGAGAATTTAGGTGGACGGAAACGTTTTTTTTACTTTCACGAAAATATACAGCAATGGTTGACAACTAAACGGAAATCGTGTACGTGGAGAGCGATATGATTTGATTTGCGATGCTCTTTATGCCAATAACGTTAAAATCACAATAATGTTGAATAATTTCGAGATCATAATTATAGCAGATGTGATTTCAATTTCCACCAATTCTCTGAATGCAATATCAAAATAAAATAGTACGATGATTCACCGATAGAATTAAATTTGTGAAATGCATTTTTTATTATAGCTACATAATTTTATAAACAATAAGCAGTTTATCAGTTTAATACATTTATGAATTCAAAATATCATCGATCATTCTTTATAAAATTCTAAACATGTAAAATCTGAATCTCAGAATGTATCGTAACAAAATTTACCGCTCTATCTGTGCGTCAAATTTTAACTGGATTGTTTCAGGCGTTCAGGAGTTTGCAATGTTTGGACTTTCCAGCATACTGGAAAAATAAATTATGAAAACAAAACGTGCTTTATGAAAAATCAATATACGCATACAGGGTATTTACTTTTAAAAATTCTTGTACCATTTGCTTTGTTGCGAGAATTCAGCTTTTTTCCCTATATCAATTCTGTCTCCTATTTCGCGAACTGACCGCCGATACGATTCGTTCGTCGCTGTATGTACGTAGGAACGTGTTTGCACGAGCGAAAGCCAACAGCGACCGAGCTCACTGGACGTTTCTATAATCCTCTGACTACTGGTTGGACCGCTCTGTGAGCAAAGGGGCAGAGGAAGGGGGGTCAATGTAGCCCGATTGTATACGCTTCAATGCAACGTGCTTCGTCCGCCCAATTACTAATTAATGCCCAATGCATCGATTATAGTACAGGAATATAGATGCGTGTTGTGTATGTACTTTACTTCGTTACACGGTAAGTACTATATCGATCGTAATATTAAGCGATAAAGGAACAACATGGCTCACTTTGGTTGAGGGTAAATGCACCCGACAATAGTACTCATCCAACTGGATGTACTTCTACGTGCTTGCTTTATTAGGTTGCGCTTCTGTTTTCAACCACGCTTTATACTTTTAATTTAATTAGCTGATTTAATTGAATTTATCTCGTAAACGTAACTATATAGGATAATGAATATGCATAGGCGTATTATTCGCAAACGCCAATAATGATTTTTATTATAGTAAAATGCACTATATATATATAGTGCATATATATATGCACTTTTAAATAATTGAGAATTTCTTTTTTATGACTCGATCTAAGTACATGAAATTTAATTTAATATTCTGGGTTTTCGAAATTGTGGATTTCAAATGTGAAGCCCAAAATTCGAAATGTCAAAATGGAGGACCAAAATTTAAAAGTAGTCTGAATTCAAAGTAAAAATAGCGCTCGTACAGTAAAGTAGTTGTGAAAACTAATTTATCGGTCCCGACAACCAAAGGAAATAGTTAGCATATCGCCAACCAAAATATAGCATAGCGCCAACTACTCGGTCGGTTGAAGAAACTATAACCTCGTTGGTAGAGTATTGATAGTAACAATAACCAGCTGAGATCATAACCTCAACTCACCGGTTGGTGGGCGTAACGCACGGAAAAAAGGCTTGGTTGGAACAACCAAGTGCCTTGGTTATATATGCGCCAGACAATTAATTGGTTCGACCAACCAAGTTATTTGTTAAGTTACCAATTTCTTGGTTGGTCTAACCAAGTGACTTGGTTAGCTTACCAAGTGACTTGGTTAGTCCAACCCGTGAAGAAATCTTATCAGGGTTCTTCCAAGGCCCCGATTAATATTCCCTAATTCTCTTAGGGGCCTTATGTGGAAGCCTCATCGGGTTTCGCAAATGATGGTCACGCTTTTTTCTTCAGGGCCTTTAAAGACAAAATAATGAGGGCCTTTTAAGGCTGCCCTATTAAGGCCTTACTAAAATAATAAAGAAATTTAATTAAAAAATATATATTTGTTATTATTTAGTTGAGTAATGCTGCACTTTTAATTAGATATTTCGTCTTTGTCTATCCGATGGTACATATTAATCGCTGAAAAAACATATTACATTTTTTTTTGACATTGACAGGAATCGAACCCAGAACCCTCCGGACGGTGTAGTTGCGCTGCGCCTTAGCTCTCTTGGCCATTCAGATGATATGAATATGCAATTTTTTTGTCTATTTGAATAACTGTAATATGAAATATGAAATAAAATTAATGTAATATAGTCAGAACTTAATAGATTTACATGACTGCGTCTGATGTGTAAAAATAAAAGCACATTCAGTTATTTTTTTACAGAAATTGGTTATATCGAATAGGGTACATTGTATCGTTGTTGTCATCTATAATTATATTCCACAAAATTGCTTGTTTTATCATTTGCGCGAAATAGTTCGTTTGTATCTAGGTGCGTGACTGTCTGACTGACCTGAGGGCCACTATTAGAATGGGTGACCACCTGGCTGACTTTGACGGTCATTAGTTAGATAGGTGTCCACCAATTTTGCCATGGAAACCTCGGATTGCCATATAAAATCCTCATCTGACAAATTTATTATTGATTTGTTTACTTTATGCCATGGTTAAGCCTGACTGGGCCATTAAGTAACTAACTTATCAAGGCCTTATTAAACTTCACCATGGAAACCTAGAATTGCCTTATGAGACCCTTAAGGTGGCAAAATTATTATTGATTTGTTTACTTGGTGCCAAGATTACGCCTGACTGGGCCCTTAAGTGATTACCCTATCATGCCCTTATTAAACTTCGACATGGGAACCTAGAATTGCCTAAGGAGACCCTTATCTGGCAAAATTATTATTGATTTGTTTATTTGATGCCATGATTAAGCCTGATTGGGGCCTTAAGTGATACCCTAAGAAACCCTGGGTACCCTATGAAACCCTTATTAAACTTGGCCGTGGGAACCTAGAATTGCCTTATGAGGCCCTTACGTGACGAAATTATTATTGATTTATTTACTTGGTGCCATGATTAAGCCTGACTGGGCCCTTAATTAATTGCCCTAACATAGCCCTATTAAATATCGGCATGAAACCCTACAGTTTCCTTAGTAGGTCCCTAATTGGGAGTGATATGGAACTCCCTTTTATGGTGTCCACATTAAAGCCCGATAGGGCCCTAAGTTATCTTAGGGCAACCCTAATATTTTTCTTCACGGGAACCAAGAAATTGGTAGCCTAACAAATAACTTGGTTGGTCTAACCAATTAATTGTCTGGCGCATACATAACCAAGGAACTTGGTTGTTCTAACCAAGCCTTTTTTTGCGTGCAAATCATTTGGATTAGATAGCAGCCGTGATAGTTGCAGGAACCAAGTTGTTGGTTATACGTACTATTTTTGCTATCAATCGAAAAAAGTTGAGACTACTTTTCCGATTTAGTTTCAGTAACTAACACGCGGCACAGCATATGCTGGAATTGGTAGCCAGAACTTCTTTTGCTTCCTCATAGAGGAAGCTTTGTTTTCGTGAAATTTTTTTTCCCAGATTTTCATGTTAGTTCACTCAGAATGGTCCAAAATGTCGAGAAAAGTGATTTAGAAAAAATGTCTGTATATGTGTATGCGATTGTGTGTGTATGTACGTCAAAAAAATGTAAACCTTTATAACTCGGGAACGACTCGAGATATAGAGCTGAAATTTATACCATAGATAGAAGGGTCAATCCTCATCGTTCATACCAATTTTTGTTAAAATTCCCATAATCGTTAAATTTTTACGCGGTTTTGAATTTTTTCAAAAATGTCTGTTAACGCGATAACTCTTTTAATTTTCGAGATATTAAGCTCAAAATTGGTATGTATATGAGCTTTCATACACTGGTGATTCCTATTAAATTTGGTTAAGATCGGTTGAAACTTTAAAATTTTATGAGATTTTGATTTTTTGAATTTCTTTATTTTTTTTTCTGCGATGCGAATTTTGGTATCAAATATCAAGCTGGGAGTTAAATGAGTACCAAATTCTTGATTAACAAAAAAATACGTCAGATATAGCCCAAAAATGTTGAACGATACCATATTTTCATAGCGAAGTTGCACAGTCTATATTGCGAAAAGTAGCGATTTATGTCGTATAAACTATCCATATCCTTGCTTCCCAATGAAACTTCGGAAAACACCGGTTTCTATCGTGTTCTACAAAAAAATAAACAGAGAAGATAGATTATTCGAGAGAGTTTCCGGACCGTTCGTCTTTATTATATTTTTACAAAGCGGGAGTGTGCGCTTATTTATTTATTTAAAACAAGGATGCAAATCAGAAACTTGCACATTGCTTCCTCATTGTATTTCGCTTTTTACAAAGCTTCCTCCACCGAGAGAAAAAGTTTCATTGATTCACGGAAATCTTTGCCAATGAAATGAAATACTTGAATTTCAATACTATCTTTTCTTTGAATGATCTCAAACTCAATGAAAAGTAGTGACATTGATTCGAAGAAACATTTTTTTAAACCAATGACCCTTTTTCATTGATTTCAAAGATGTCGTCTCTGATTCAATGAAACCTTCTTCTTACCAGCTCAAAATTTCGAAACCTATTTTTTCCTGAAGTACGCGACAAATAAAGCTCAAATTTTGTGAGTATGTAAGGAAGTACGGCAGAAATAGGCTGAGATTCTGGCTTCTCGAAACTCGAAGCCGTTCGTTCGGGAGAATCGGAAAACAAAAAAGTGAGGTTATGTGCGAGAGAGAGAGATCAATGAAAATGGTTCTTTGAACCAATGAAAACGTCTCTTTAAAACAATGAAACTGTTTCTTTATTATATGCTCACTAAGTAAATCTTTATTTACAGCCAATGAAATGTTCTCTTTGAAATTCAAATACACTATTTCATTGAAATGAAAAAAATATTTCGTTGAAATCAATGAAAAAAAAAATCAAACCACCCATTTCTTTGGCGTCAATGAAATCTTTTCTCTCGGTGTCTATGAGGAAGCCAAAATCAATCACCATACTTCCTCTTAGAGGTTGCCTTATAAAAAGCGAAATACAATGAGGAAGCAATGTGCAAGGTTCCGCTTTGCATCCTTTTTTCTTTCCGTGTACCCATTTATAATTTCTGCATATAGTACCTATTGCGTTTATCTCGAGATTAGTTATTGTGAAAGATAATTTTTTTCGTAATTTATTTTGACATAATCAGGTCGCAAGTTCGAGATTTAATTCATCGCTGAATGTAGAAGGAAAGCTTAATCCGATACATCAATGCAAATACACAATAGGAGAGCTTGGAGTCATCCGCGAAAGCAGGTAAGCAAACAAAACAGTAATTCGACGTAGTCAAGCGAGGTGAAACGAAGCAGCAGAGGTCCATGCGGACCAAACATTACGGTCAGTATGCGGAGTGGAATACTTGAGCCGCATCGTGCGAATTACCGACATTCCGATGCATCATCGCGAGATTGCGCAGTTTCCGTTCACGCGCCCTATTCGCGTACTCACAGCTACTGAACCTTCACCGGCACGATCTCCGAACGGATATACGTACCTACTGCACGTAGTCCCCGAGTTGCATCCGAAAACCGTTGACCCCATATTCAAGCGATAACGTGCAATGCTATAATGTATATATCTTCATCCTATTGGGTTCGAAGGTCTCGCAAATCTATTGTTGAAACGCTGCTGCATTAGATTATCACTTACACCATTCTACAATAGACCCTATATTCTGTTGTAGTTGAATTATAATGTTCAAAATATTATGTCTATCGCATTCCGGATGATATCCGATTTTCCATCTCGCGTATGTATGCCACGTAATAGCGAACTATTGAATCCATATATATATTAATATATACCATTGAATTATATATATAAATAATAATATTAGTGTAACATAAAAATATTCAGCTGTTAATGCGGTAACATTGGTTCGTTTTTTGAGAATTTAAAAATATTTTTTTACACTAATTTTATTTTACAGGAGCAAGAAAAAAATATGCAAAAAATGTATATATCAATGTATATATCTTCATCCTATTGGGTTCGAAGGTCTCGCTAATCTATTGTTGAAACGCTGCTGCATTAGATTATCACTTACACTATTCTACAATAGACCCTATATTCTGTTGTAGTTGAATTATAATGTTCAAAATATTATGTCTATCGCATTCCGGATGATATCCGATTTTTCATCTCGCGTATGTATGCCACGTAATAGCGAACTATTGAATCCATATATATATATTAATATATACCATTGAATTATATATATAAATAATAATATTAGTGTAACATAAAAATATTCAGCTGTTAAAGCGGTAACATTGGTTCGTTTTTTGAGAATTTAGAAATATTTTTTACACTAAGTTTATTTTACAGGAGCAAGAAAAAAATATGCCAAAAATGTATATATCAATGTATATATCTTCATCCTATTGGATTCGAAGGTCTCGCAAATCTATTGTTGAAACGCTGCTGCATTAGATTATCACTTACACCATTCTATAATAAACCCTATATTCTGTTGTCGTTGAATTATAATGTTCAAAATATTATGTCTATCGCATTCCGGATGATATCCGATTTTCCATCTCGCGTATGTATGCCACGTAATAGCGAACTATTGAATCCATATATATATATTAATATATACCATTGAATTATATATATAAATAATAACATTAGTGTAACATAAAAATATTCAGCTGTTAAAGCGGTAACATTGGTTCGTTTTTTGAGAATTTACAAATATTTTTTGACACTAAATTTATTTTACAGGAGCAAGAAAAAAATATGCAAAAAATGTATATATCAATGTATATATCTTCATCGTATTGGGTTCGAAGGTCTCGCAAATCTATTGTTGAAACGCTGCTGCATTAGATTATCACTTACACTATTCTACAATAGACCCTATATTCTGTTGTAGTTGAATTATAATGTTCAAAATATTATGTCTATCGCATTCTGGATAATATCCGATTTTCCATCTCGCGTATGTATGCCACGTAATAGCGAACTATTGAATCCATATATATATATTAATATATACCATTGAATTATATATATGAATAATAATATTAGTGTAACATAAAAATATTCAGCTGTTAAAGCGGTAACATTGGTTCGTTTTTTGAGAATTTAAAAATATTTTTTTACACTAAGTTTATTTTACAGTAGCAAGAAAAAAATATGCAAAAAATGTATATATCAATGTATATTTCTTCATCCTATTGGGTTCGAAGGTCTCGCTAATCTATTGTTGAAACGCTGCTGCATTAGATTATCACTTACACTATTCTACAATAGACCCTATATTCTGTTGTAGTTGAATTATAATGTTCAAAATATTATGTCTATCGCATTCCGCATGATATCCGACTTTCCATCTCGCGTATGTATGCCACGTAATAGCGAACTATTGAATCCATATATATATATTAATATATACCATTGAATTATATATATAAATAATAACATTAGTGTAACATAAAAATATTCAGCTGTTAAAGCGGTAACATTGGTTCGTTTTTTGAGAATTTAAAAATATTTTTTGACATTAAGTTTATTTTACAGGAGCAAGAAAAAAATATGCAAAAAATGTATATATCAATGTATATATCTTCATCCTATTGGGTTCGAAGGTCTCGCAAATCTATTGTTGAAACGCTGCTGCATTAGATTATCACTTACACTATTCTACAATAGACCCTATATTCTGTTGTAGTTGAATTATAATGTTCAAAATATTATGTCTATCGCATTCCGGATGATATCCGATTTTCCATCTCGCGTATGTATGCCACGTAATAGCGAACTATTGAATCCATATATATATTAATATATACCATTGAATTATATATATAAATAATAATATTAGTGTAACATAAAAATATTCAGCTGTTAAAGCGGTAACATTGGTTCGTTTTTTGAGAATTTAAAAATATTTTTTTACACTAAGTTTATTTTACAGAAGCAAGAAAAAAATATGCAAAAATATGGACGGTGGGGAAAATGAGGAATTCCTTGTGGTATTTTTAGACTCCATTTGCAGAGCTGTGGTAAGCAATGCACCTATTGTTGGTATCCTTGAGTTGTGCGATAGAATTGTCGGCTCAGCGCTCAGTGGTTATACATATATAATGTATTCCTTGTTTGTGTTGGATGCGACAATGATAAAGGGGAGAGGCTGTCCTGTGTTCGACGACTGGATCCAACCTCATCCCACCAGACACCATTAGCTCCGAACCCGACCTGAGCCAGATCGAGGCCTGAACTCACGGCCGAATAATGTACGTCACGTGGTCCATTCACGATGTTATCAATAGATTGTCGCAGATTTAGATAAGCCCATCTACCTTCCCGTTACCGCCCAGCTTCCTGAAGGCAGCTTTACGACTGTGCTGGGAATCTGGAACGACCATGTTTCACCAATGGCAAGACCTCCCACGAAGAATAATTTCGTTCTGAATAATCTTCAATGATTTGTATTTCTCTGTGCCTGCTCTTTGACAAATTTCAACAAAGCTTTCACCAAGATATAACTGAAGCATGGCATTTTTAAGGAAATGCAGAACGACACCAGTCAATTTTTTTTTAATTCAAAATAACGTAAAATCCGAACCGCTTTACCGATCATCACCAAATTTGATACGTAGCAGGGCTGAATGGTATTTTTCCAGTGTAAAAAATTTCAGTTGATTTGTTGAAATTTTACCTGAATTAGAGCAAAATCAACATTTTTCGAGAATTTCAAAATATCATAAAAACTGAACCGCTTTGCAGATTTCGCCCAAATTCAATACCAAATGTCATATCACTTTGTTCCATTTTTATACGAAGTTTCAGCCCGATAGCTAAAAATCCCTTTGAGCTAGAGCATTTACGTACTTTTTTCAAAATTTAAAAATTCTTATAAAATTTAAATGTGTCAATTGATTTTTCCGAAATTTATATTAATTAAATATTAGGCAATACGCCACATGTTGTTTAAATTTGAGCTGATTCGGTCGAATAGGTTAAAAGTTACAACTAAATGAATTTTTGGCCTTTCATCAAACTTTTTTCTAAACCACTTTTCTCGACGTTTTAGACCATTCTGAGTAATCTGACATAAAAATCTCGAAATTTTTTTTTTCATGAAAACAAATCTTCCTCTATGAGGAAGCAAAAATGGCAACGTCGTGGACAAAATATCCAAGATACAAAAAATTCGCATACCCCTTTTGGCAACGACTGTCGTAATATACGGACTTTTTGTATCAAGGATATTTTATCCTCCACCATCTTTTGTCATCAGATGATTTATCGTGACACGATCATAATCAAATTCGCTATAATTCGTCTCATCCAATTAGACTCAACAAATCTAATATTCAAACAATTTTATAAAGTACCATCATTCAACTTTTATGGCAGTTGGTAATGTAGAAGTGACATAGGAAAAGCCTAACACAAGTAAGTATTGCAACGAGAACTGAAGAATGTTCGAATACCCGCAGGGGGTGCAACTCACTCATCGTCGGCGTCGTGTCATGCGTCCACCTGAACAAGTCGTCCAACCTACTGGAAACAAAATTACTCGCGTACTAAGGTGGAGGAACACCAAAACTTATACACAGATTTCGACGCACCTGCATTGTCGTATAGAAGCGAGTCAAGAGAGTTACCAACAAGCAGTCAGTGCGCCGCGAGCCGCGATGCATGACGCGAAAGTTTAGCAACCGTCGAGGTCGGGGACGGCGATGCTGCAAAGCTTAATTGTTTGCCTACGAATTGTTGTCAGTTAAAGTGGAAAGTTACTGATAACTTGTACTGGGTGGTCGAGGTGGTTGTCCCGAGGGGAACGAAGAGGAGACTGCATTAGGAGGATAGTGTCTACCGGAATCGAGGAAGTGCCGCCTCTCACGGATTATGATTGCGTTGGATCAGTATACTTGTACATAGAAACCAGGAAGTTGGGTGCTTTCCGAAATTCTCTCATAGAACATTCGTCAGAATTGTCGCTTGTATGGGAAAGCGAGAGAGTTGACATGAAGAGCGAGGGAGGGTTGAGTGAATGTGGGGCATGAAGCCTCGAACGCGCAATGCCGGTATATTATACTCTCTGCAAGGAGAAATCTTTTTCACTGCATCATCATACTGCTTCCATTAACCTTTTAGAGCGACCCAGCTCAAGTATTGCACGGGGAGCAGCTACAGTTGAATTGGATTAAATACATTCAGTATTAAACTAAATAGGATTAAAGAATGTGTATACGAATATAATTCGGGAAGTAATAACATTACCGGTGAATCTATATGCTACTGCCACACTTCATAACGTTCATCGGGTAAATTGAAACAAGCCATTTTACTTTTGAGATCGACCTCAATGTTTTGTACAACAGTCTGTTGTCTTGTTATTACCGTAATATCTTTACTGTCATCCTGTAGCTCTTTCTCTATGCATCTATGTCGAGAACCATACAGCCTTTGATGGTCTGTCAATCGGCCAGTATTCAGTGATCCCCTTTGTGACCGATTTGTCGGACATTCTCTTGATCGTTCTGGCTGGTTACATTTTCAATTTTATTCCTTGCCACAAAAACGAGCCAACAAGAGCTTCCGTTACGCTGTACATCCCAGACTCCTTTCTCGCACCTTTGCGCCAACTCCTAACTCTTGCATTCCTCTTGAGAGTATGCCAGAATAATGTCAAGGGTGGGAGAGCCGCAGTCTGAGAGAAAAAGAGTGTGGGTAAGGTAAAGAGGTTCAGAGACAAAGTGTGGGCATCTATGTGTGTGTGTGTGTGTGTGTGTATGTGTACGTGCTGGGGAGCCGGAGATTATCATCCCACCCTTCGAACGGCGTCCGGCTTATCCGGCATTCCTACCTCCTCGGTTTCGCCTGTATTAGGTACGAAAACCAGCACATGCATACACGGAATATAAACAAGAGCTGGAACTGCCGGTCGTCGTCTACACACCATCCGCACTGGTTGTTCCTCATGCCCATCCTCCGCAATCTCGTAACGGTAACCGATGTACGAATACATTTGCAAGCGTTAAGCTGCGAGCAATGCCTGACCAAATACCGGAGATCCTACCATCGGTCGTCGGCTTGCAGCTGCAACGAACACGACGAACGGATACCACTTTGCTACCATACCATACCTTCTATCTGCTACGTAGATACGTTCACGGAGTGTGTAGGTTCATGGGCAAACTGGGAGACGATTGAAATTTGACATCCTCTCACAGCTGTGCAAGCTCGTTTCGAATACGACTGAACAACTCTAGACTCTGTCTGAGTCGCTGCATAATATTATATGCCAACTTCAGACATTTTTACATTATTTCAGTGTGCACGGAAGTAACAGACAAACTTGAAGGACGTACGTAAAATGTTAAAACCATATACTCATTTTGAGGTGTAACGTTAATATATGCGAAATGTATTCCATACGGTAGAACTACCAGTACGATGATTTCACCGATATCCTGTAACACTCTGAACTGTCAATACAAATGTACATGATAATGTGTGTGAAATATGCATCAAATGATATTGTCCATGCGTTTACGACAACGCTTTGGAGTACTACAGCAAGTGAAATGTTGGTAGTATTTAATATAATGCTTGTATCCGAGTTGGTCGGAACAATACGCATATGTACTATTTCACTACTTCCTATAGGTGTGTATCTATATTAACGGTGTAATTCCAGTGGTCAATTGGTGGTGTCGAAAGTTTTACATTCAGTCACAAATTTTGTATGAGTTATGCATTCTCGATCAATCTACACCAGTGTTAAATGATTAAAATATTTGTTAATATATTTTTTGATTGTCAATTGATCTATCAAAAGATCAATTAATTACAAACAATTAAGGATTCTTTTTCATTAGCCAATTGATCTATCAAAAGATCACTTGGCTAATGAAAAAGAATCCTTATTAGGGTGACATACACTTATTAAGGTGGAACTAGAATTAATACAGGAAAGACAACTTGAAATAACGCATGCTACTGTCGTTCACATACAAATCAAACATAAGTTTATGATTTGTATCGGTTGATTGAAAATATGTTTTGGTATACGTTTATCGACCGTAGACATTTTATTCTACATGTGAATACTTGTGCATTTCTGTAATATAATTCACTTTCACCTAACGAAAACAGGATGTTAAGCAACTATTGTGGTTAGACAATGGTATATAATACCGTAGTTTTGCACGCGACCAAAAGTCCCATTGGAACAAAGTTTTAAGGAACTGTCTGACTCTGCTGACACGTGTCAAAAATTCCGCAGTAAGATCGGTGAGGGACGAATGTAGAAGGGACTCATTGGTGTGTAACAGTGCTGGAAGAAAAGTGAGAGAAGAGGGCGTTTCGAGAGTTGCCGTGCGGGAATAGTTGCAAGTCGAGGACGAAATGTACGAGAAAGGGAGCTAAAGTTCGTAGCCCACGCCCCATACCCGATGTGCTTTTCGAAACTTTCACCCCTCAATTCGTACTCACTTTCTCGTCGTTCCATAGCGCCTTACTTTGAAAAAAGTAAAAGAACAAAGAAAATTGCAGCAAAGACGGGGATAGATTGCAATGAAAGTTAGACTCCTACATCTTGCGTTTCGAAACGGCGTCATCGATGCCGAACGATATGCATTACCGCAATCGATCGTTCTTTACATCTTATTTCTTTATACTTTGTTCCGACTATGACGCTCTAAGTATCGGATGCAATTTTCAACAAGATTTTTATTGATATCGATAGTTACTGATCAGTAAATTGGATCAAATCTTTCCCCTACTTACTCGCATCAAGAAATTGTATGCATCCAGCAAAGGTAGTTAAGAAAGTTTTGGCCATTGAAAAGTTTCGATCATGATTTTCAAAGTTTATTTAGCAAAAGTTGGAAAGTGTGAAAAGGGAGATTGAAACAAAAAAAAAGAAACAAAACAAAACAAAACATGATGGAAGAAAAAATCACTGCACAATTGTTAAGGTACACTTTTGTTTGTTCTTCGGACAATTCCTTAATCAATTAGACGCGACAAGTGGCGTAGGGCCGAACATCTTCTGTAGCAGTGAATGAACCCAACATGTCTACATAGGGCAGACAACGACGATTGCAAGTATCCTGGGAAAGTGGCCGGACATTCCGGAACAATCGCTGGCGGCGAGTCCTACACGTGATTAGGTTTATTTGCGGGTCCACTAGCGAAGCCTCTGACTCGTAGGGCTCTGCAGGCTTACCGACTGGGCGGCGACGCGACGCGCGAGCTAGTGTGTTCAACATTCTGTGGAAATCGATGGGTCCTCGTGCGCCGACCGCAGGAATTGGTCAGCAAGTCCCCAAGGAGCGATGAACCGGTACTGACAGAATCGTCGACGATGGGGTGAAGAGTCCTTTTGCACACAAGCGCGCGCGTACTCACACAATTGACTCGCACACACACCCACATACCAGGCCATTTCGACACTCGAAGTACCTGCACACATATATCGTTCCATAGCTCGTTTCACGTATATTTTCTTTTTCGCACTGTCATCGGGGTGACCCTCTCGTTAAAATCGGCTATCCTCTTTCACGTTTTTTTTCAGAAGCTATTAAAGCGCCGTTTCTTCAGCAATTCAACGACGACCTAGGAAAAAGAAACTTCGAAGGAGAATATACAGCTTTGCAGTTTATTCGACAGAAGGAGAGCAGAGAAAAGCGATATAACGTCCCGAAGGAGCTGTTAGGATACCAACTTTGCGAGAATCTGAGGGCCGTATTTCTACTACTACCGTTATTTAGTTCATCATGATATTATGTCGCAAGAGAATAACCGCAAAATTTATTGGAACTTTTATGATATTTTGGATATGGGAGGAGTTCGTGTTAATTTATGCTGTTTGAAAGTCATAACCCGGGAAAAACGATTCATATATAATCATATATAATCATATATAAAGTGCTCATATATGATTGTATATGAATTTTGTCTCTATATGATCATGCATGATCATATATAATCATATATAAACTGCTCATATATGATTGTATATGAATTTTGTCTCTATATGATCATGCATGATCATATATAATTGTATCTGAGCATATACAATCATATATAGTTATATGTGATTATATAAGACGATGCCTAAATAGATATAATCTTCTGAAAGTTGGAGAGTATATTTGCAAGACACCAAATCTCTTGAAGAAAGTAATGTAAAAATACAATGAAGTTGAACTTCATCACGATATACGGTTAAGAAATATCATTACTACCCGGGAAAAACGATTCATATATAATCATATATAATCATATATAAAGTGCTCATATATGATTGTATATGAATTTTGTCTCTATATGATCATGCATGATCATATATGACTATGCATGATCATATATAATCATATATAAACTGCTCATATATGATTGTATATGAATTTTGTCTCTATATGATCATGCATGATCATATATAATTGTATCTGAGCATATACAATCATATATAGTTATATGTGATTATATAAGACGATGCCTAAATAGATATAATCTTCTGAAAGTTGGAGAGTATATTTGCAAGACACCAAATCTCTTGAAGAAAGTAATGTAAAAATACAATGAAGTTGAACTTCATCACGATATACGGTTAAGAAATATCATTACTAATGTTATATTTCGATTATATGTACAACGTATAAGGTCCCGAACTGTTCGTGTTAATTTCTGTGCACTATTACAATAAACGATTATCACGATCCTTTTATGTTGATATTATTTAGTATAGTAATCTTGATCATTCTTATTAATATGCGACCGTTTCAATTCATCAAGTGGAAGGTTTTAATGAAACGTCCGCCCAGGAAAGCCAAATATCTTCATTAATCGTTGCGAATGAGCATGTGATTATAAAGAAAAGAACCGCATATGCAAAAATACCTATAACTTGAGCGCTTCAAACAAAACCGGATGATTCACGCATTTACAAAACGGATATTAAATGCTTAGTTATATAACCATATAACAAATTTTACATCCGTATATAAATAAGACGTGAACATCGAAATAATTCGTGAATATTATATAACAATAGATTATGGAATACCATATAATCATACGTGCACGATCATACATGAGCTGTCAGTTCTCTGTGCGCAGTCATATATGATTGTATATGATCATATATTGCACAGTCGACACACAGAATAGATCTCATATACAATCCTATATGATCATATCTGTTTATATATGACATGGTAAACAGGCAGTTTTGGTGTTATATATGGTCATATATAGGGTCATATATGCCAATGTATATATACATATAAAGTTATATACGCTCATATACATTTGTATATGGATCCACATACAATCATATATGCGCTAAAAATGGGCGATTTATAGTTGTATATAACTATATATGATCATATCTGTTCATATATGACATCGCAAGCTGGCGGTTTTGGTATTATATATGATCATGTATACCACTGTATATGTACATATAAACTCATATATGCTCATATATGTTTTCATATACAATGATATATTACGTTATATACAATTATATATAATTATATACAACTATACATGAAATTATATACAATTATATATGATTATATATGAACCGTTTTTCCCGGGAACATAGAGTTTCACACTAATTCTGGTGCAATTTGTGGCTGAGGGAAATTTGGAAGATCATTCGATTTTCAAACAAGTTACCACAAATTTCTTAATGTTTGTTTTATTATTTTTTTCAGTTTTCTATTAGGAAATTAAACAAAACTGTAAATATTAGTTTATTTAATTCATGTATCCTTGCAATGTGGAAAATGTATTTTTTTTAAATGTTGTTTTCTTCATGCGCACAGTCGTAAAATACGGTTCGTAGTTCATGATGAACAAATTCTTAAGCATTTTTTATGTACTACACCACAAGTACGAAACGATGTAATAATCACGTTCCACACGGTCAGTGTAAAGAGAAAAACGCGCTCATGTAACTGTGGGTGCGGTGGTAGCAATTCACAGGGGTTTTCGAAAGCTACGTTCCTGAAAATAACTTCGAATTCCATGTTAATACTATGTACGCTATGTTCATGTATGCGCGGCCTTTGAGTTCGAGAAATAGCTTCTGACCGCAAATAGAATGCAAACGTGAATCCCAGAGTGCTCCTCTCTCATACTTTCATTGTGCAATTGTATGTTCGTCGACAGAAGTTTCCCGCATGCGGGGAGGATAGTTTGACGCTTCGGTGCATCGTGAAGCTTTGAAGCTTTACAAGCCACAGGAAAAACAAATTCAAACGCTGCGTACACGCTGGTTGTTTACGATACCACCAGCATTCGTTCCATGATTGTAGCAATTCCACTCAACCGAAATAATGATTACTATTTTTCTAATACTTTTGATGAAACGTTTAATTGATTTACGCTACGAAATTAAATAACTCTTCAGGTTCAACTCTCTGGTAGTAGTCGACTGCCCGAGTAGACATTTCATCAGATATGCCTGCTGTCACACGAGGTCCGGAGCAGTTTTAGGTACGGTAACCTTATTTGGGGCCGCCGTAAATTCACCTGCTCAGGTCCATGTAAGGCTCAGATATGGAATTCATACTTAATAATGCCGTCTTTCCACCGGATCAGGCTGATGTCAGGCTAGATATGGTAACCTTATTTAGGGGTCGTTGTAAGATCACCTGATCAGGTTCATGTACGGCCGAGATATGGCATTCTACCTTAAAACTGCCGTCTTTCCACCGGATCAGGCCCATGTCAAGCTTTACATACGGTAACCTTATATAGATATGCCATTCATCGACCTAACCCATTTCGCATAAGGTCTTTCTGTGGAATTTGGACCAAGATTTTGTCCAATTTACCTTTACTTTCCCTGGTCAGATCCGCATTCGGTTTTCGTATGACATAGTTTTTTTTCAAATATGCCGTAAATTTACGTTATCAGGTTCGTGTAAGGGCTAGATACGGCTTTCGTTAAAAACATTTAAAAATTATTGTTATACAAAGTCAATCTTTTCAGCATCTTGCGTGCGCTGGATTTTTTCACATCTTTATCCCATCGAGAAGTATTCGAAATTTTCGCTGAAACTCACGTTTTACGGGACTGTACCGCTAGAATTACTTTGAAATCTATCCAGGTACTGACCGTCAAACGCGAGTACCTGGATGGGTGACCGCCCCATCATGTTTGAATTTTGAATATTTCGGTCGTAGTCACAATAAATGGATGTACAGTCTTGACGTGTTTTCATTTTAAGTATACTTCAAATAGAAAATGAATATATAAACTTTCTGAGATGTCAATGGCCGAATGGGCTAAGGCGCAGAATTGTCACCCAGAGGATCAAGGTTCGATTCCCACCAACGGCTAATAAATTTACATGTGTTTTTTTTCAGCAATTAATATGTACTGAAAACTAAATAAGCTCGAATATCCAATAGAAAGTGCAAAATAAATCGAATTCGATGAGCGCAGATAATTCTTTTGTAATTTATTTGCCGTTTTTATAAGTAGGGGCTTTGTAGGGCGCCTCTATCCGGCCCTTATCTGGAAAACTTAATCTGGCCCTGATCATGCGCTGCGTTACGTTCCTGCAAGGCCCGTATAAGATTGCCAGGCACACGGAGAAAAAAAAGTAGTTGGACAAACCAATAAATGGGTTTCGACAAGCACTTGAAAGAGTTGAAATAGCGTCACTACTCAGTGGGTTATGACAACTACCAGTGGGTTATGACAACTACTCGTTGGTTATACGAACCGCTGTGGTTGATTATAGGAACTCGCTGTTGGTTGCGCCACCTATTGTATTGGTGAAAACAGCACTGCGATTGGTTACAGGAGCGAGTTAGTTGCTGCAACTATTCAGCGGTACAGCATATGCTGGAGATGGTTCTCCCAACTACTTTTTTCCTTCAGTGCAGGGGCCTTAGATTTAAATCCGGCTACCACGCTAGGGCCTGATATTCCCCGTAGCTGAATTTCTACTCGGGTGGGTTCCTTAAAGCAGTACCATTGGTTTTAGCAATCAGCAATGATTCCAAACTGGCTGTGATATTTTTTACCAATGACCTATGAGAGTCATTATTTTCAGAAAAAATGTTTAGCAAAAATTAGAATCAAGATTCAACTTCTGTTAAAAAATGAATTTGCCAGATAACCAGAAAATAGACGAATTTCAAAATAAATATTTCTCTGAATTGCCCGAAATTCACCTGAAACCTAAAAAAAGCCGCTATTCAGACTACACGCTAATTTGTGATTTCGACCGTTATCGGTCTTCATATATGTTGAGATTTATACGTCTTCGCAGTTGGTTTCATGTCGTTTCGTTAGATGTATGATATATTACTATAGCATTCACACTTTAAACCAGAATTGACGTGGTTACTATCCTTACTACCCTAGAAGGGATGAAGAGAGGTAAAAAGGGGGGAACAAGACGACGACATTTTAAACGAAGCACCTTGCTTCGTTTGGAGAACTTCAAGAACGGCCCTTAGGCACGAGCGAGAGATAGTCGTGGAATTTTACGTCTCGCCTTCAACTCCGTCATCCCTTCTGAAGAGCGAGGGCAGCAACGAGTGCAGGAGTTCTAGGGGCCCTTTAGCCTCTATTCCAGCTCTTACAGTAGTATAACCTCTTCGCAACTCTCGTGGAAAGAATACCACCCTGAGAAAGATAGATGGAAAGAGAGCATGTGAGCGGCGACCACCTCCCGGGTGGCAAACGGTCGTGAGCCACTAGAATTTTTAAGTCTTTCGCCTCACAAACTTAACAATGCCCCAGTGCGCGACCCCTTCTCTCCTGAGAGCTCTTTAACTCGTAATGTTCGAGCCATAACGCGCTGCGTCGAGATGAAGCTGAGCTGCGGGTGGACGGGTGAAAGCTGCTCCCTTGTTCTCGTTTTCTCGCGTTCAATCCGGTAGAATGAAAACCTTCATTTTTCACTGTGAATCCGAGGTGGATGACGAAGAAACGATAAGCTAAGAACATCCGGAGGCATTCAGCTTGAGCATCAGGAAAAGCAGTGCTGTTCAAGAATAGGAAGCTTGTGCTCTAATAACAACTAGTTTCCTCCTCGGTGTCATATTTTAATCTCGCCACGGTAAATTCAAACTCAGTAATCTCCACGTTGTTTGTAATGGAAGAGCTTCTAACATATTTACGATATCTTTCACTGTTATTACTTTTCTAATGTAAGAAAACCAAGAATTTCATTCTCTTAACGAATGACTCTGGTTTCTCCAACCAATTAAGAGGACCAAGTCACCTAAAAAAAAGTCATAAGAAAAAATATTCTGTAAATGATACCCGTCTTTTAAAAAATCTTACATTTAAACATTATAACATTTAACTTTTATTAAAATCTTACATTTAAACATTATAACATTTAACAAGCATTATAATTCTGCAATTTTGTAAACACATTCAGTGCACAAGAATGGTGTGAGGTAAAAAGTAAAAACTTTTCACTTGTCGTAGCTTTCAGACCAAACCGGTGAACCAATTTTAGTGTTCGATGTCTTATTTTATCTGTCGAAGAGTGCATTCTAGATTGAATATAGCGATTTTGGATGCAGTGAAAATTAGATTTACTGTAACCAATTGTTTACTGAGTTTTTAATAGAGAGATTTATTTACACATTTCAAATCATAGCTTTGTTATAAAGACCTGAAATAAAAATTCAATCCAGAATGCACTGTTCGACAGATAAAATAAGACATTGAACACTAAAATTTGTTCAACGGTTTGGTCTGAAACCTACAACAAGTGAAAAGTTTTTCTTTTTACCTCACACCATTTTCGTTCACTGTATGTCTTTATAAAATGGCAGAATTATGATGCTCATTATGTATTTAATAAAGTTTTAATCTAAGATTTTTAAAAAGAAGTGTATTATTTATACAATTTTTTTTTCTTATGACTTTATTTAGGTGACTGGGTCCCCTTAAAGGGCTTGCGAATATTCAACCAAATACTTTGTGGCCCCAACCAAATTTTTTTTATTCGTGAAGATTAGGAAATTTATTTTACAATAGTGATTAACACATAAAAAATAGACCAAATCAAAGCTCGTAAAAGCTCGTACAATAAAAGCTTCTACCATATTTATGATATTTTTCAGTGTTATTACTTTTCTAATGTAAAAAAACCAAGAATTTCGTTCTCTTAACGAATGACATCGATTTCTCCAACCAATTAAAGGGCTTGCGAATGTTCAGCCAAATACTTTGTGGTCCCAACCAGAGTATTTTTATTCGTGAAGATTATGAAATTTATTTTACAATAGTGATTAACCCATAAAAAATAGACCAAACCAAAGCTCGTAAAAGCTCGTAAAATAAAAGCTTCTAACATATTTATGATATCTTTCACTGTTATTACTTTTCTAATGTAAAAAAACCAAGAATTTCGTTCTCTTAACGAATGACTCTGGTTTCTCCAACCAATTAAAAGGCTTGCGAATGTTCAATCAAATACTTTGTGGTCCCAACCAATTCTTTTTTATTCGTGAAGATTATGAAATTTATTTTACAATAGTGATTAACACATAAAAAATAGACCAAATCAAATCTCGTAAAAGCTCCTAAAATAAGAGCTTCTAACATATTTATGATATTTTTCAGTGTTATTACTTTTCTAATGTAAGAAAACCAAGAATTTCGTTCTCTTAACGAATGACTCTGGTTTCTCCAACCAATTAAAGGGCTTGCGAATATTCAACCAAATACTTTGTGGTCCCAACCAAATTTTTTTTATTCGTGAAGATTATGAAATTTATTTTACAATAGTGATTAACACATAAAAAATAGACCAAACCAAAGCTCGGAAAAGCTCGTAAAATAAAATCTTCTAACATGTTTATGATATTTTCCAGTGTTATTATTTTTCTAATATAAGAAAACCAAGAATTTCGTTTTCTTAACGAATGACTGATTTCTTCAACCAACTAAAGGGCTTGCGAATATTCAACCAAATACTTTGTGGTCCCAGCAAATTTTTTAAATTCGTGAACATTATGAAATTTATTTTTCAATAGTAAGTAACACGTATAAATAATAGACCAAACAAAAGCTCGTAAAATTCTGTCATCCATTAAAGATGATTCTGAGAAAAGTTACGAGACTGCTCAAACTCCTCCGCTGGTAACCGGTGTCTGGAAAATTATCGTGAGAGTGCAAAGTGCAATTCCAATTAGCGAAGTCCTGCCCTTAAAGTTGCTCGCCAGCTTGCACGTCGGTCAACAGTGTATTTTGGCAATGAAAGCTGGAAGCTCCATGAAAATCGAGAGAGTTGAAACTTTTCAAATAAACGCACACTAATTAAAGTGAGGAAGTAAACGGAGTTGCCTGTTCCAGCCAACTGCATTTGACTAATACCATAAAGTACATATGTGTCGCATTCGTCGTCCTAGATGACTGCAGTCGTTCCAATCACATTATTACTTTATTATTATTTCTTTTGAAAATCTTTGAACACACGAGAACGAAGCATTCGTTATTATTTTCATAGGATTGAACGCGGATGCTGGTTGTTCACTCACAATTACGGAATAACGAGGATTCATCGCGATGCTTAGCTGCTTCACTTAACTCCGCGACTTTCTCTATTCCCATTCTATCTCCACCGAAGGCTCAATAATCAATGGTTCTTTCATCATTAATTCTCGACATTCCGTAGCTCTCCTTTGGGTCGTTTTTCACGGGACGTCGGATTTTTTTTAGCTTACAGCAATTTATTTTATTTGACCTCGATGGTCCACTAATACTTACTCCGTAACTGCCTCAGTGCCACTGTGTATAATGAGAAAAAGGATCGATCGACAAGTTGTAAAATTGTTTTTTTTTTATAGTTGAAACGAAAAAAAAACATTACTGAAATTGCGTTAAACTCGACTGAAAGATGTGAGACTTTTTATTGAAAACAAGGGATCGATTGGTTCAATTAAGGTTGTCTTTGTATTCAACTTTCGCGAACTTTGAGAGTTGAATTTTTGTTATATTATAGTTGAAGTCCTTCTGATTGCTATTACGAAGTTTAAAGATAAGTTATCGACTATAAATAATTATGTCGAGAAAATAATATTTTATAAAGTGGGTCCTTATAAAAAACTAACCAAAGTCACACATAAAAAAAAGTTTCACGTGTATAAACTGAACTTTGGCCCCGTGTTAAAATTGCCCTTGTCGGTCGCAATCAGTCGATGTACCAATCGATCCCTTCTTTGTAATGGAGGATTGTGGATGAAGAATAGATTGTATTTGTGTGACGTTGAGCAGAACCAGATTACGAGCACTCCATTCGCTAAAGATAAACTGTGATTGTTATGGAGTTAACTGCATAAAGCAGAGATGTGAAGGGATTGTATCGGTCTCTGCGGTTTACCCAGACTATAGCGAGGGCGTGAGCTTGCGTTCGCCAACTCCGTAGGTTTTGCTTTGGATCCACAGGATTTCCCGTTCATCCAGTGAGGTCTGAAGATCTTCGAGAAACTTCGTCCACCACGGGGCTTACTCGTCGGTGCAGTCTGCTGCATTCTGCCGTTCCAGTTTCCTGCTTCTGCATTTATGAACTTTCGTGGCTCACGATGCGTATAAACCAAACCAAATCCAAGGGTCTAAAAACCATACAATTAATGTCATGTATCTGTCAAAAGGATTTGTTCACCACCAATACAACGAGCATAGTTTTGTATCTCATTAAGGGGGCTAAGTGAGCAAAAATTATTATTATTGTTATTTACCACATTTTACGAAATTCTTTCCATGGGAAAGCCAAAATAGATTAGGATAGTTATGTATGGGGCATTCCACCCCGTTTCGACCTGGATTTGACCTCGACCTCTCCGATTTGGCTCTTTCTTTTTTACAGGCTTAGTTGGACCCTCAACTGGACAAATTTTTTTTTCTTTTTTTTTCAAGTCCATTTTTTTAAATATATTTTTAAAGTGACATAGAAAACCCCATAATTTAAAAATCTGATAAAATTCTGAAAAATACTTTGTTCAATAACAAAATTATCTAGCTTATAATCAAAGTGAGGAAGATTTTCCTTCTTACAATGTTTAAGCTTTTTTATTTTTAAAAATTATAAAAAAGTAGAAAAAATAATTAATCTACTACAGGCGATTGGTCAAATGTTTATTTATGTAAAACCGAATTTTTCAGACTTTTTTCAGATTTTTAGGAAATTGTTCAGATTTTTCCGAAACATGCAAATTTAAAAAAAAAATTTTAAAGTGACAAAAAAACCCCATCATTTAAAAATCTGATAATATTCTGAAAAATACTTTATTCAATAACAAAATTATCTAGCTTATAGTCAAAGTGGGGATGATTTTTCGTCTTATAGTTTAAAAACTATAAGAAGAAAAGTGGGTAAGATTTTTTTCTTATAGTTTAAAAACTATAAGAAGAAAAATCTTCCCCACTTCGTCTATAAGCTAGATAATTTTGTTATTGCATAAAGTATTTTTCAGAATTTTTCCAGATTTTTAAATTATGGGGTTTTATATGTCACTTTAAAAAAATATTTTTAAAAAATTTGCATGGTTCGGAAAAATCTGAACAATTTCCTAAAAATCTGAAAAAATTCTGAAAAATTTGGTTTTACATAAATAAATATTTGACCAATTGCCTGTAGTAGATTAATTATATTTTCTATTTTTAATAATTTTTTTAAATAAAAAAAGGTTAAAAACTGTAAGAAGGAAAATCGTCCCCACTCTGACTATAAGCTAGATAATTTTGTTATTGAACAAAGTATTTTTCAGAATTTTATCAGATTTCTAAATTATGGGGTTTTCTATGTCACTTTAAAAACATATTTTAAAAAATGGACTAAAAAAAAAAATTATGCAGTTGAGGGTCCAACTAAGCCTGTAAAAAATAATGAGCCAAATCAGAAAGGTCGAGGTCAAATCCAGGTCGAAACGGGGTGGAATTCCCTGTATTATAGCCTTGTGAAATCTAAATAATAGTGAGAAAGCAAGAATCTAGGTTTTTTAGAATCGAAAAAACGATGTCATAATTTACATAATTTTTTTGTGACAATGTAGTAGAGTTTACCGTCGAATTGGACTAAAGTATACGGAATGCCCCGACACTTATCGGCGAGGAGACGGAGTGAAATAACACAACTCCGGACGCGGAAGCAAACGACGTCCAATTGTATTTCGCGCATGGAGAAGTCTCTGTTGCAACCACGCCAAGCTTAAATCATCAAACCCGAGGTCGGTATGATTTCCGTGTCGCATGAGACACGGCAACAGACTTCCTGGCCCTATAGCTGTTCTGGTACTCCTGGTCCTGGTTCTCCAGTAAAGCACAGTAAAAGTAAAGTGGGTTGTTACCCGCGGGCGGAAGGCAATCTTCTCTGTGGATACGCGGGGACGCTGGAAATTGTAATTGGTCAACGGAGGGGATGGCTCGAGGTTCTCTCTAGCGGGTTCTTGACTGTTAAGCGTTCAGGCACGAGACGGAAATTTGCGTGCTGCTTGCAGCTTTGCCTTTTGGTATGCGACTTTGCTACTATAGTCGCTCGACTCACTGGTTTTATGGCCAGTATCCTACGGTGACACCTAGCAGAGATGAAAAAGTAGTTCATTGCCCAAGTATATTAACCTTCGTTCGGCTGCAGTCACAACTGAGAGACCGGCTACTGACCCAGTCGTCCTGTAAGATGCGCAATGTCCACAGTCACACGAAAATAAGAATAAAAAAAAGAACTTTGCAAATTGCTTCCTCATTATTGTTGGATTTTTACAAATCTACCTCTATAAGGAAGCATGTTAATCTATTTTGGTTTCCTCATAGAGGAAGCTTTGTAAAAATCCAACAATAATGAGGAAGCAATTTGCAAAGTTCTACTTTACAGCCTTGTTTTAAAAAATTTTGAATGGCATTAGTTTTGAACCCCTGACAGATTCTCGCCATATTCGAACTGATGCTTAGTTTACCCACACTCTACTTGTGGACCAAATTTGAGCCCGATATCTTAAAAATTGCGGAAGTTAGAGCACGAACAAAAAATTCAAAATGCAATAAATTTGAAACCCCTTAACGGGTTGACGGCAAATTCATTCCCAAACTTTATTTAGTAACAGTCCACTTCTGGACCAAATTTGAGCCCGATATATTAAACATTGCGAAAGTTAGAGCACGAACAAAAAATGTCAAAAAATTTAAACATGCCATAAATTGTGAACCCTTGAACGGATTGACACTAAATTTAATGCCAAACACTATTTAATAACAGTCTACTTCTGGTGTCTAGGTCTGGTGTCAAGTTTGAGTCGGATATCATGAAAATTGCGGGAGTTGGAGCCCGAGCTAACATTTTCCAAAAAATTCAAAATGCCATAAATTTTGAACATTTTGATGGATTAACTCCTAATTCAATCCTATATCTTGTTTAACGACAGTTTACTCGTGGTTCAAATTTGAGACCGATATCTTAAAAATTGCGACGGCGATCGTGCTAACAAAAAATTGTGCACATACACACACACACACACATACAGACATTTTTTCTAAACCACTTTTCTTGACGTTTTAGACCATTCTGAGTGTCCTGACATGAAAATCTCGAATACAAAAATTTTCACAAAAACAAAGCTTCTTCTACGAGGAAGCAAAAATTCGAAATAAAAAAAAGACTACCTACATTCTACTCTAGCTATTAAGGTAGTTCTGTCGGTATGCCGGAGTCATAAATCTCAGAGTCTATATGACATTAAAAAATAATCATACGCATCACTTTGACTGCCTCAATAATAATGTCAAAAATAATCGAGAATCCTTCGAAATTGTCGTAATCAAATTAAAACGATTATTTGTAAATAGTTGATATGTTTAGTGCGGATTTGACTTCATTTTTACGATAATTAGGTTAGGAAACGTCATTTGGCCCAGTATCGTGCACTTTGACCTTGGTTCAATTGAACATTATTCCGGAGACTTCACCTTTTTTCATGATGCATCAATTCCTGAATGATTTGCAAATCCGTCGTACTTTTTATTTTTTCTCTATCTTTGATCTAAGTATGTTAATTTTCGATTTGAAGATCAATTTTGCCAGCCCTCCCATAAGCACGGTGTAAAAAGATCGATTTTCATATTTTAATTGTTCATTCAAATACTCGGTAAAAGCCTTCAAGATTTTGTGCAAGTAAGATTGAATAGCTAAATTACAACATGTCAAAAATTCATGCATATGACTTTGGATTGCCTTCACGACAGAACTACCTTAAGACTTCTTTATCGTCTTACCCATCATACTAACGTTTCAGATTGCTTTCGTTGTGAGCTCTTAATAATTTTCTGCAGGCATTACCATTGACAGATTTCACGATATACAATAAATTCAAAGTACCGTATCATTTTTGCGCCATTAGGCAATGCCCTACATGGGCATGCTCAAAATATCGTCTGTTCAAACTCCCATGAGTCTGAATTTCAAGAGAAAATAAATGATTATTTTAAATGCAGTCTACACAAATAAGAATATCTACTATTTTATAATGGATAATAATTTCTCGTGGCTGAACGTAATCCGGGAAGCTGTCGCTATTCTATTATACCATTTGTCGTTGGTATTAGCATGATAAACAATAAACTTGGTAATATATATAAAATGCATTGGTGAGGCAAACGGTCGAGAACAAAGCTGTGGGATAAAATTTTGCCTCCCGCGCAACTAACATTATTTGCTCTTTTATGAGGCACTAAAAGTGGCTTCGGTAGTTTTTAAAATGATGCAGGATAAAATAAATAGAGAGATAAACGAGTGACGCTCATCTGATGCTCACCGGCGTTTCATCTCTTTTACCGCGGATAACCTGTTAAGGATAATAAACTTTCCAACGTTTAGGATAATTGACGGTTTAATTATTACGTTAATACGACTAAGTGACATGCGAGGTACTGGACTTCGGCAGTGCCGTGAGTTGCAAGCGATTCATAGTTGAAGCCAATTTCGAGGATTAATCCTATTTTAGAACGATCAATTGAGCTTAATTGAACAATTTTCGAAGGATAAGTTTTTAAGCGCATTACCCGACAGTTTTTGCATTAAGCGACGAGTGGTCGACAAGGTCGGCGTAGTAAATAATACTACCAAGTTCCTGCGACGAACGGGAAGTACTAAAAATAGGTACACAAAGAGTCTCGAAAAAATTACGCCATCGTTCAGGGATCACAGTATTGTCGATAATAATATGAAAAAGGCTATAATATCGAACGATTCTACTGGAGAGCACAGTCTGGAAGTGCTTGTAGAACGAAAGTACGATGGAAAAGAAGATATTTAAGTGAGGAACAAGAATGCTATCAGAACGTGAAAAGGATGATGGCGCGCGTAGCTCTCAGGCAATCTAGGGGCCGATAAATCCAATCATCGTACTCTGCTGTATATATGGATATCTGCCACCCAAGTCTTGGCGATCCTATTTCTCACCTCCGACTTGGGAATCTTTCTTGATTCTTAATGAACTATAAATCTACTTGATCCCAGTGCAATCTCGTTTCCCTTCAGATTGCTCAACACCCGATGGGTCCTTCCACTTATGATTTTTATTTTCCAAAGGCGAAGTAGTTGCACGTCAGGTATAAAAGGAATACTCTAACTTTGATTTTCGAAGAGAGCTACAAGTTCAAAGCAGTCCGTAAGTAATCCGTAAATAACATACTTGAGTTTTCCTCATGCAGATAAACTCCATTTTTCGCCTTTTTAACTTAAAAAAACTACAAGGACATACTTTAGTAACTAGCTATTTTCCAAAACGAAGTGGTACTGAATATAGGCTGTAATTTAAAAGCTGTGAGCTATCATACTCATAAAATTAACGGTACTGACATGTAACTGGGATTAAGCCAAGACAGTTTTTATTATCCACCAGTAACAACGTTTCAGGTTGAATGTTCTGTATTCTCGGTGAAAAGTGGATTCGCAGAACTCCTATTAATTAAACAAAAGCTCTCAAGTATGCCGTGATGTGTCTGGAGGTAGCTGGCACAGTTGGAGCTGCGAGAAGTGTACCTACGTGCTGGACGCCTGCTCTACCCTGTCAGTTTGAACGAAGTACTACCTTATATGATGTTGAGTGCATACTGGATAGAGGACTCGTGTATGGAGAGTGAAAGAGAAGGAGCGAACAGTAGTAGCGAGTAGCGACCCGAAAAACAGAAATTCATTTGTGGACTGAGTAGCTTGACTGCCTACAGGGGTTGTGTATGTATATATAAATAAATATACATGACCGCCCATACATATGCTATGTAACCGTGGAGTTTGGGTAAGTTAATTGGCTCGGAAATGTCAAATATTCGTGAATTCTTCGTACATGAATCAATGATGAATTCGGTGGTATATTTCCATATAACATTATGGAGATAAGTGCGCTTATGTGGCAATTAAACGGTTGTGTATGTATACAAATAAATATACATAACCACCCATACGTAAACTACATAACCGTGGAGTTTGGGTAAGTTAATTGGCTTGGAAATGTCAAATATTCGTGCATTCTTGGTGCGTGAATCAATAATGAATTCGGTGGTACATTTCCATTCAACATTATGGAGATAAGTGCACTTATCTCCATAATGTTATATGTACGAACTACGTGCTCTATGAGAGACTGGCGTATGAAGAGATAATGTGGGAAAACATCAGCTGCATGGCAATTGTAATGAGACTAGCATATCTATACTGAAAACTTTCCCTGGACATAATATCTGCAGTGAAAGTTCAGTGGAGTGTAGAACAATGGAAACGGCTGTTGAAAAGTCTGAAGGACTTATACACCTGCTCTTATAACTTAGTGGGCTTCCTCAAGTAGTAGTTTTGATCCGCCAAGTGAATATCGTGTGAGCTTACGGGACAAGCACATAGCTGCTTTGCGGTCCCAATAGCGGCGCTTCTGTTCCACTCTGGGGATGCTCAGCTTTGACCGCTGATAGGCTGGATTTAGTACTAGAATTATGGAGGAGCTTGTCTCTCGAAGGTATGGGCACCGTGAGATCGTTGGGGCAGGCTTACGCAAGACGACCGTCGTCAGTAGCCGCAGTGTCGTCTCCTAAAGGCTAACTTCCTCGTCAGAGTGTTTGTGTACCCCTATGTTCGCCACGGTAATAATGCCACCTGCACAATTCCGCTCTTGTGGCGAACTTGCTCTCACGGAATAGCAACCTATAAACGTCTTGCACATGCCGCACAACTTTGTTGGTGTTGTACTAATTTGGTATATGCAATTGAGAATAACTGGACTATGCACAACTGGACTGTGAAAATCCCTGCCAGAACTCTTGGGTTATAACCCAAGTCCAAAGACATATGTTGTTTACCTTAGAAAGCGATGAAGTCAACATGATAACGGACTTTGTTCTTAACCCCTTTTCTCAAACTATTCAATAATCTGGCCTTTGATTCATGAATCGAAGTGTCCAATGTCATTTTTGAAAAACTGGATATTTACTGATCGAGAAATTGTAAATTACTATAAATATAAGATTGCTAGGATTTATTGAGATTACTTTGATTTGCAAAAGAACCAATCATGGAGTCAAGTTCATATCAGTATCAGCATACACAGCTGTTGCAATGGATCTTTGAAATTGTGCATAATACATGATAAGCTCTCGTCGATGGCGGGAATACTATTGAATAATCCAAGACAATCTCCCACGGGCTGTAGAACCGATTATAGCATCTCATCCCATGGGGACTGCCGGGATGAACTAGTAAAGTAATTTATGCGTCGGAATTAACAGAGTTTGAAGTCACTAATTGATTGTATAATAGAAATTGAACTAATTTTCAATGGTAAATAATCAAGTGGAAATCACCATCGATATGATGCAGATGATCGAAAGAAAGGATCTCTATTGCATAGTTGAACAAATTCGTCGTGATGAACTGCGTATGTATAGAAAAAAAGTTGTGCAACTGTTCGTGCAGTGATCGGGTCGGTGTAGAAATGGGTTCTGTAGAATCAGGGTGTTGCCCAATGCTGTGCGTTAGAATCACCGTTCCACTAATTTCTAGGCGGTCTCGCTTGCAATACAACCGGGCATTGAGGCATTATCGAGGCGAGTGCAGAGCTTCGGCCCCATGTCTCAATCGCAACCCCAATGCACCGAAACCATCGGTCCTCTGTACCATCCGTTTAGCTGCGGGGGGTCCTGGCATTAGTATACGTACGAAGACCGGGACACGTTCGAATTGTTAGGTGAGATTCACCGACGCCGTCGTGATTAACGTCACGCCAAGCTTTCGCTGATCCGAGAAACCAACAGGAGCCGACGAGCTATAGTGGAAATCGATAACCCGGCCTTTTGTCTCCAGCCCTTGTAGACGCACTACGGCGAACATGATCGATATCGTGAGAGGATAATCGCTTCCGATCTTCACATCCTTGAAGCACCAGTGCGGGTTGTATGATTAGCGAATCTCCACATAAAATCCATTCATCTCACAGGCACGAATGAATGTTCCACCGGGAATCGATAGCATTTTGGTTTGTTGCTAACGGTACCAATCTGACCATAGATGATGTCTATCCTTTTATGCTTTCGAACCAGTTTATAATTGTACCATTCGTATATCATACAAGCAACTCCATGTTGGGAAGGGAGATGAAATTGGCGCCTCAATTGAACAAGAAAACTGATTGAGTTATAATTGCGGCAGCGACAGACAACCAACGGGAACAGGACTTGACACAATAAATCCTCGATGCCGAAACATTATTACTGCACGGAAAAACCGACTTTGTTAGATTAACAAAAAAAGGAGTTGGACCCAACCAAGCAACTTAGTACTCTGACAGACAGACGATTTCTTGGTTAGGTCACCTATTTTCAGGTGGTTGGCTCTGATCATTGCTCGAACTAAGTAGTTTGTTGGGCCGATTACTATTGTGGCGCCAACTATCTGATTAACTATCGCTAATCATATCTTAGCCGCGCAAAAACATAGTATGAGAAGAGTATTAGAATAGTATTAAAATCGAAAGTATGAAATATGTTGTATTGGACGAAATCATATTCCAATTATTCTCATATTCAAGTATCTTTTCGTACACTCATTTCATACTTAATACTCGAATATGACTATAATTGAAGTATGATTTCGTCCAGACGACATCATCATACTTCATACTTATTTAAGTCAACTAAGTCTGAATGGTAAATGTGACTAATACCAGGTCGTTACACCGACCAACCGGATGGTTGTGGCAACAAGTTTTCACTCAACTAATAAATAATTAGTTGGCGCAACGAAGTCGTTTTTTCCGTGTGTATATCAGAAAAACTCGAACTTAAATATCTCTACATTTGTACTATCAAATAAACACCATTTATAATGATACATTTAGAAGGATTGTCACGTTGATATAAAGGGAAATAATAAAATTAGCAGGAGTGCAATAACTTTACAAAGTGCGAGAGTCTTTTCCAGTTAGCTATATAGATTTTTGTAGTGGATGGTCGCAAAATACACTCCAACATTAAACATGTACGTACGATCTAGTACTAGTTTCATGCAGGAAGGGAGTTTCAACTACATAACGCTCGAACTACTGGGAGTAGTTCAATCCCCACTCCGGTGATGGCAGCTTCCACCGAGATTCATTCGCCATGAGTCTTACTCACTCCCTCACGCTGGCGTCAGCTTCGCGTTCATTTATAACTTTTAATGCGCTCCCAGTGCAATCCGACATTGTCCCTAGGACCAAATACGTGATATTAAATCCCACGACGTAGCAGAGCGAAAGTTCTGCAAGTATAGGAGCCCCCAAAAACACCAAAAGTGGCAAGAAAACGAAAGCAAGTTAATTTTTGTTCGAAATTATACTTTTAAAAAATACATGTACTTTATATACACGCATATGAAGTCCATTTTTTGTATATTCAAAGTGGCCATAAGTTTGTTTCATTACAGTCGTATAACTTTGCGATCAGCAGATGACGACAGTTTCAATCCGTTTCCCTATTGACGGTAGCATTGGCACAAGTAATTAAAACACAGTTCAGAGGAGGCATTAAAAAGTTTTACTCGATACACTCGATAAACCGGACCAGAAAGCGCAGCTCGGGTTGGTTGCACGAAGAAAACAGCAGTTTCTAGCACTCGAGGATCGTGATCACCAACAATAGTACGAGGTACCTACTGCCGTCGATTGCGCCCAGAGGAAAAATCGCAAACAGTCTTCGCTCCTCCACAAACATTGATACCCACTCCCTGTAGCACTTTTTATAATACCCTACGCGCACTTACGGCATCGATATACTACGCGTGGTGGCAAGCATGTTATATTTATGACCGCACTGTGGAAATCACATTTTTCTTTACGATTTTTTCATTCCGTGTAGGTGCATGCACGTGTACACATATGGAAGAACCACTTCTACCATCTTATTTTTATCTCCTGCACACGAGTTTTCATGGCAACACTATACGCGATTACGCGGAGGTAGATCGACCTTAGATCTCGGTCACGCTAGTCTTCGAAAATCTAAAGGAAAAACCTTGTTTGGGGTAAAGCCAGATACATACAAAATTCAACATTCACTTCCCCTTCGTTCCATCTCGTTCAGTTTGGAGTTGAACCCGAATTTCTACTCGTACACGTTTCGTAATGAGGTCAATCTTTTTAAAAGAACACATACCCAGTTGTTTTTATATAATTTTTTTGTGGAAATTCTTTACACATCACTGTGTTCAAAGCGCAGATGATTATGTAAGCAATCCATCAATTTATGTTGAGCGAACGAATTTTTTTTCTTGATAAAAATAAAAATGGAATGTAAACTACTCGTGGAAAAATAATAAATATTTAATATTTATAATAGCGCAGTTGGAGTGGAAAACAGCAATAACCGCGCGGACTCTGTTTTCACAGAAAATGCAAACACAGAAGCAGTGAAGTGTGAAAATAAAATGCACGGAAGAACAACGAGGAAACGAAGCTCATCGTAGAAAATGGAAAAAGCAACAAGGCAGATCCTTGCTTACGATCGTGAGAAACGTTAAGTTTCGCGTGAGAAACGTAGCTAGGATGTGGGAGAGACGAAGATAACAAAAGACAGTGCGCGAAGTTCTTATTCGACGGTGTGCACGATACTTTTTTTTTCCCCTAGGACTTTACCTCGTCCTCGAAAGAGCAATGCTGTTGATACGGGAGAACGAGAGAGTGGTGGAGTTACCGTTGAGTGCAACGTGGGGGTACAAAAGGGACGAAGAGTAGTACACCGAAGGGAGGAAAAGGGAATATAGGTGGAAAAGCCCGGTGACAGATGCGGGACATTTCGCAGCAGCCGCGTTCGTCCGCACCGGCCTGTACGACACTTAATCAACCTTAGCTGGTGCCTGTATATGGTGCTACCTTCTGTACGTATCGCTCTTGCGTGCAAGCACGAAAGCTTGAACTTTTATGGCGCGAGACCTGTGCGTGAGTCGTACTCATATGTACTCATTAAAGTGAGTAAACGTATAAAAACTGTGGCTGGTGTCACTGAAAATGGCAGAACAAACAAAACATGCGGTCCAATCATTATTCCGTACAGCAGAATATGTTTGTCGGGCGTGATATTCTTAATTTATGTAAGAGATAATTTTTTTTAGAATCTTTCAAATATCTGTAATACTATCGATGAAACCAAATCAAACGGTTGAACTATTTCTTCATGAAGTGTCATTTTTCCTTATTACTTGTTTAGTATTAAGGGGATGCTGGAGTAAATTTTTTTTGCCGACTTTGGTCGGTAAGTTTTTCGATCAAGACACACACGGAAAAAAGGCTTGGTTCACTCAGAGAAATCGTAGTAGTACAGTCAACTATAAAGTGACAACTATTAAGTTTTAGTCCACCCAACTATTTTCATAATTACGATAGCTGTGAAAATAGTTATGGCAACTATTTGGTAGTTATAGCAACTATTTGATAGTTGTGGCAACTATTAAAAAATTGCTTGTATGAACTATAAATTAATAATTGTCACTTTATATTTACAAATACCACAATTTTCTCTCAGTGTTGGAACAGCCAAGTGCTATGGTTATACATGCGCCAGACGATTAAATTGTTTCGATCAACCAAGTAATTTGTTAGTTTACCAATTTCTTGGTTGGTCTAACCAAATGACTTGGTTAGCTTACCAAGTGACTTGGTTAGCTTACCAAGTGACTTGGTTAGTCCAACCAAGATATTGGTAGCCTAACAAATTACTTGGTTGATCGAACCAATTAATCGGCTGGCACATATATAACCATAGCACTTGGTTGTTTCAACCAAGCCTTTCTTTCCGTGCTGGTGGCTTCGACGTAGTCTGTTTACTTTTGGCAAAAGATACTGAATCTCCCGAAAAGCAATATGGCCGCACACGATATGTCAGCTGACCTTTGCCGTAAGATTTAATTGTTTCTGGAAATTAGATGTGTAAAATCAGACCGGACGTCAATTCTGTGATGATTTCTGAATATTCGAAAACCATCGGAATGTCAAATACACAAGCCAAATCCATGTATAGTGTATATTACGGTCGCGTTGCAAAGGCTCGGAGCTTTTGCCAAAAGAAAACAGACTACATCGGCGCCACTTGTGTTCTAATCGGGAAACTTCATTCGCGCTCTTCTTGACCCACTTTGATCGGGAACAGACTACATGAACGTAGTCTGGGTTTTGCGTGGATTCCTTTTGTGTAATTGACTTTTCGACGCTCGTAGAATATTCAGAGAATGTTAAAGAATGGACGTACATTTTGATTTAACGTATGTGAGTTTCAGAATCTTTTATATCTTATCAAACAGGCGATGCCGTCAAACCCTGGCGACCATTTTGATTTCGGGAGGTTGAGTAATATACGATTTTTTTCATTTATTGTACGTTTTCACCAAATATTCGAATGTACGTCCACTCGTTTATGAACATATTACAATATTACAATTGATATTATTATGTTGAATGTACAATTTGAAGCATGTGCGTAGCGTATTAACGAAGAATAATCAAAACTACGAAAAAGCCTGCTTTTACCGACCAAAGTAGATAATAAAATCTACTCCAGCATCCCCTTAATCCATTATGTCAAGATCAGAAATTCTGTTGAAGTAGTCGAATATCGCGACATGACAGGGTTTTTGAGAAGTTTGTATAAGGATGTGAGTTTAAACGAAGTTTTATCAACTGGACAATTGGATTCTGAGAGACAATATCCGAGTGCCATGAGGATGAGGACGAAGGCAGTTGCCAAGAGATTCGATTGCTCGCTTGGATAGAGATTAGTCAGTGAAGTTCTTGTATGGAGCCATAAGTACCCAGTTTGCTCAACTCTGCAATGGACGTGCTGTCTGAAAGTGTCCAACACAGTGCCACATTCCTGGTATTAATCTGTAACATTACGATCCTCAAAGCTATGAATGAAGTATATAGCTGATAGCTAAACTATTTAGAATATCGGAGTACCTGGTATACGCAACTAATGCACTTTGCGGTAATAGTTATTTCTTTGTTCCAGCCTATAAATCACACTGGCCATCATAATTACAAAATAACCAAAAAGAGAAAGTTAGAAGCCGCGTAGTGTGAAGTTAGTGTTTCAACGAGAAAGAAAAGCAAATGGTGCACCAAAATTAATCGACTTGCCGGGGTTGCAATGGAGACTGAGATGGGCAGGGTGGTAGAAGCGATGAGAATATGCGACCGGAGCCGCAAAGATAAATTGGAATCGGAAGCTTGGATTTAATTTAAAAGTTTATCCGTTGGTGGTGCTGCTGCTGAGAGAGACAAAAATCCCCCGCAGCGCCGGAGGCAAATGATTGCTAGGAAACCGAGAATAGTTGACTGTTTTCCGTTAGTTGATGAAACCGAAAATATCCATAGATTAGAGATTATTTGTAAATGAAAACTGAATTGAAATCCCTTCTTTAATGGTTCCCATTTATTCCACGTTGGTGGTGTGTGTTTTTGTTACGATTGTTTAACTCTTATTCCTGCCCTAGCTCATCTGCCGATAAAAAATCCGAGGACAATGTCCCGGTGCAAGGCTATTGTTAGGTTTCGTATCGACCAGAAACCCGAGCGAAATACACAGAAGCCAGGACAAAGACGGTGGGATGGGCGGTTGGTGATAAACGCCGTTGGGAGATAGAAAAAGGCGGGGTCAAAAATTGCACCTAAAACTTTGCTAACAATAAAACTTTGCGGGCACGAAGATAGCGAAGGAGAAACGGGCTTGTGGTGCGCGATAAAAACACGACGGCGGAATTTCGTGTCATTAGGTTCCGAGCTCTCGAACTTTGATGTCGTGAGGCGACACTGTACCGTTCGCTTTCACCAAAACCGAGTGTCACTTACTCTGCTCAACTTTCGTCCACTCTCTGAGACCAGAACTGCAATCTGCGTCGATTTTTTCTTAACGCCTTTTTTTTAGCTCGCGATCCCATTCACAGAAGTGCAACGAATAAATAACTTTTTATTCCAAATTTCCTTTTCTATTCAAATAGCGCCACAAAGCTTAAAAAATTACGTATTAACGCCAATAATAATTCTCAATATTTTTTCTCATCTTACATTGCAAGAGATTTTCTGTAGAAAAACATCTTTATCTGACACATTACACCACAACAACGAAACTCCTAACCGAAGTGCCACTTTGATTTCTGATAAAGGACGGCACAGAAAACACACACACATACATTTCTTCACCAGTAAGTGAACGAGGAAAAAAAATTGGAAGTTTTTGCCACCGTTGTTCTTGCCGATGTGATTCCCTATTTCCTTAAGCAGCAAAAAAGCCATTGGCACCAAGAGTTTGGTGGCATGCATTCCATCGGCTACAGGAGTCTTGGAGCTTGGGAAAAAATGTCCCAGTAGCAAAAAAAGCAACCCCATTGTCTCATTCCTCGCCTCGGTAACCTTTCGCTTAGCTCCATCACTGGAATACGCCGGGGCGAAAAGAAGGCAAATAGCCGAAAACTGTTTCTACATAATGCAGGAATAGGTATTTCCACGGAACTGGGGCCCAGCTCTGCTCATCCCTTGCCACGACGCCATCACACCATCCCGTTGGTGGTACGGCTTAGGGATGAAAATAAAGGGAGGACTTGCTGGCGCGCGCCAACGGTAACCCCCGGCCATTCTCTTCCCCTCGTCCACCGGTTCATCTCAATTTAAAATGCAAATTTCGAAGCTGGGAAAACAAGGGCGCTTTCGGCTCGGTGCCGATTTTCGCAGCCGATTAAAGTCAGACCGGTGGGACGGTAATGTGATACAACATGCTATGTAACGGCTGGTAGGTATGTGCTATAGGTAAATATGCACAAGAATTGCCGAAATTTTCACCCACCACGCAAACATGTTCACTGTAATCCATGTTTTGTTATTCATTAAAAAAAAACGTGAACATTTTCCAGCCCTGCTCGATGCGTATATGTAATGAATAAAAATACGGAAGCGTGTTGAAATGGAAAGATTATATTCAAGAGTTGAACACGCTGGCAACCTAGTGGGATGAATAAATGATAGCTTCGGAAATATATTTCGATATGTGAAAGAGACGAGATAGTTTAATTTCACCCAAATGCTCTGGTAACTGTAAAAGCCTGGCTTAATTAAATTTCAATCGGACTCTACGAGGTAAAGTTAAAAATTCGATAAATATACTTCAGTTCGAGGTAGTAAGTAACGCTTTTAAATAAGAGTACCATTAGAAATGTAGATACGTAAAAAATGATAGCAGTCTCATTAAGGGGAGGGAGTCAGGTCAAAAAAATTGATTTTGGAAATTCAATATCATCCAAATCCTATTGCATATAAAAATGCCCAACGCACTATATTGTTGGTACTCGATTAGAAGATTTTTTACTGTCGTTTGCCTTGCATATGCTTTTAAATATTATCTTAAGTAAAGATCTTAGGTTTTCCATTCTGCGCGTGATTCAGATCAAACTACTAGGCAGATTGGAATGGTTGATGTCTCATTTTCTTCTTCACGAACAGATACACCGGCTAAATGGAGCAAATGTTAATAAAATGTAATATTTTTTAAGTAACATAATTATTAATAAATAAATTTTATGCTATTTTCTAAATCCGTGATTAACTTTGCTTTCAGAATGAAAAAAAATAGTTTGCTCCATTTAGCCGGTGTATCTTTTCACGAAGAACAAAATGAGACGTCAATGATTCCAATCTGCCTAGTAGTTTGATCTGAATCATGCGCAAAGTGAAAAACCTAAGAACTTTGCTTAAGATAATATCGAAAAGCATATGCAAGTCAGACGACAGTAAAAAATTCTTCCATCGAGCACCAACAATATAGTGCATTGGGCATTTTTATATGCAATAGGATTTGGATGATATTGAATTTCCAAAATCAATGTTGTTTACCTGACTCCCTCCCCTTAATAGCAAACGTTAAGTCTGTTCACACGGAGACAAAAGGCGTTTCAAGTGAACTGGCGGTTGCGAATATAACATATAAATGTTAATAAAATGTAACATTTTTTAAGTCACCTAATTATTAATAAATAAATTTTATGCTATTTTCTAAATCAGCGATTAACTTTGCTTTCAGAATGAAAAAAAATAGTTTACTCCATTTAGCCGGTGTATCTTTTCATGAAGAAAAAAATGAGACGTCAATGATTCCAATCTGCCTAGTAGTTTGATCTGAATCATGCGCAAAATGAAAAAACTAAGAACTTTACTTAAGATAATATTGAAAAGCATATGCAAGTCAGACGACAGTAAAAAATTCTTTCATCGAGCACCAACAATATAGTGCATTGGGCATTTTTATATGCAATAGGATTTGGATGATATTGAATTTCCAAAATCAATGTTTTTTACCTGACTCCCTCCCCTTAATAGCAAACGTTAAGTCTGTTCACACGGAGACAAAAGGTGTTTCAAGTGAACTGTCGGTTGCGAATATAACATATAAATGTTAATAAAATGTAATATTTTTTAAGTAACATAATTATTAATAAAGAAATTTTATGCTATTTTCTAAATCAGTGATTAACTTTGCTTTCAGAATGAAAAAAAAATAGTTTGCTCCATTTAGCCGGTGTATCTTTTCATGAAGAAGAAAATGAGACGTCAATGATTCCAATCTGCCTAGTAGTTTGATCTGAATCATGCGCAAAATGAAAAACCTAAGAACTTTGCTTAAGATAATATCGAAAAGCATATGCAAGTCAGACGACAGTAAAAAATTCTTTCATCGGCACCAACAATATAGTGCATTGGGCATTTTTATATGCAATAGTATTTGAATGATATTGAATTTCCAAAATCAATGTTTTTTACCTGACTCCCTCTCCTTAATAACAAACGTTAAGTCTGTTCACACGGAGACAAAAGGCGTTTCAAGTGAACTGGCGGTTGCGAATATAACATATAAATGTTAATAAAATGTAACATTTTTTAAGTCACCTAATTATTAATAAATAAATTTTATGCTATTTTCTAAATCAGCGATTAACTTTGCTTTCAGAATGAAAAAAAATAGTTTACTCCATTTAGCCGGTGTATCTTTTCATGAAGAAAAAAATGAGACGTCAATGATTCCAATCTGCCTAGTAGTTTGATCTGAATCATGCGCAAAATGAAAAAACTAAGAACTTTACTTAAGATAATATTGAAAAGCATATGCAAGTCAGACGACAGTAAAAAATTCTTTCATCGAGCACCAACAATATAGTGCATTGGGCATTTTTATATGCAATAGGATTTGGATGATATTGAATTTCCAAAATCAATGTTTTTTACCTGACTCCCTCCCCTTAATAGCAAACGTTAAGTCTGTTCACACGGAGACAAAAGGTGTTTCAAGTGAACTGTCGGTTGCGAATATAACATATAAATGTTAATAAAATGTAATATTTTTTAAGTAACATAATTATTAATAAAGAAATTTTATGCTATTTTCTAAATCAGTGATTAACTTTGCTTTCAGAATGAAAAAAAAATAGTTTGCTCCATTTAGCCGGTGTATCTTTTCATGAAGAAGAAAATGAGACGTCAATGATTCCAATCTGCCTAGTAGTTTGATCTGAATCATGCGCAAAATGAAAAACCTAAGAACTTTGCTTAAGATAATATCGAAAAGCATATGCAAGTCAGACGACAGTAAAAAATTCTTTCATCGGCACCAACAGTATAGTGCATTGGGCATTTTTATATGCAATAGTATTTGAATGATATTGAATTTCCAAAATCAATGTTTTTTACCTGACTCCCTCTCCTTAATAACAAACGTTAAGTCCGTTCACACGGAGACAAAAGGCGTTTCAAGTGAACTGGCGGTAGCGAATATAACATATAAATGTTAATAAAATGTAATATTTTTTAAGTAACATAATTATTAATAAATAAATGTTATGCGATTTTATAAATCAGTGATTAACTTTGCTTTCAGAATGAAAAAAAAATAGTTTGCTCCATTTAGCCGGTGTATCTTTTCATGAAGAAGAAAATGAGACGTCAATGATTCCAATCTGCCTAGTAGTTTGATCTGAGTCATGCGCAAAATGAAAAACCTAAGAACTTTGCTTAAGATAATATCGAAAAGCATATGCAAATCAGATGACAGTAAAAAATTCTCTCATGGAGCACCAACAATATAGTGCATTGGGCATTTTTATATGCAATAGAATTTGGATGATATTGAATTTCCAAAATCAATGTTTTTTACCTGACTCCCTCCCTTTAATAGCGAACGTTAAGTCTGTTCACACGGAGACAAAAGGCGTTTCAAGTGAACTGGCGGTTGCGAATATAACATATAAATGTTAATAAAATGTAACATTTTTTAAGTCACCTAATTATTAATAAATAAATTTTATGCTATTTTCTAAATCAGCGATTAACTTTGCTTTCAGAATGAAAAAAAATAGTTTACTCCATTTAGCCGGTGTATCTTTTCATGAAGAAAAAAATGAGACGTCAATGATTCCAATCTGCCTAGTAGTTTGATCTGAGTCATGCGCAAAATGAAAAACCTAAGAACTTTGCTTAAGATAATATCGAAAAGCATATGCAAGTCAGACGACAGTAAAAAATTCTTTCATCGAGCACCAACAATATAGTGCATTGGGCATTTTTATATGCAATAGGATTTGGATGATATTGAATTTCCAAAATCAATGTTTTTTACCTGACTCCCTCCCCTTAATGGCAAACGTTAAGTCTGTTCACACGGAGACAAAAGGCATTTCAAGTGAACTGGCGGTTGCGAATATAACATATAAATGTTAATAAAATGTAATATTTTTTAAGTCACCTAATTATTAATAAATAAATTTTATGCTATTTTCTAAATCAGTGATTAACTTTGCTTTCAGAATGAAAAAAAATAGTTTGCTCGATTTAGCCGGTGTATCTTTTCATGAAGAAGAAGATGAGACGTCAATGATTCCAATCTGCCTAGTAGTTTGATCTGAATCATGCGCAAAATGAAAAACCTAAGAACTTTGCTTAAGATAATATCGAAAAGCATATGCAAGTCAGACGACAGTAAAAAATTCTTTCATCGAGCACCAACAATATAGTGCATTGGGCATTTTTATATGCAATAGGATTTGGATGATATTGAATTTCCAAAATCAATGTTTTTTACCTGACTCCCTCCCTTTAATAGCAAACGTTAAGTCTGTTCACACGGAGACAAAAGGCGTTTCAAGTGAACTGGCGGTTGCGAATATAACCACTGGTGTCTTCTCTGCGGTGAAACCGCTGGAGCTACCAGCCACAGAATTCCATGGCAAATGTATGCCGTATGTAAATGTTATCCGCTAGAGATATAGAGGTACGAGTGTCTAGAGCCGGCCGGTAATCTGGAATTTACCCAGGATGTACATTTCGTTTGGTGTTCACCATCATCGAACGTGCATCACAACGTCGCCGCACTGCTTGGTGATCAAGCTTGAGATCGGTACGACCCGAGAACAAGCAAGGCGGCGACCGTATCAGCAAACTCCATAACCCGCAATATCGTATCGTTCGCTCGTACAATATAGCATCGCACCGCATCGCATCGAAACGTCGTTAAATGCCATTGTACCGAGTTGATACGTATTTCCCTGTATGTACGCAGCAACTGGTCATGCCCAACAACGTACTTAGCCGTTAGTACTAATAAACATGCTGCATATTTTCATTATTATTATTGTATCCACTTTGGTGTAAATATACACGCTTTTATATACTCTTGCACATAATTAGCATTGGCTTTCTTGCATAATGTGACTCCAATTCATTTACACGTACTCTGCACATCATTATTTTATATAGAAGGGATAACAACACATTAGCACTATACTATTGTCGTTTCGAAATTTGAAGGAAGGTTATATACTTTATGAATTACCATGTTGACTAATTATAAATGCTCGGCAATCGGTGAATATAGTGCCAGAGAGTAAATTGTAATTGCAGAAATAAACAAAACGAGGAAAAATATATGAAATTGAAAAACACAATGTCTAATAAATTTCGAAACTGTTTTCCCTCTACGTTATCAGTTTACCTAATTGTATTATATTTTCATTACCTGAAATCTCTTCGTTTTTGCTTGCAAAGCTACTAATATATATCCAATTCGGAGTAGTTTTTATAGGATGGAGATTCACCATCGAAATAACAGTTTGCTTATAGGTAACTGTGAATAATTCTGCAAAAATGGCCCAGATCTGGCCATGATCCAGTAAACTGGGTTAAACATATCTGACTGATATCTGAAAATGCCGTGATTTGAAATCAGGCAGCGTGAACATATATTTGTGTTCGAGCGTGTTCCAAGCACACCAATAGCAAAAATTTACGATCGAACTTGTAGCTTCACGAGCGTCGTCGAATATTGCTATTAAGATTCGTACCGGGGCAATAGAGTTTTGATGCCATAGCGTGCAGCCGACGAGGTTTGCGTAGACCGAACCCTGAACTATGCACACATATACATATGACACATACATAGTACGTTTCTTTGGGACGAAGAATGTTGCCCAAGAGGAACTCTTCAAAGTCGCTCTCGCACTGCTCCGTTTCACGGGGGACCCGACGATATTCACAAAATCGGCGTCGTCGACCCCTGCATGGTAAACGGTACGACGAATCTGCTCTGCTCCTCTCGTTTCGCTACAGCAACTCTCTTGCGGATATTTGGAAAATGTGCACAGAATTTCTCACTTCCATTGGGAAAAGCTTCTTCTTCTTCTGATGCATTCGATCTTTGACTTTTTCTTCATATTATAAACGTACAGTGTGCCGAAATGCTCCTCTAATATTTTTTTACGAATATTTAAATTTTACTATTGTATTTTAAATACGGCCTTTTACTGTTAAACAGGCATTTTTTTTTCAATACTCAAAATTACCTGTGTATAATAATTGTAAACTCAGATTAATAAAATCAAATAATAGATAAGATTTTAAAAATCGAAAAAAGATAATTTTGCTTCCTCATAGAGGAGGCTTTGTTTTCGTGAAAATTTTTTTTTTCGAGATTTTCATGTCAGTACACTCAGAATGGTCCAAAACATCGAGAAAAGTGATTTAGAAAAAATGTCTGTATGTGTGTATGTGTGTGTGTGTGTGTGTGTGTATGTGTGTGTGTATGTGTGTGTGTGTGTATGTTACACAATCGAAAAATGTAAACCTTTATAACTCGAGGATGCCTTGAGATATCAAGCTGAAATTTGGACCATAGATAAAGGGATCAAGCCTCATCGTTCATACAGATTTTTGTTAAAATCCACTTCATCGTTAAATTATTACGCGTTTTTAAATTTTTTGAAAAATGTCTGTTTACGCGATAACTCTTTCAATTTTCAAGATATTCATCGTAAAATTGGTATAAATGTGAGCTTTCATACGCCGGTGATCGCTATTGAATTTAGTTAAGATCGGTTGAACCGTTAAAATTTCATGATGTTTTGAATTTTTCAAAAAATTGACATTATCGCTCTATTGTAACTTTTGCAAAACTTAAGATAGCGAGCTCAAATTTTGTATATAAATGAAACAATATTCAGCCATTATATATGTATAATTTAGTGACGAACGGTATGAAATTTTTGATTTTATGGAATGTTGAATTATTTTTAAAAATATACATTATCACATTCACTTTCGGAAACGCTCTAATAATCACGAAATAACATAATAACGACATAGAAAAAGCGAATGCACAACGTGTATATTTATCTAATTTTTCACGTTTTACAAAGCTTCCTCTATGAGGAAGCCAAAGATTGAATAACTAACTTCCTCATCGAGGTAGCTTTGTAAGAAGCGAAAAATAATGAGGAAGCAATGTGCAAGGTTCTACTTTGCATCCTTGTTTAATAATATAACGATGAATATTAGCCCGTGCAGAAATTAGTTCGGGCAGCCGCGATTAAATAAGGGGCCTTCTTAGGTATAAACGTGGCATCCACAATAGGGAATCCACTCTAGAACCCTACTAGGCTCAACAGAGGCTGCCACGACAAAATATATATAGTAAAAAATGTCCACTTTGGGGCCTAATCAGGTTCAAATGTGGAACCCTCACTAGGGTCACCCATATTGAGCCTCTTCGTTGCCTACAAAGGTACGCTTTACAGACAACTGTATAGGCACTGTATAGGCAACTTTATAGGCCCTTTATAATTTGATTTTTTTATATTTCCGATACGTATTCTGCAATAGGTATGACAAATTATTCCCTTACTGAAACCCGTCGGAGTTAACCAGATGATCACCCATCTAACTATTGAAGGTCAGTGCCAGCTAAGCGGTCACCCATCTATGTATTGACCATCAATCGCCAGCCCCGCGGTCATCCATCTAAGTAATTACCGTCAGGCTAGGCGGTTATCCAACCTAGTACTGACAGTCAGAGTTAGCAAAGCGGTCGCCCATCTAAGTATTGACCATCAGTCGTCAGCCACGCGGTCACCCTAGTACTAACCCTCAGGTCAGTCAGACGATAGTCCACCCAAATACTAACGAACTAATGCGCGCAAACAATGAAATAAGCAACTTCGTCGAATATGTTTATAAATGACAAAAACGATACAATGTATCATTTTTTATATAACCGATTGCCGTGAAAAATAACCGAATGTGCTTCTATTATTACCACAGCAGACGAAATCATATAAATCTATAAAGTTCGGACTATATTACACGAATTTCATTTTATATTTTATATTACCGATATTGCAAATAGACAAAAAAATATTGTATAATCATATGATTTGAATGGCCGAGTGAGCTAAAGCGCAGTGCGACAACATCATCCGAAGGGCCCCAGATTTGATTCCCGTCAATGTCAACAAATTTTAATATGTTTTTTCAGTGATTAATATGTACCATCATGTAGAGGAAGATGTAATATCTACTTGAAATGCAGAATTACTCGATTTAATAAGCAAAAATTAATATTTTTCAATCAATTTTCTTTATTATTTTAGTAGGGGCTTAATAGGGCAGCCTTTAAAGGCCCTAACAGGAAAATCTATAAAGGCCCCGTACTTTGAAGCGTAACCAGCCTAGTAGGGCTGTACTTAGATTTCCATATTGGGTCCCTAATAGAATTGGGGCAAACTAGAAAGGGCCAAGTAGGAGCCCCAACTATTTTTCTGCACGGGAGATGATGAAATTTTTATCTATGATTCTTATATTTTTCTGTCTTTCCCAGCCCTTTATTTGTAGAGAGACCGAAAAAGTTGTAGTCAGATACAAAGTTCAGCGTGAACTTACGGTCGGATAAGTGAGTTCATTTATTGATAGACTTTTCGATTGATCAACTATTCCTTATACCTAAGTCCTGAAGAGTTTAACGGTAAATCTAGTGTGCAAATACATACATATTTGATGACCGCACTAGCAAGGAAAGCTACCTTGACTTTATCGTGAGAGCCAATACTCTTACCTCTTCTTTCATACGGATAATACTGAATATACAAGGAGAAGCGCTTTAGAATGAAAGATGAAAGCCTAAAAAAGACAACCAAGAGAAACATCTATAAACCTGTAAGCCCTGATTCACATTGGCTATCCGCAATAGGGCATGTAGTAGGATTCTGTGTTACCTTTGAAACATCATAATAGTACATATGTAAAAGAAAAAGTTTGACAGGTATGTAGAACTACACTTCAACTACCCAGTGTATATACTCTTGAACATATCAACATGATACTCGAGTACAAATCTGCAACGCAATGTAAACTTATGTATACTAAAAAATAATTTCAACACTATTCTGACTGTTACGTCTCGGGCTAACGAGACGAGAGTTTATTATTAATATTATTTGAGATCTTGCTCGATTAAGAGTAGAAACTCAAATTTAGAATTATCATGCTTTAATAAACACTAATTTAATATAGTGGACTTCTTATATGTCACCAGTTATGACAATTAATAATTATATTATCTGAGTAGTAAGTGTGTTTATTAACAATATATTACCCTTAGTTACATAACGATACATTATTTTCTTATCAGTAATATTATTTGTGTAATATTGTTAACTGGCCTTTGGTCGTAGTCCTTCAGCCATGAATTTTACATTAATTGTTTTTACATTAAATTGTACAGATATAAATAGATAAAAACTCTAATATTACATTGGGACGGTCGAATGCTTTTTTTATTTTTATTTTTATTTTTTTTTAAATTCCTTTTCTTGGTTTTACATTGCATTAACATTCCTTTCTAGTAGTTGGTGTATTATGTGTGAGGGATATTTGTGTCTGTGGTTTACTTTTGGGTTGGGTTGTAAGCATAGCTGTTGAATATTAATTAGTTGAGTATTAGCGAAGCGTCTGTAGAGTTCTTATAATCTATATTATCTGATTTATACTTAAAGTCGAAACTTGAACAATTTTAATATATTTAAGACATTGTTGGTTTGTGATTGATTGAAGACTAATTAGTTAGTTTAATAATAGTAAGCAGGAAGGTTTGGGTGAGAGTAAAGTGGGGTTAACTAGTGGCCATCGACTGGCCCGAAAATGCTGATTTCGCGTGGTGCATGGGACGATCGAACTTACTAGGAAATTGGGAAAGAAGTAGAACACAAGTTGTTGCAATAATGTGAATGCGGAAAAGGGTAGACAAATATGAAGGTGAATGTCCGATGGGTATTGAATTGGGATTAGCATTTAGGAATAACGAAAGGATAAATTATAAAAATGATAATAGTTCAATATAACGAGAGAAAAATGGCCAGAACGTAACACTGACTATTCACGAAACAAAATCATACTCAAAAAGGCGTCAGCCACACGGAAAGAAAGGCTTGGATGAAACAACCAAGTGGTATGGTTATATATGTGCCAGACAATTAATTGGTTAGACCGACCAATTTCTTGATTAGGCTACCAATTTCTTGGTTAGACTAACCAAGAAATTGGTAGCCTAACAAAGTACTTGGTTGGTTTAACCAATTAATTGTCTGGCGCATATATAACCATAGCACTTGGTAGTTTCAACCAAGCCTTTTTTTCTGTGCATAAGAGGTTCCGTTTACTATGGGACTATCCAGATGGACTCTTCTGTGAATACAGTTTTTATTAAATTCATATTGTTATTTTCACTGCCAGCGACAGAGAAACAACAGACATTTTATTCAATCTCCCTTGCAATTAGTCGAATTTTTTAAGCATTTTTTTTCAGCATAACTATAACATGACTATACATTAAATACGCTTAGGTAACGCAGGAACGAAAATTTAATCAGGAAGTTAAGGAGAATTTTTTTATTTGCTTTTACGGGTGTGCTGTGTGTACGCAAATATGAAAGGATCCGACGGCACATGTGATATCGTGGCGTAGTAGCTATCGTACCAACCTAGTGAATCGAGAATATGTGGTATATAAGCTATGTGCTGTATGTCTGCAAATGCACTGCACCGAGCTCGAGCTCGTTACGTCGCTCGGTGTACCTAACCCAGTTGTCAATCCGTAGTTTGTTCTGCACTCATTGGACGGCGTACCGCGTTTCACGAAATACATCGGGCATACAAATAAACCCTTTCTAAGTCAAACAGAGAAGAGGAGTCTAGTATAGTGTGGCTAGATCGCGCGACTCAAACGATATTCCTCGAGGCTCCTGAGCCAAATGATGCTACATATCGCGGATAGACTACCGAAGACAGTGCTTCAAGTTTCCAAGTTTCAAAACAATCGATAACAGCTTAGTTAAAAATGATAAAGGAACTTCTACCACTTTTAGCTTTCACCACTTATTCAACCAACCATTTCATGAGTCATACGCTCTGATTTTTTTTACAATGATCGTATTTGATATTTGCTAACCCAAGTTTTGTATTATATCATTTAAAAACATTGCATTATAAATTGTATGTCGATACACGCTCTTATAAAACTATACTGCGAAGTAAGCTAGACCATCTAGGAACCAGACGTGAGCGCCACGCGTCCTGTATACTTAACAAGCGCTGCACACATGAACGTGGTCTTGACAACCTTTAAGGGATCTTTCCAGTCTGACGGCCCGAAAAAAGCCTATCTTCACGATTTTTTTTCGCACGGTTACTATACGCCGATCAATCTGAAATTTTTATGACCTATTAAGGTAAGAGAAGTGTAAATCCCCATTAATTCATGAGATATAGTTTACAGTACAATTTGTTCTGTAATTATGATTTCATAATAATAATATGTAGTGATTATAAAATAGAGTGTAAACATTTGAATAGCTGAAAAAAATACTAATTTTCGCTTTAATATTGCAAGAAATACTGGAAAAATGGAAGAAATAAGTAATGCATTACTCATTTTTTTCCATTTTTTCAAAAGGATTACCGTGAATTTTTATTGAGAAATAATAATTTTTGCAGCCATTCCAAAGTTTAATCATCATATTATTATCGCTATATGTTATTATTATGAAATCATAATTATAGGGCTGATCGTATCATCATCATTATTTCTATAAGTATTAGGCATTTACAACTCTGTAAGGTAATCGTGAATGACAGAAAATGATTTTTTATAACACGATTTTTTTTGTTTAATTTTTTTTTTTAATTATTGAAAGTAATGTTGATAAAAAAGATCGCCTCATGTTGGACATCCTAGGGGTCACAAATTTGAACTAAAAATAACCCAAAGGATTATTAATTAGTATGCGATTGGTTATCGCACTATGGAGGCTTTTTTTAAATCAAAATTGACAAAATGACGGCGGTTTGAACAAAAAGAACCGATTTTAGCCATTTTTTCGACAGTTTTTTTTTAAATGGAAAGATTAAAAAAAAAAGCTTCCATAGCACGATAGAGAGTAGCGTGAAGAATGTTCTCCTAAAATTTGAAACGATCGCTTGAAAACTATTCCCTGGAGAATGTCCACCGTTTTGAAAAATGTCGTTTCGAGAAAAACGCGTTTAAAGTTTCAAGTGTAGAAATTTCATATACCTAAATTGTGTACTTAAGACTAATCGGCGATGCCAGGTCCATAAAGTATACCAGCGAAGTATTTCGAATTTCGCTTTAAAAATTTGAGTGGATGTTTTTAACCGTATATACTAATGGATAAGACAAAAAAAATCGATTCTTTTTTCACACTGGAAAGATCCCTTAAGTGACCGGTAAATTCTAAAAATACGAAAATATGTAAATAGAATACTTTATCGCATGTGCAATAAAACATATGTTCCCTGTCCAAATTTGAAAAGAAGGTAATTTTTTTACATCGTTTTTTTTTTTTTTAAGAATTCAATACTGAAAGTCGACTTAAAGTTTTAACGTGAGGACATACCATAAAAAGATAATAAATTCGTTCACGCCCTTTTCTTATAAGTACAAAAGTTAATATTGTAGGAAAATATAATTTTTTTTTCGTGACATCACGAACTGCCGTTTATTTGTGTCAATGAATGTGTGCATAAAAATTTATTCAAAATTACGTGTGCTCAAAAACGTGCAAGGCGAAAAGTGTTGCACGTACAAACTAGGAGTATGGAGCGGCTTTTGGTAGGACAGGATTATGGCAAAATAGCGACGCTTACATATCTGTATGTTATGCGGAAACAGGGCAATAAACAGTTTCGAGAAATCTCTATGATCGTGGAACCTGCCCTCACTATGGTGAATACCAACGGGAAAAACATGCAGAATTCCTCCCTCGAAAGGGATCGACTCGGTGGAAACGTCGCAGGTCGTGAATGGCGATGAGGGAGTCAAAAGGGTAAGCGCCTTTATGGAATTCTACAGCGGAATGGGGAAAGTCGACGTGCAAGAAAGGGAAACTGTAGAAGCGGAAACACACGGTGAAAATATTCGGTAATTTTTACCGCGCATCATTCCCATACTTTGCGCCCTTACAGAGGCAGTATTCATTTGTCATAAAATGAAAAATCGTGAACGCATTATACGACGATGCAACAAATAGAAATTATGTAATCCACCCTCAATTTTAATGGTACATTTCTTTCCATATTCGCGAAATAGTATATTATATGACAAAAAAAGGAAGGGCATTATTTTTGCCGAGGACGAAGTTTCATACCCGAGCAAATAGAGGGCAGAAATCATCCGAGGTGAAAATACTCCTTTTTTTTTAATTTCGCTAAAAAAACCGCATCCCGTGTTTGCAACAAGGCAGCAATATTTTTTCGTTTTTAATTAAATGACGATTACGCATGTGCAGTACTAATATAGATATTCTATGGACATTCGTATTTGAAGTTATATCATAAGCATGTGACGCAATTGGCAATGCACGTTACATCGACAGTCATGATTCCGGTGATACTAAAATACATGCAATGAATACAAATACCATGAATAGCGAACGCGTACCTGCTAATGGTGTTCATTGACTGGCGAGTGCTCTGTTATATAATTTTCAAAAAAAAAAAAAGAGATAGATGGAACGTAATCAAGGAAAATGAATAAAAGTGCACGTGCATAGAGGAAGCGAAGTGCACTCTAGAATAAATGAAGTATAACAGGCATAAATTCGTTGCTAGGTATTACAACCTTTTCCAACGTGAAGGAAGGCTTTTTTTATACGATTTCCTTTTTTTTTTTTTTTCAAAGTACAAAGCTAAGGATTAGTACCTCTTGTAATGTATGTTATCTATCGTACTCGTACGTCTGGAGCTGTGTAAAATAAACTGTCTGCGAACCTCGTCCCTATTTCCCTTAACCGCTATCTTTCACTCGGACTCACCGGAAGTGCTGGGGGCCTCGTTTCGTTCTACGGATGGCAATGGATATATATAAAGCAGAGGGAAACAATTACTAGCCACCTGTTATGGGGCTTTAATTCGTTGGTCGTTTCGAGCAAATGTCGATACCGGCGTCAAATATATGTACGCAACCCTGCCACTACCTGGTCTTTGTAATAAATAATTAAAAGGGCTGTGAGGATTCATTACACGAGCTTGTATAAAGAACTCAGATTCAGGAAAAGCTGTAAACTGGCAGTTTCGAGTGAGCATTCGATGACAGCAGTTACCAACAGTTTAACCATGGAGACTAGAGGTAAGGAGTACGAACGACTATGGGAAATGCGGTTCTCAACTGATCGCCGAATTGTGGAAAATTCTTTCGGCGCGGACCGAAGTGAAGTGAGCGGAAAGTTGGCTGGAACCAATGAAATGAGCTCGCGCTAACTTCATCTCGGTCTGCGTTGACATTTCGTGGTGCTGAAACCCCTGGGATTTTACACAGTTTCGCGAACGTTTTCTCAGCATTCACGCAAAAAAGGGCTTGGTTGGAACAACTAAGCGCTTAGTTATATATGCGCCAACTAAGTTATTGGTTAAACCAATCAAGTTATTTGTTACCCAACCAAGTTATTGATTGAATAACCAGGATGATTTAGTTGGTGTAACGAATAACTTGGTTGGTCTAACCAATAACTTAGTTGGTGCATATATAACCAAGCGCCTTGGTTAATCTAACTAAGCCTTTTTCTCCGTGTTGCGTTCGTACTCCTTACCTCTGCACGGAAAAAAAGATTAGTCGCCATAACCAAGAAATCAGTTGACAAAACCAATCGATTATTCTATTTCCCTTGCAACTCAAATGGTAATACCGACGATTTGAATGATAATACCGACGATTCGAATGGTAGTCCCAACTATTCGAGTGGTAGTCCCAACAATTGGATTAGTTAACCTAACTAATCCAATCGAGAACTAATCGTGGATAGTTGAGATTACTATTCGATATGGTTGAGGCAACTAATTTTTTAGACATTGTGTATAGCAAATCGAAAACCTAGTTGCCACAACCAAACATTTATTTCCGTGTAGTCTCCATGTGTTTAGTGATGCACGGAAAAAACGGCTTCGTTGGAACAACTAACTATTTATTAGCTGAGTGAAGATTTGTTGCTACAACCATCCAGTTGGTTGGTGTAATGACCTGGTATTAGTCCCATTTGCCATTCCGACTTAGTTGACTTAATTAGGCCACACAACGAATTTTATTCGTGTTCCAACTAAGTAAGATAGTTGGGCCCGACGTAGCAGTTGGCCCAACTAACTATTTAGTTTGAGCAACGATCAGAACCAACCAACTGAAAATAGTTGACCTAACCAAGAAATCGTCTGTCTCTCAGAGCACTAAGTTGCTTGATTGAGTCTAACTATAAAACACAGTCCAACTAAAAACTTGAGTTTTTCGTTAACCTAACAAAGTCGTTACACGGAAAGAAAAGCTTGGTTGAAACAACCAATTTCTTGGTTAGGCTACCAATGTCTTGGTTAGGCTACCAATGTCTTGGTTAGACTAACCAAGTGACTTGGTAAGCTAACCAAGTGACTTGGTTAGACCAACCAAAAAATTGGTCACCTAACAAATTACTTGGTTGGTCTAACCAATTAATTGTCTGGCGCATATATAACCATAGCACTTGGTAGTTTCAACCAAGCCTTTTTTTCCGTGTATTTCCGTATGGCTTGGTAATTTTTTTGAACCTATTGAGAGTATTTCAATGCACATTAACTACACTTTTCATTACACGTAGATGTACAGTCGGATTAAGAGTGAATTCTGAGTTTGGCATATTCGAATGAATATATTTATCTTGCATAAGGAGTGGGTTTAAAAACACGGTCGGATAATCGCAAATGTTAGACAATATATACACAGGGCTTTTAGTTCTTCCTCGAGAGCTTTCAATTAGTAAAGATCTTAATTTTCCCTCCTGACGCTGTCTCGCACGCAGAATTTCTCCGACGTTATCGAAGTCCCTCTCATTTGCCTTTGCTTCATCAAACTGCCTCAATTAATTTTAATACACTTCTCAACTCAACGTGCAACGTGCCTGACTTGCTAGGGTAAAGTCCTTCACTCTCCCTCTACCTATAACTCCTTCCTCCACTCCACTTCGGGATTGTATAGAGAATTACACGTTCATCCCGTGCATCAGCATATTCGCTGAAATAAGAGCTTTACATCACAGAGATTCTCTCCATTCATCTAAAGTTCGAAATAACGAGATTTTAGGGCTTTGCACGTAGAAAATAAAGGCACAACAAATATACTTTTGTGAGAAAATACGAGATGACATCAGACGAGCCTGGAGTAGTACGAGCGAATAATTTATTTAAAATATTCTACGCCGGGGACCTGGAGGCTACGGTAAATTCTTCGCCGAGGAACAGATCTCTTCTTTGAAGGAATATTCTTCCACTGCGCCTGGATTCAAACTTTTAAACATACCTATGCCACAGGAAACGAAACATATACATAGCCAGACAGGCTCACAATGTGGAAGAGCGCGTGCAAAATTTCGTAAGGGCTGGAGGATGAGACCGCGTCCGACCCCGAGAGATCCCTCGGGCAAAGGCACGTATGCATGTATGATACGCACATCCCTCCCTGTTTGTAGGTTATATACATACATGCACATAGCTGAAACCGTTTTCCTATGTCAGGACGCAAGAATAAAAAAAACGAACGGAGGGACTTTAGCAACTGGGAACTTTGCCTGGCTGGCTTGTCTGCCTTGGCATTTTATATTAAAATCCTTGTATGCTCACCTCCCCGGACTCTCCAGACGGCGAACTCGCGTTCGTAACACTTTCCACGCTCCATTTATCGTCACACAACCAAGTGTAATTCCCCACTGCACCATTTTATGTTATTCATGGAGTGTCCTTCTCTTACGACTGAAGTGAAAATTCATTCGTGGCTCTAACCGAAGCGTTTTCGGTCCTATCATAAGTTATTTTTTTAATCGACGATTTTAATTACATACAGCTATGTAATTAAACTATACTGGAGAACTTTACGTTCGAGACGGAAGAATTACGTTTCAGTGCAATTAATTGATTCGTTTACTTTTATTAAAGTAAATGTTTTACGAAACGGATGAAATTACATATTTACAAGAAAATGTAAATTAAACTGCTATGGAGATACTCATTAAAATATCGTGATATTATAAAAGTCTCTCTCGCTCATAACCTCAGATTTGGTTTTTCTACTCTCGCCATAATTTCTACCATAATTCAATATACGCGGTAATAAAACTCTCAAATAAAATTTATCGGGGTTTTATTTTTTTTTCTGTGATTTAATTTAAAAACCGAATTTTTCGGTCGATTTAAGATATGAATATTTTTAAGTCGTGAGTAAATACTAGCTAAAATTTTCATCTCTATTCCAACATTGTCGGCTGTTAGCGCGGAGTTTGGTGGAAAAGAGGAGCTTTAAATGAATCGTAATTCCACTCATCCGGTTAATATTGATCTATTCAAATGCCGACCCACGGGAAGCGCATCATTGGTTTTGTCCCATGGCTTTCTCTCTTCATTCTCCATCCCACGAGCTCATCTATCTACAGTCGTGCAAGATTGATATAAATGCTCTGGGTGAGAGAAAACTGCTACCACGAGATAACGGAGACATATCACACGGGAAAAAAAGAAGCACTAAACAAGCAAGAGCTACGATCGAAGCGCCGGAATCGAAAAAGCCATAAGTAAAATTAAGAAAAAGTCCGTAGCGATTGGCCTGGTCGTTTCATACCGATTTCCACAGATTCGATTCCCGCCCCATTCGTTTTCCGATTCTCGATCGTCTTCGGCTCGCCTATACAACCAGAGGTTGATCGCTTAGCTTTACAAGTTGCGGATGTTTATTGGGCGCGGTAAATCTTGCGAGTACTAGGCCTCTTTAACATTGCACGAGGATACACCATACCGAGCGGATGGTATATCTCGTTGGATGGCTTCCAGTACGCGCGAGTCTGTGCGGGGATGAAGAGGTGAAAGGGGGTACAGCGACCCCGAGTTGAACTGGTACACAGTAGAGAAACGAGCTAGAAGGATAAGAGAGAGAGAGAGAAAGAGAAGTAAAACGAGGGGAAGGAAAAAAGCGGAGAGGGAAGGAGCGGTTGTGGGGTTCTCCGGTATTACTGATATTAGCGTCGCCAGTAACTCTTTCGGAATGGTCTTGGCACGCCCGTGCGCTTCCAGGAGCAACTTCCTGCTTTCCTGAATCACGCCCCGATCCGACGAACACGTTTCTGCCGCCCCTGCGATTTTTCGACAGTCCTCTCTCGCAGCCTCTCTCATGTGCCTTCCAATCCAACAGCCAGCCAGACTCTTTTCGATCCTCGTACTACCGGAATCCCTGATTTTCTCGGACCAACGAATACGAAATATTTATCTGTTTCCACTCGCGTACCACGTAACGTCCTATCGTACCTCCTCGATTTCGAATGCATGCCGGGAATGTAGAGGTAAATATGTCCATTCGGTGATTACATTTTTCTTGTCGGTATGCCGACGGATTTCCGATGATTAAATAGCGCCGCTGGGATATGAGAAAAGTTGAGGCAACAACCCGGAAATATGGTTTTAGGGCATTTTTTTATTTATTTTTTTTCTGATGATAGAACGAATAAATACGTGCTTCTGCGGATTTCTTTTACCATCTTAAAAATAAGGTGCTTTTGGCTAAAATGATAATTTTTATACATTTTTCGTCGCTTGATATTTTAGATACCTCTTTGCTCTTGAATGAACTGCTTATTATTAGGAAATTATAAACAATAATTGGAAATTTATATCTACTTATAGACAAACAATAAATAAAATTGGTTGCTGTGGTTTTGGTGTGATAATGAAATTCTTGTTTGCCATTAAGCACCAAGGCGGATGTCCATTAAGTACACGGAAAAAAAAGATTAGTTGCCATAACCAAGAAATGAGATAACACAACCAATCGACTATTCTGTTTCCCTAGCAACTCAAATGGTAATACCAATGATACGAATGATAATACCGACGATTCGAATGGTAGTCCCAACTATTCGAGTGGTAGTCCCAACAATTGGATTAGTTAACCTAACTAATCCAATCGAGAACTAATCGTGAATAGTTGAGGTTACTATTCGATATGGGTGAGGCAACTAATTTTTTAGACATTGTGTACAGCAAATCGAAAACGTAGTTGCCACAACCAAACTTTTTTTTCCGTGTTATATTAATCGATAATGCCATAAGTAATTGATTCTAAAACGAGAACAAATTCTCAACCTATTTAACGCTAAAATTATTATTTAAAAATAATGTATTCATTATTTTCAATTATTTCGACATTGATAAAAAGTTCAGGTATCCGAGAGTTTATATAGACAAATACGAATGATCACGGGAAGAATTATATTTATTCATTTGATTGAAATAGTTTCGATTAAATAAATCTACCGTATGAAAGATATTGCTAGTGATCGACGTACTCGGCGATGGCAGACATTGCCGAATAATGGTAATCTGCATTCTCAATCTGAAAAAAAAACTGCGATTCTCCACTCATATCCCCCTGAGGGTGGTAGAAAAAATCAAAATGAGAAAGTGCCGTGGCGGTCGCTCGGTTCGGGAGTTTCGCTGCAGCTAAAGCAAATACTGTTTGGCTGTTCGCGCTCCGATGATTCTACATTTTATTTATTTTTCGTTATGGAATATACAGGGTGTAACACAAAACGTGCGAGAGAGAGAGAGAGAGAGAGAGAGTTGAATAGAGGGAAAATACAGAGAGATGGAGAAAGAGTGCGTTGGTCGATAGCTTTACATTTTTTAAATTGGCGCGTCCGTATAAACTCCTGGTATGGTGTGGCAGGTCGTCTAGCGTCGGCTTTTTCCCGATTTTATTTCGCGGCACGATATATCACTCGAAATGGGATTGCGCGGCAGGCAGCGTGGTAACAGCCGAGTATACCACTGGGTATAGTAGTATCGCGTTTCCATCGTTGCGTGTTTTACCCATTTTTTTTTTTTCCCCAACGGACTTTCTTCGATAACGAACCCGAAGAGTACATCATAGAATGAAGGGTACTATATACATGTATAATACACCCCGGTACTGGAGTATCGTGTCAAACGATACACCGGTAAATTCAAGCATTCGTTCTTTCCAATTTCCATCAAAACCACCAGACAGTCATCGTGTCATAAAATACAAGACGTTGAATGGATATAAACGAATACTCACGTTGTCGGTAGTCCATACAATTTTTCTCCAGATGAAAACCCCTTCACTAGCAAGTATGTGCAGTCAATTGCTTATTAACCTCACTTTTTAAACGAGAATAATTTGTTTGATGAATTCACCGAAAATATAATAAGCACAAATGGTTCAACAGCTTAATTTTGAGTCACCACAACAAACAGACAAAAAAAACTGCAAATCTTTATATCTGTTCGTCTCACAGTGCTACGATGATTCGATTGTGGGGCGGACACGTTAGTGTTAGTTCACAAAACCGCGCAGAAACACTTCACTATGCCATCACCATAAATTAATTCAGAGATTTCGTGGTTGGACAGAGGCTGAAGACGTGAGGCTTACGTTGAAACGCTCCGGCAACCCCAAAGCGCATCAAATTCACTTGGACGAACTTAGTGCCGCCGCACATCAGACTCGGTAACGCGTGTTGGTGAGTGCAGTAGTCAGTCCACGCATAGCACAGGCGCGTCAAGCACACGACCACCGTCTGACTGTTACCCTGCCTTTGAGTACTCGTGTGTTGCCCTCCTTCGCCGAACACTTTGAAGTCAACGCTACAATTCCTGTTGGACCTACCTTGACTTGAGAATCACGTCATCAAGGCTTTACGCCATTAGCGAGGATCAAAAGTCGTAAAACTTACGTTTCATTAACCCATCTAATATTCCACTACTCGAAAATTCTCACATTTCAATAAGTTTCATAGTATTTTCTTTACGAACCGAAACTATGAAATACACATCACAATTGAATGTATCATTAAAATGTACAACAATGTAACTTATTTCTTATTATCTATTCCTTGTTTTTATCACGTTTCAAAAATAAAACGTTACCATCTAATGGAGCGTTCGTGAAATTTGTTTGAATTAACAAAAAGCTCAAGTCAGACGAGGTCGTTATACACTTGAACATAAAACACACATTTCAATTGTAATTGTCAAACGAGAAATTCGTGATCCCAGACTATCGTATAATGCAGCGTTTCGACTGATGAAACGCGCACCGGCCGTGACTGGCTCACGCTTAATTACACGGCGCACGAATTCGCGCCGCAGTAATTTCATTAGCGATTCCCTTCGTTAACCCATGTGGAAGGTGTGTTAATTCGAAGCGTTGCTCTATCACCCCTTTGGACACCTGTCCTGTCACTTTTTATTAGCCATCCGCTGTTCGTATTATCCAGCACAAAACTAGCAACAGCACACGGCTCACACGCTGGAACGTACGTACACACACTCACGTACGTACGTTTAATCTGAAATCGTGTTGGCACGCTTTAATTACGGGTTATTGGGGAGCGGGAATTACGGGTTATTGCGGGAGCGATTCTCTCTCCTCTTGCAACGTACAGCCGTATTTCACTCCATCTATATCTCTCTCCGTTGCTCAATCTCCCACCACGCAAATTTAATCACACCCGCAACCTCCTCGCCTTTCAATTGAGAAAAGCGTAACCGCCGTGACGCTTACGATCCTCGCGCATTGATAAAATTGTTTATATATCGATATACGCGTTGCGCCGCAGACCGCCTTTCAATTCGAATCAATTTTCCATCCTACCCAGTATTGCCGGTGGAATCGTATTTTTTATCATCGATTGTACTGCAATTTGCGAGAATCGTTTTTCTCCCACCGTTATCATCGTCGTCCGGCTGGACGATGATACTTCGTTACTGTTAACCGGCTCGTTTACGCCGCTTATTCTTCTTTATATTCACCAGTTTTATGCATCGCCACAGTGATACTCAAAGTTATATTCCAACACGTTATTTTTTTTGTTTTCATTTGTTTATATAGCATCGAATCATTTTTTTTTCTCTCTATGTGATGGATTTAAAAATCACAACACGATTGGCACGTTTTTTGTTGTTGTGTTTTTTTTAGTAAAACCTATCGAGTGTCATAAACGTATTTCCATTTACAAGAGTGAAAGTAATCACAATTTATTTTATGATGGAGAGCTTTGAAGTTTGGTGGTAATTTTTTTGTTGAATTAGACAACACGATGGATCCACGGTTAACTCGCGAGATATAAACGTGAACGCGGACGAGGTGATACGCACCCGACGGAACCCCGTCGTAGAGTGCCAAAAGCTCGGCATGAAATTCGCAGGCGCCACCCCGCGGCTGGCGAGCTTTTCCGAACGAGGGCGGTCACCCCCGAGCGTGAGCGCGCCTCTCGAGGAGGACGAAAATCGATGGATACACTGGCACACGGTTATACAGATAATTATTATTAATCGCCACAACGGCTTTCGATCGGCTTGATTTCTGATACGCAAACTGTCTATCACACAACCCCTCGACCCTTGTTGACGGCCGCGAAACTCTCCAACATACCAATAAACTATGGCTTGACTTTCGGGAATACACGATGCATTAGTACACACATCCAATTGTTACTCACTATTTGAAAATCGCAATTCTAACCACACCATCCAAATATCGACAGGTTTTTATAATGGTGTACGTCAATAACTATCGACTCCACTTTTTCTTAGCTAATTTAAGGATATTATTAGTTTCGTTAAAAAAAAGTTAAAACGATAGTCTTTAAATTACTGTTAACTCATTATTCACAGAGTAATACTGTGGGATATAAATGTACCGCAACTCAATTTTAAGCTACCCTAAAATAGTATGTTACTTGTCGGCTCTGAAATCCGCCATCTATAATTCAATTTTACTTTCAGAGAGTAAAGTCAGGCCGGTTTAGCCATCCGTCAGTGCACACCTGCTGAATAGTTATCGTTTGGGGAGCGTTTATATCTCAAGGTACTTATTATCAGTACTAGATATTCGTATAGTTAAGTAAATTTTTTTTTCTTCAAAGATCTATATTTTATGTATGGATACGGATTTTTATAATGGTGTACGTCAATAACTATCGACTCTACTTTTTCTTAGCTAATTTACGGATATTATTACTTTCGTTAAAAAAAAGTTAAAACCATAGTCTTTAAATTACTGTTAACTCATTATTCACAGAGTAATACTGTGGGATATAAATGTACCGCAAGTCAATTTCAAACTGCTACCCTAAAATAGCATGTTACTTGTCTGCTCTGAAATCCGCCATCTATAATTCAATTTTACTTTCAGAGAGTAAAGTCAGGTCGGTTAAACCATCCGTCAGTGCACACCTGCTGAATAGTTATCGTTTGGGGAGCGTTTGTATCTCAAAGTACTTATTATCAGTACTAGATATTCGTATAGTTAAGTAAATTTGTTTTTCTTCAAAGATCTATATTTTATGTATGAATACGGATTTTTATAATGGTGTACGTTAATAACTATCGACTCTACTTTTTCTTAGCTAATTTAAGGATATTATTACTTTGTTAAAAAAAAGTTAAAACGATAGTCTTTAAATTACTGTTAACTCATTATTCACAGAGTAATACTGTGGGATATAAATGTACCGCACCTCAATTTTAAGCTACCCTAAAATAGCATGTTACTTGCCGGCTCTGAAACCCGCCATCTATAATTCAATTTTACTTTCAGAGAGTAAAGTCAGACCGGTTAAACCATCCGTCAGTGCACACCTGCTGAATAGTTATGGTTTAGGGAGCGTTTGTATCTCAAGTTACTTATTATAAGTACTAGATATTCGTATAGTTAAGTAAATTTTTTTTGTCTTCAAAGATCTATATTTTATGTATGAAAACGGATTTTTATAAAGGTATACGTCAATAACTATCGACTCTACTTTTTCTTAGCTAATTTAAGTAGTGATGTGGACGAGCGAGACAAGCGTGATTGTCATTTCAATGCGAGATTATCGACATAGCAAGATTTTTTTCTCTCGTTCTCGTCTTGAATTTCGCTCGAAATCTCGTCTTGACAGCCGGATATTGTTTTTCTTTATTTCCCTATTAACTTCGCTATTTTTAAATTATTTCCAATGATATTAGTGTTTCAGAAAATGGATAACGCTGAGAAGAATAGAGTAAATTGTGAAATTATTTATATCAAATATCTGGTGCTGTTATTGTAGCCTTGAATAAATTAAATTATTAAATCATTGGAGTACATCCACCGCTACATTAAAGATGACGGTCACGTTTTTTGTTCAACATTAAAGAAAGTTTTTTCACTTCGTAGAAGTACGCTAACTTTCTGAGTTTCCAGAATGATGGTTTCTTAATGATAGACGTTTAGATCGGTTTTTAGGTAAATCTCATTATGTACAGGACACCTTTTGAGATCTATAAGTCAGTTTTCAAGGACGATTCCATGTCTACGATGTCTACGATGTTATTCAGAATTTCAGAACAATCCGAAGACGTCCGTAGTCCTCGTGCAATTCGAAACTCAAATCCATTTCTCATATAGTTGTCCTATTTAAACTCGACCTGAATCTTGGAATCTATGGAGACGACGTATCAGAACGTCGTTCTGATACGTATTTAATTTCGTTGGCGAAGATTTCTATGATTCATCGAAACTCTTTCGCTCAGTGTAGTCCTTTTACACTAGACAATCAACGTTTAAAGCCCTTGGAAGCCTTCTATACTTCCATGCCGACATTTCGGAAAGCTGTTAGGCACACGATTTTATTTTCGTGGTCGGTGGCAGAGCCTAACGGAGCATATCCTATCGTATCGTGCGATACTGTCGCATTCAGAACCATAACATAGCCTCTATTTTATTGACAGTTTTTCTGTCATAAGTTTCAAGATCTCGCTCGATCTCATTTGTTATTTTAAGCAAGATCGAGCGAGACTACGATTTTTTTTCATACCGCAAGCTCGAGACGAGAACTTCAGACAAATTACAAACGCAAGAAAAAACGAGCGAGATTTGAGATAATCTCGGCTCGAGCCGCATCACTAAATTTAAGGATATTATTACTTTCGTTAAAAAAAGTTAAAACGATAGTCTTTAAATTACTGTTAACTCATTATTCACACAGCAATGCTGTGAGGTATAAATGTACCGCAAGTCAATTTTAAACTGCTTCCCTAAAATATCATGTTACTTGTCGACTCTGAAATCCGCCATCTATTATTCAATTTTACTTTCAGAGAGTAAAGTCAGGCCGGTTAAACCATCCGTCAGTGCATACCTGCTGAATAGTTATCGTTTGGGGAGCGTTTGTATCTCAAGGTACATATTATCAGTACTAGATATTCGTATAGTTAAGTTTTTCTTCAAAGATCTATATTTTATGTATGGCTACGGATTTTTATAATGGTGTACGTCAATAACTATCGACTCTACTTTTTCTTAGCTAATTTAAGGATATTATTACTTTCGTTAAAAAAAGTTAAAACCATAGTCTTTAAATTACTGTTAACTCATTATTCACAGAGTAATACTGCGGGATATAAATGTACCGCAAGTCAATTTTAAACTGCTACCCTAAAATAGCATGTTACTTGTCGGCTCTGAAATCCGCCATCTATTATTCAATTTTATTTTCAGAGAGTAAAGTCAGGCCGGTTTAACCATCCGTCAGTGCACACCTGCTGAATAGTTATCGTTTGGGGAGCGTTTGTATCTCAAGGTACTTATTATAAGTACTAGATATTCGTATAGTTAAGTAAATTTTTTTTCCTTTAAAAATCTATATTTTATGTAGGAATACTTAATTAACAGATTGTAAAAAAGTAAAAATATCATCCAGGTTTAAAAATTAGTTATACAATGCATTGTCGATTATTCTATTTTTAGTATCAACCTTGTTAGCATTTTCTCAAGATGTATTATATTTACCCAACATTAAATAGGTCCTAAATCTGTAGTGCATAGCAGTGTACTTTGGCGAATGAAGGTAAGTACGTAACAAAAAGACGGTTTAGTCCAAGTACGGTGAACTTCTCGCGTATCCTCGTAGCATCTACCATTAGTGTCGAGCCCTTCGAAGTGCATACTCTAAGTAGTGGAGAATACATGGTTGCTTACTTACATTAGCATGCTCGCGGAACAAAATTGTTCAACTGAAATGCAATAAAAACGGTATTTACCCAGTGATATCAACAACATCCCAAGTAACTTTAATCTTTTATAATCATATTTTCATTTCGTATTGGATCGTTCAAATATTGAACAAAAGCTGCTAATTACACGTATCAATAATTTACAAAAAAAATTGAAACATTGAAAAAGTAAAAAAAAAATAGATTTCCTCCAGTTTTTCGGGCAGAAAAATTCGTTTGGAATTTCGAAAAAATCCAGGTCACACTGAGACTGAAAAAAAGAAAATAAGAGCACCTTTGAAATTCCGTCTTACCCTTTTGACGGCGAAAATTCTTGATGGAAGCCGAGACGAGATGTCGCCGAGCAAGTCTCTGGAGATATTTCAGCGCCTGAGGCAAAGACCTTCGTAATTTAATTGTCACGTGACTTCACTGGAGCCAAAGGCACTGATGACGTAGACTGTAAGCTTACCACGGCGTGACTGACGAATAATTAAACATCGAACCCGAACTAGATTTATCAGGCGTCGAAACTGTCTTCGCCCATCTATGTACCAAAGTATCTGACGGTTGCTCTTCTACCTTGCAGCTTTTTGTACCTTATTCGCCTTTACGACGACTGGTGGAAAGGCCATGAGGAAAGAGGAAGTCAACCACCAGCATCGTTCAGTGTAAATATTTGAGGAGATGCTGCGACGCACCGACGATACCAACTCTGATGAGGGCGACTAAGGTTTCTGCCATTAGGCACGAATAAGACTCCCCATTGGTGAGACACAGCATCCACCTTCTCTGTGAGGGTATGTCTGCTTCTTACTAACCCTAGAGAGGAATTCTGCTCAGGGACGTCTGGCGTTTAAGCGTTCCCTCGTCGTAGCCGCATCCCTTTGTTCACAACTACCGCCTCAAAAAGGTCACACGGAGAACTTGCTCTTCTAAACTGTCTTTCCTAGATAATACCAAAAAAAATTGTTATCTAAATGTCAAAATAACTTTCGTAGAACTTTCAAACAGAAAACTGTCCCCATCTCGCGTCTCCTAATATGAGCTTGGAATAATCGGAGAGTCCTAGAGGGACTTGGAATAATCCCGCCGCAATCTAAAACTGCTGCATACGTTTTCACATACAATTTTAATGAGTACATGCAGTTTTGAAGACTTTTATTTTAACAAAAAACAACTATATGCTCTGATGGTAAATTTGAGAGAAGCAATAGGATAACTTGAAATATTTTGTATCGAATTTGTGAACCACTGATGGGAATCACTGACTCATCGGTCGATGTCACACGGTCGCTGTTGATGGAACCATTTTGGTGGGTAAATGTCGATGAGGTAGATTGTGATATCAAGTCAAAATAATGAGACGTCTCATTTCAGCTCGTCACTCTTGCTGCCAAAATATCAAATTACATTGCAAGATAAATGCATTGAGATTTCAGACGAGCATAAAGTTATATGGTTACACCCTCTGTAATCACTGGTTTCTGTACATAACTTTACTTTAAACCATCGGGCGTACTATGTTTTGGAAATAAAACTTTAAATGGAGCTGCAACAAAGTTTTTTATGAGAATTTCGTCAGACCCTTCGTACAATTATTATTAACGCTCCAGAATTTTTAAAACAGTACATTTTTTAAATTCTTTCGTTTATATGAACCACACATTTTCTCTACATTCTACGTAATATAATAAGTAAAAAATGTGCTCACGTCCGACTTACGTTGTTTTATTGCTGGAGTATTCCTCAGTGAAAAAATTCCATAGCCAATTTTGAACGTGGATACATGCAGTTGTAAAAAGTTAAAAAAACAATCAAACAAATTAACTTGCAAAATCAAGTTCAGTTGTAATTTTGAATGTATTAGCTTTGTTTTCGTGAAATTTTTTTTTTCGTGAAATTTTTTTTTTCGAGATTTTTATGTCAGTATACTCAGATTAGTCCAAAACGTCAAGAAAAGTGATTTAGAAAAAATGTCTGTATGTCTGTATGTGTGCTTACACGCTCAAAAAATGTAAACCTTTATAACTCGGGAACGCCTCGACATATAGAGCTGAAATTTACACAGTAGATAGAGGGGTCAATCCTCATTGTTCATGCCAATTTCTGTAAAAATCCCCATGATCATTAAATTTTTACGCGGTTTTGAATTTTTTCAAAAATGTCTGTTAACGCGATAACTCTTTTAATTTTCGAGATATTAAGCTCAAAATTGGTATGTATGTGTGCTTTCATACACCGATGATCCCTATTAAATTTGGTTAAGATCGGTTGAAATGTTAAAATTTTATGAGATTTTGATTTTTTGAATTTTTTTTCTGCTGTGCGAATTTTGGTATCAAATTACGAGCTGGGAGTCAAATGAGTACCAGATTCATGATTAGCAGAAAGATATGTCAGATATAGCCCAAAAATGTTGAACGATAACATATTTTCATAGCGATGTTGTACAGTCTATATTGCGAAAAGTAGCGATTTATGTCGTATAAACTAGCCATATCCTTGCTTCCCAATGAAATTTCGGAAACCACCGATTTCTATCGTGTTCTACAAAAAAAAAAACAGAGAAGATAGAGTATTCGAGGGAGTTTCTGGACCGTTTGTCCTTATTATATTTTCACAAAGCGAGAGTGTGCGCTTATTTATATTTATTTAAAACAAGGATGCAAAGCAGAACCTTGTACATTGCTTCCTCATTATATTCCGCTTTTTACAAAGCTTCCTCTATGAGGAAGCCAAAATCAATTCCCATACTTCCTCTTAGAGGTTGCTTTGTAAAAAGCGAAATATAATGAGGAAGCAATGTGCAAGGTTCTGCTTTGCATCCTTGTTTTTTTTTTCTTGCAATTTTGTATTTACATTCTACAAGGAAAGACCTGTTTTTATTTATATAAGAATTAATTCGTTTATCACAAGTTCTACTGTATAGTTCTGACACCGCTGCTACTCTCGTTTCCCTGTTCTCATCCGTCGACGGTCGACGGTAAATTACCTAATTAACCCTCGCACAACTTCTCTGATCTAATTGAGATGATGTCAGCGAGCTCTCGAAAACGACGTACAGTTTAGTAGAAGGAAAATTTGTCTAGCAGGATCGCCACTACATCGTCACTGGATGGCTACTGAAAAGCGCTCGTAGATGTGCAAGCGGCGAGTAGTTTATGGAAATTATTGTCTGTCCAGTTCTAACACAATACTGCGATCGTATACACGACGGCTCGACAGCTAAAGTGCAGAGCCACTACAAGATGAATATCAATTATCGAAGTTTCGTATCAGGGTATAGGAGTAGAAAATGGATTCCGTTTTGGGATCAGCACTATATCACCGCTGTTACCATATAACTTTATCAAGTTCTCATACATATACAACGTTAGTAGATTTATTCAAATTATTGTCCACCCTAATTCAGCGCAATGGAGACAGTTACACTGTCCATCCCTCGGAATCGCTTACTAAAAATTCTTGCATTCTTGTTTTGAATAAATTTGAAAAGCTGAAGTTTATCAAAATTTCAGATGTCAAAAATAATTAAATAAGTGTCATCTGTAATTTCTGGATTCAGAAACGAACAAAAGTCACTTTTTTTCAAATCATGGTAAAAAGACTTGTAACCGGTGTTTTCTGAGATGGAATATGCGACTTGAGAACGATAGTGAAGGCTAAAAATCGATCTGTTAATGAAAAAAAATTTTGTTTGGATTTTCCGACCGGAAGTCGGATCTGTAAAATCTGGATTCAGAAATGGACAAATGTCACTTTTTTTAAAATCATGATAAAATGACTTGTAACCGGTGTTTTCTGTGATGGAATATGCGACTTGAGAACGATAGTGAAGGCCAAAATTCGATATCTTAAAGAAAAAAATGTTGGTTGGATTTTCCGACCGGAAGACGGGTCTGTAAAATCCGGATTGAGAAACGGACAAAAGTCACTTTTTTTTTAAATCATGGTAAAATGACTTGTAACCGGTGTTTTCTGTGATGAATATGCGACTTGAGACCGATAGTGAAGGCCAAAATTCGATATCTTAAAGAAAAACATTTTGGTTGGTTTTTCCGACCGGAATTCGAATCTGCGAAATCTGGATTCAGAAACGAACAAAAGTCACTATTTTTTTCAAATCATGGTAAAAAGACTTGTAACCGGTGTTTTCTGTGATGGAATATGCGACTTAAGAACGATAGTGAAGGCCAAAATTCGATATCTTAAAGAAAAAAATGTTGGTTGGATTTTCCGACCGGAAGTCGGATCTTTAAAATCTGGATTCAGAAACGGCCAAAAGTCACTATTTTTTCAAATCATGGTAAAAAGACTTGTAACCGGTGTTTTCTGTGATGGAATATGCGACTTGAGAACGATAGTGAAGGACAAAAATCGGTATCTCAAAGAAAAAAAATGTTGGTTGGATTTTCCGACCGGAAGTCGAATCTGCGAAATCTGGATTCAGAAACGGACAAAAGTCACTTTTTTTAGAATCATGGTAAAATGACTTGTAACCGGTGTTTTCTGTGATGGAATATGCGATTTGAGAACGATAGTGAAGGCCAAAATTCGGTATCTCAAAGAAAAAAAATGTTGGTTGGATTTTCCGACCGGAAGTCGAATCTGCGAAATCTGGATTCAGAAACGGACAAAAGTCACTTTTTTTAGAATCATGGTAAAAAGACTTGTAACCGGTGTTTTCTGTGATGGAATATGCAACTTGAGAACGATAGTGAAGGCCAAAATTCGGTATCTTAAAGAAAAAAAATGTTGGTTGGATTTTCCGACCGGAAGTCGAATCTGCGAAATCTGGATTCAGAAACCGACAAAAGTCACTCTTTTTAAAATCATGGTAAAATTACTTGTAACGGGTGTTTTCTGTGATGGAATATGCGACTTGAGAACGATAGTGAAGGCCAAAATTCGGTATCGTAAAGAAAAAAAATGTTGGTTGGATTTTCCGACCGGAAGTCGAATCTGTAAAATCTGGATTCAGAAACGGACCAAAGTCACAATTTTTTTCAAATCATGATAAAAAGATTTGTAACCGATGTTTTCTGTGATGGAATATGCGACTTGAGAACGATAGTGAAGGACAAAATTCGGTATCTCAAAGAAAAAAAATGTTGGTTGGATTTTCCGACCGGAAGTCGAATCTGCGAAATCTGGATTCAGAAACGGACAAAAGTCACTTTTTTTAGAATCATGGTAAAATGACTTGTAACCGGTGTTTTCTGTGATGGAATATGCGACTTGAGAACGATAGTGAAGGCCAAAATTCGGTATCTCAAAGAAAAAAAATGTTGGTTGGATTTTCCGACCGGAAGTCGAATCTGCGAAATCTGGATTCAGAAACGGACAAAAGTCACTTTTTTTAGAATCATGGTAAAAAAACTTGTAACCGGTGTTTTCTGTGATGGAATATGCAACTTGAGAACGATAGTGAAGGCCAAAATTCGGTATCTTAAAGAAAAAAAATGTTGGTTGGATTTTCCGACCGGAAGTCGGATCTGCGAAATCTGGATTCAGAAACGGACAAAAGTCACTTTTTTTAGAATCATGGTAAAAAGACTTGTAACCGGTGTTTTCTGTGATGGAATATGCAACTTGAGAACGATAGTGAAGGCCAAAATTCGGTATCTTAAAGAAAAAAAATGTTGGTTGGATTTTCCGACCGGAAGTCGGATCTGTAAAATCTGGATTCAGAAACGGACAAAAGTCACTTTTTTTTAAGTCATGGTAAAATGACTTGTAACGGGTGTTTTCTGTGATGGAATATGCGACTTGAGAACGATAGTGAAGGCCAAAATTCGATATCTCAAAGAAAAAAAATGTTGGTTGGATTCTCCGACCGGAAGTCGAATCTGCGAAATCTGGATTCAGAAACGGACAAAAGTCACTTTTTTTAAAATCATGGTGAAATGACTTGTAACCGGTGTTTTCTGTGATGGAATATGCGACTTGAGAACGATAGTGAAGGCCAAAAATAAATATCTTAAAGAAAAAATGTTGGTTGGATTTTCTGAACGGAAGTCGGATCTGTAAAATCTGGATTCAGAAGCGGCCAAAAGTCACTATTTTTTCAAATCATGGTAAAAAGACTTGTAACCGGTGTTTTCTGTGATGGAATATGCGACTTGAGAACGACAGACAAGGCAAAAATTCGATATCTTAATGAAAAAAATTGTGGTTGGATTTTCCGGCCAGATGTCAGATCCGACATTTGACATTTTTTCTAAACCACTTTTCTCGATGTTTCGGACCATTTTGAGTAAAGTGCCATGAAAACCTGGATTTTCAACAAAAAATTCCGATGTATCGGAAAACTCTACAAGAAGACTTGATAGCAGCAGAGGACTAGAGAATGTAAATAGAAAGAAAAAATTGCTTCTCCGGTCATCGAGATGAGGGGGTTAAGGGTGTAACGGCCGCGTGACACGAGCGTCTCGACGAGAATATGCAAAACCGAAAGTCGTCGCGCTTTTCTCGTAAACTCTGATTCACTACTCGGCGCACAGCGCCTCTAGGTATCTGCCTCTTTCGCTCAGTTGTTGCCTATCTATAAAACATAAGCATTATACTTTATAATGCGGCTGAAATGGAGGACTAGAGTTTTTGCAAGGGGTACACCGGGCGCGGAAGGTATCTCGGGAAAAAGAGCTCGGCCCAAGCTCTGGACGAGTAACTCGCTCGCTCGTCTACAGCAAATGACGCGTGCTGGAACCTACGAAACGACTCTAGACACAGGGTGAATGATAGCGAGAGTTGAAAGATCTCCCTAAACTTGTTGTAGTAAATTTATACTGGACTCAAGGTGAAAAAAAGAACCTTCCTGGTATATAAAATGGTTCTTCAGCCATGCATGTAAATGCCATTTTTCATATTTGATTGACCCTGATATTATGTTTGCTAATTTATGTGCTACGTAAAGTTATTTTGATTCACGTTATAATTAAAAATCTCGACATAAACTTTTCATAAAAAGACCTGCTCTATCCCTCTTTTTAAACGTGGTCATTTTTTTAATAAGCTGAATGGTTTAATAAAGATTTGAGTATTAAAAAAATGAAAGCACGAATCTTGAATGTCGACGTCGGTGGAGAATAATTAAACTCTTTACCGCACGATAAAAAGTTGCACGAATAATCTGGCCACATCTATCGACTATCGAAATTAGTTTCCACCTCTCTTCGTCGATCCGTTCGTGGAGATCACCGAATGGCAGCGGTCCAGTCGGAGAACCTCTTGTAGAGCGCTATTATTAAATTCATATTGAATATTTGACGGATCTTCATTAGTCTAGAATGAAGAGATATATCCGAGTTACGGGTACGATTGGATTCGTGGGGTTTTGTTTGATGGGAAATCGACTCTGTTGATGATCCCGTGTGGTTAACCGTACGATGCTAGGCGGAAAGTGTAGGGTCAGACTCCGTATATACAATCGCGGTATGGGAAACTGTATTGTAGAGTAAATATGAGAAACAGCGAGAGAGAGAGAGAAAGATAGAGAAAGACAGAGACTAGTGAGTGCAGGGAATAATAATTAATTGATTTTACCGTTCAGTCGAGCTTGCCGGGTACAGCCCCGTTTGAATTCAGCTTCGGCGAAGCTCGTTAAGGGAATTAAATGCAGTGTGCCGCGAGCGGGATTACGGCGGTTTCCGTTCGGACAGTGAGCTAATTCCGGCTCGCGATTAGCTATGAAATTTCATGACCCTCGTTACTTGCCCGCTGCCCAGGCGACTACCACTGCAGCATTCTCCAACGCGTTGCTCTCTGGCACCCAACCGTTCGAAAACCCAGAGGGAGAATATGCGTTCTACAACTGGCTGTTGGCTGCCAGCTTTTCTCGCGTTCACCCTCGCTTTTCGCGATTCTCATAAACTATTGTGTGCGGGCAGTAAGCGCCGACGCTTGAACGTGGAAACTTCAAAAAAATAATGGAACACACGTCTGTGAGATATCGTTCTTTTAAATTCGTATTTACGCATAACAACACTCGTTTCTATACCGAGCGTCCACAATGGTTCCACCTGACCCACGAATGGCCACACACAGATAGCCCCACGTGTCATCCTATGCATTTAAAGCGTTCGATTTTCCACGGTCTCTACCGAAATAAGAAATACACGCTGAGAACAAGTAGTCCCTTGTGAGTCAAGCACAGTATCCACGGACACCTGAGAAACTAATAGTCGGATGTGAGATCGAATGTTTGTACATCCGTAACGTTAACATCTCTTTGTATGGAACCTAAGAGCATCGATACATTTTTTTTTATTTGCCGCATAAACCGACCCTTTCTGCGATTCATAGCCAATTCTTCAATCGGAAACAATATAATAAATATAACAAAATAAACAAGGCTGCAAAGTAGAACTTTGCAAATTGCTTCCTCATTATTGTTGGATTTTTACAAATCTACCTTTATGAGGAAGCATCTTAATCTATTTTGGCTTCCTCATAGAAGAAACTTTGTAAAAATCCAACAATAATGAGGAAGCAATTTGCAAAGTTCTACTTTGCAGCCTTGTTTATATTGGCGAAAAGTGTTTGCAATTCCCTCCCATTTTTCGAAAACTTATTTGACCTCAGCTTAATGCGCAAGGACTACCTTAATCGAAATAACGAAAACGGAGCTTATCCTCCTCTTTTGTGTAAATTTTCATCCCGATTCGTCACGCCGTTCGAGAGTTATGAGCAATTCTATTTTGGGACAAGCGGTCATTATAAATTTAAAAAAATACAAATTATATATGAAGCAATGTGTAAAGTTCTACTTTGCATTCTTATTTCCATTGAGTACAAACTTTTGTCTCGCATTATCAACTTTTGCTGAAGCTAGAGCGAAAGTCGTTTTTTTTTGTAAATTTCAAAATGTCGTAAAATCTGAACCACTTTATCGAACATCGTCAAATTTGGTACTTGGCATAGCTGCATGTTCCTTTTCATCTGTAAAACATTTCAGTTAAATTGGTGAAATTCGACGTGATTTATAAAAAAAAAAATATTTTTTTCGAAAAATTCAAACATCTATAAAATTTGAACCGCTTTACCGATTTCGCCCAAATGCAATACCAAACAACATTGAACGTATATTTATTTATAAACAAGCATTTAGCAAAATCGTCTAATTTTTACGAAAGTTCAAACATTCAAAGCGGGGCAAATACTCCACTTGCGTGCCAAATTTGAGCCATATCGCTCGAACAGTTACTGAGTAATAGTTCATCGAATTTTCGGAGCCCAGAACACCCGCGTAAAAAGGAAAGTATTAAAAATGGATGAAAAGTATAATATCTTAAGTATGATCTATTGGACTGAATCACACTAAAAAGTCTTAGACCGTATTATTAGTTTTAAGGGCCCGGATCGATATACCCACGGTTTTTGGCATCCAGGTCGATATCTCCATGGTTTTTGGTGTCCAGGCCGATATCTCCATTGTTTTTGGTGTCCAGGTCGATATCTCCATGGTTTTTGGTGTACAGGTGGATATCTCCGTGATTTTTAATTTCCAGGTCGATATCTCTATAGCGTTTGGTGTCCAAACTATAGGTCGATCGCTCAATAGTTTTAATTGTCCAGGTCAATTTTTTCATAGTTTTCGGTGATCAGTTCGATTTTTCCATAGTTTTCGATGTCTAGATATACTCCCACTTGTTTTTTAAGTATCTAGACCGGACAGGATACTGAAAATTGAAGCGCGATTAACTTACAACTCGAAAACTGTAATCGAATATAATTTGTACAACAAACATTATGAATCGATCGACCTGGATTCCGAGAACTATGAAGATATCAACCTGGACACCTAAAACTGTAGAGCAATCGATCTAGACAACTAAAACTATGGGCGGGTCGACCTGGACATCGAAAGCGATGGAGATATCAACCCGGACCCCGAAAACTACTAATACGGTCTAATACTTTTTAGTATTAATTTAGTCCAATAGATCATACTTGTGATGTTATGCTTTTCAACTGTTTTTCGGGCACACACACACACACACATACATACGGACATTTTTCCTAAACCACTTTTCTCGACGATTTGGACAATTCTAAGGATACTGGCAAGAAAATCTCGAATTTTTTTTTTTTCATGTAAACAAAGCTTCCTCTATGAGGAAGCAAAATCATACATTCTGCGTCATATCCATTTCTCAATCCCAAAGTGCTTGACTGCGAGTGGCCTGGGAAGTTCTAACGCGCTTCGATAGGCCTTACACATCGTGGGTGCCGTTTCGAGGGGTCGCGTTATTGGTGGCGGCATGTCTGTCCTTTGGCTGATGGGCCAAACGTACGAAAGGGATGCAGAAGCACCAGCGGCAGAAGCAGAGGATGCTGGTGTGGCTGGTACCCTAGGTGGACACGGTTGACGGCGGTCGTCGAGTGGTGCTCGTTAGTGGGTGGCACTGAGGGAGACAGCGACATACAGCCACATACCTACAGAAGGGGGGAAAGTGAGATGAACGAGAAACAGAGACGGAGGACATACCGGACGAAGGGGTGCGAGCTGGTAGTGGTCGTGGCTGGTGGAACTGCGTGACAGAGAGCCGGGGGATAGTATGGCCCCGCAGGGGTTAATAGATGGCCGATGTCCCAGCACAGAGGTCAGACACTGTGTCACCTTCCACGTCCGTCATTACGAATGCAGATTGGACTCCCGCCATTACCTAGCCCGTATCTAATCGCCCCGCGACCAACCAGCTACGAAACTTCTCGTCTGGACGACGTTGGTACTGCCAGCAGCGGTCCGGTGAATTCACCGACAAAATTGCTCCATTGTCCGAGCGCATCCGTCCAGACTCCCCTCGCTCGTAGCACTCACCTCCTCGCACCACTCACGTAAAAGTGCGCGATGGAAATAAACTGCGAGCTCCGGGCTTGCGAGCAGGGAAACCGAACACTCTTTCCCTTTTTCCGTGGGCTTCTTCGACCCTTTTTTCCGGAGCTGTTAATGGCCTGGGCTTTTATTGCTACCAGTACACAGCTTGTCCTTTCCTGGGACGCGTTACCTCCACGTACTCCTGCTTCAACAGAATAATTTCAATGGCTCGTTTCAGCACGGTCCGTTTCCGCGAATCCCATCGCGCGATGGTACTGCTAAAAATAAAATAATAATACTGTACTGCGATGTATTCCAGTTTTTTTGCGGTAACTCGATATTATTCCCCATGACATTGTACTAACAGTTGGATTCAGTGTTGTGATATTTTTGGTACCTCTCTATCGTTCTATCCTTTTTGTTTTTCGTTCAAATTTTATGAAAACAATGTAGATCAACATTTAAAAAAAAATTCAGTCATATATCTGCTGTAGAAGGGAATATCGCATGAAAATTTATATTTTTGTATTTATATCTATTGATAACTATTTTGTACAGATCATCGTAATTTACTGGATCCGAAGTATCTTAGGACGGCTCTCAGATAATGATAAGAAAGCGCAAAGTTTCAAGATGCACAAAAACGATGCTATGAACTGATGACACTGCACATACAGACTCAAACTGTAACCGATAGAATTCTATTCGACTGAAATCCTGGTCCTCTTTCTAGATATCATTTTCCTGTAACCACCGCGAAGTGAAGAAGCATAATCTCCTCTGACACGGCAAAGAATTCTCGTGGTGAATTCTTTGAGTCTCTTTCAACGTGCAGTTTCTGATTGCCTCGGCCGAAGCAATTAAAGATTAGTCAAGGAGCGAAAGAGATCGTATACCGACTGCGGTTCTATGTCTACGTACCACTGGAAAGATAAGGTATTGCCGGTATATACGGTGAGGAAACACGCGAGACTTAGCTGTGACGAGAGAAATCGAGAGCAGGGCTCCGAGAGATGAGAAGGTGGAATGAGTGCGCTGAGAGGAGGAAGAAAACTACCCTCTCTTGACACGCTTCGCCGAGCATCCTTTGCCGAGTCGAGACCCTTCGACTTTCGTGGTCGATAGATCAAAACGGTCCTTGCTTTCTCTCCCCATTCGTCGTCTTTTCTGCAGCTGCACTGTTCCTACACTTCAACCTCCTATATATTTTGTACAATCTTAACGCCTCAGGCAGTTGATCCGATCTGAGCACGAACGAATTTCTCGCGCTCTCCTCGTTAGCACGAGATTCGAAGTATCCGGCAAACACTTACTGTCTTTCCGTCAAAATCTGATTTAGCTTTGATATTTAAAAAAACTGATTTATAGTAGGGCAAAAATATCATCTCTTTTCTTGGGTCGTGTGTTAGACATAACGAAGTTTACTGGGTCCGATGAGGCGTGCACGTAGGTGTTTTGTGTGTTAAATGTGAGGAAGCCTTTTTCATTTATTTCGGTCAATCGCCTCGCATTATTTCTCGTTTTTTCACTCGTTCCGTCGGAGCAGTATAGTGCTCCACTTTATAAAGAGACGAGGTAGAAAAATGGTCAAAGCCTCGAGCGAGTCGAGAGAACTCTTCTGAATCGTGAAATAGGCAGTTCGAATGAGAAAAGGGGAAAACGAATTTGACGTGGTTGCCCACTCCGGTACTGGCAATCGAGCTCTTTCGCGGACCATTTGTGGCTTTTCTGACTCACGTGAAAGAACGTACCTTACGGTGAACTTTGACGCTACGGGGCGTTGTCCTCCGGTCCACACTTTCGATGAATAGAGGGAGCTACTCTTTTCAAGGTCATCGCTACCCCCTCGAAGCCGAGCCAGATTCAACAGCATTGCGTTCGCGTCGCACGCCTTCCACATTCAAAGAAAACTTTGTCTTTGTTCAGCCCGTTAACGCGCTATTCTTCTTAAGGAAAAAGCGACGCCCGGTCAAAAGATTTTCAGAACAGTTCAGTACCGAGTTACGGAGAACTTGGTAAAAAATATTCTTTCTCTGCTCTTGATACTTTGCCATGAGTCAGCGCTGTTGATTTATTTTGAGAAAAAGTGGAATTTTCGGCACTGTTGTATCAAGGAAACTTTGATATCCTTCTTCAAAAAATCAGTGGGTAAAATATCTCGCATTTTCGATATAAGTATCGTCATTTTATTCGTTCCGTAGATGGCCGTATTTTAGCCATCACTATACTATAAATAATAAACATACAATTTTAATTTTATAAACATTTTTAAAGAGTCGTCATTTATATAACTCAGAGCTATTATTGCCGTTTGTTTTAAGCACTGGAAAAATATCGGTAGTATATTGTTAAAGGATATTTAAAATAATTGATACTTTTTTCAGAGTTTCCATAACCACAGTGCGATAGAGATTTTATTGAAACTATACCTATAGGTTCTACCAATATACAGAAAACTTTATTTTTATTTTTCGTTTTCGAATCGTCAAGCGTACTAAAAATGAATAGGGACATATACATACTCTATAAATAATACATTCGCACTGACCGAAATCCTCCATTTACAACGAAATGTTATTCCACTCGCGCAAATCTATTTGAGAGGATTACCTGCGTCGGCAATCAGATTTACGCAAGCGGTATAATATTTTCCTGTAAATAAAGGATTTCTGAGACCGCAAAAAAATAAAAAGCATTTTTTATTCATTACGATGCATTTCAAAAGGATCGTTGATGTGGAAATTAGGGTTATTTGTCAAAACCATGTAAATTCCATAATACTTTACCCACGATGTATTTTCATTTCTTGATATTGTCACAGAAGATTGCTGGGAAATATTTTTAGACACAAAGTTTCTTTCCCTTTCAACAATAGCGTCTTCGGGAAAAATTCGTCCAAATTAGCAGTTTCGACGTATATATTCAGTTCAAGTCGAAATCCATACAAATTTACTATCAGAAAAAATATCTTATTTTCTATCATTCTTTTGGTTAACTTTTCATAAGGCACTTTTTTCCACTCCATCATAACAACTCGTTTGCGTTTTCGATGCTTTTTCGTAATGCTGACCGTTTTGATGATTAGAAGCAAGACCTCCATTTATGTTTCGGTTACTTTTTCGATGTCTGGAACGGAACATGAAACGGTATAGACCACAACCCGGACGAGGAAGCTTGGAGATAGGCAAAGTGTATAACGATGCGGTTATAGGCATGAATATGTAGATGGCATTTAGGGCCCTTCAACACGGTCGAACGACTTTAAGCACGCGCGCACTTCAAGATCTAATTAGAGCGACCTTATTCCCCGACTCCTTCTCTCTCGCTGTCTCTCGTTCGCTCTCGTTTTCCGATGCTGCTATACCCCAACATTGAGCCAGGGGCTGTGAAGATTGCTTCCGGCTTTCTCTCTCATTCTCGAGCATTCTTCCTATTATCGCAATGACGCCAGCACCGGCAAGTACTAAACAAATTCTGGTGAGATAGCTTTTACTTGTTCCGAGAGCAACTATAGAGATTTTATTTGAGCCTAATGAACAAGCGTCTTGTGATCAATCCAGGTATGAGCACCATTTAACATAAGAACACATAGAACGATAAGTACTCCAATTTTATTTGTGAAACATAATCACAGTTGATGACATTGAATCAAAACTAGACTATGATTTGTGAGATAATATGGCTTTATATTATAGTTGAGAGAAAAACCATGGAAAATTGAAAAACACCCATGCAGAAATTTCAGCAGGGATCCAGCTGGATCCTGCCTAGTATTCCCATCTTCCAGTTGGATTCCAGTCGGTCATCGGATCGGATTCCAGACATGGGATGTAACGCGCGGAAACTGGATTCCGATCGGGATGTCGAACTGGGATCCGATCCGATGGCTGGCTGGATTCCAGCCGTTAAATGGGCATACTACGCTGGATCCAACTGGGCCCTTGTTGAAAGATGGGAATACCAAGCTGATTCCAGTTGGATCTCCGTCGAAATTTCTACATGGGCAGCGGCGAGAACGCGTCTGCGGGCACATGAACCGCACACGTTGTTACAATCACGCGAGTTAAGGAAAAGTTTTTCGTACGTGTATTCTACAACATTTAACTGCATAAAGGGTGAAGTAAAATTCGTTCCGGACAAATTGTTGGGTAACGGGAAGACGATCCGGATTCTATTCAGAATCCAAGTAGAATCCCTCTTAGGGTAACCCTAACAAATCCCGATGCACGGTAATACAGCACGTCGTTCAGAATTAGGTCCCGATCCGGAATCCATCCCGATTCTAAATCAGACGGCTCTTAGGGTAACCCTAGCAAATCCTAATCGATGATAAACTGTCATCGAGTACGTAAGCGGAAATCTATTTGGGATCTATTCGAATTCCAAGTTGGATAATCCATTTATGGAAACCCGAGACAATCCCGACCAGGATCGAGGTTCAAACTGGGATGCCCAGACTGATTTCTACATGGGCAGTTGAAATCGAATCCTCCGATGTTTGAACCCAGTAGAGCGGGTCAACAGTCTGTCCTCTCGTAAAAGAGGAAACCCGGGCCAATCCCGACCAGGATCGAGGTTCAAACTGGGATGCCCAGACTGATTTCTACATGGGCAGTTGAAATCGAATCCTCCGATGTTTGAACCCAGTAGAGCAGGTCAAGAGTCTGTCCTCTCGTAAAAGAGGAAACCCGAGCCAATCCCGACCAGGATCGAGGTTCAAACTGGGATGCCCAGACTGTTTTCTACATGGGCAGTTGAAATCGTATCCTCCGATGTTTGAGCCCAGTAGAGCGGGTCAAGAGTCTGTCCTCTCGTAAAAGAGGGCAGACTACTCGAGTATAATAGTTAGAAGTGTAAACGTAAATAGTCACCGACTATAACTCTCGACGTGCTGGATCTACAACCATAGAAAAGTCACTGAAAGAGAAAAGGAAGAAAATCGACGAGTAAAAAGTGCCAACGATCCGGAATAAAGATAGGCAACGATAGTTCGAGTAGGAAAGATCAAACTCTGAATCTGACGAAGGATATCGAATGCATCACATCGTTGTCTGAATTGCGGGAGAAAAAAAAGGTACTCACTTCGGGCGAAGAAATTAAAACGGAGTCATACAGCTCAGAGATGTGCATATCGATTCGTAAAAGTAAACCGCATTCCACTTTGGCAAAGTTTTGCATGCATTATTACATTTGCATAATTTTTTTCTTCAGTTTTTCATTACAGAGCACAGTGTGTACCCAGCTTCTCGACTCTTACCTCCTTGTCATCAGACTCGAATTTATTTGAAAAAAAAGAGGAGAGAAAATAATGCTTCGGTGTGCTCTGGTTATCTTGCTCCTACTTATTCTCACTCTCCTCCCTTCTTCTCCCTTCTTTCCCCTTCTGTCTACGGTACTCCAGTACGTTCCCACCAACGTTTCTGTAAAAATGGATTTCTCTCTGCAATTTCTATTAGCATAGTTTTTACATAATTGCACGGTAGCCCTGGCGCAACGACGCAGTCACAAGCACACACATATACACACATATATACACAGCTATTTTGCTAGAAAATAAATTCGTGCTGGCCAAGAAACAGAGGACGAAAGAAGAGGGGCTGGTAGGAGATTCTCTGGTGTGTTGGCACACCGGGTGTTGAAGGGAACGAGGGAAAAAAACTGCAGTTACGACAGCAGCAGTGACACAGCTACTGTACCGTATACAACAAGCGAGAAAATGCTCGAGAGGACAGAATGATGGTTTTCACCACCACGACAACCCCTTTCCACCGGATATTTGCCGCGTATTATAGTACTTTTTTCTGTTTTATTTTTTTTTTTCTATGAACAAGCTCTAGTTAAAAATTACGGAGAATCCCACATAGCACATGAAATTTTTAAAATGCTTTCTACCTTTGAACTCTTCAACAGATATATAAAGACCGTGTGCAAATTAACGTGCACTTTGGATTAAAACCTACGATCCCGCAGCATCATCAAATACTACAATGATTATGATTATATCGACAACGAAATGATTCACAATGAAGATGAAGAAATAAAGTACTATCTTGCGTCTCATTTGCTTAAAAATTTGATAAAAGAGAAATAAAGTACTATTTTGTGTCTCATTTGCTTAAAAATTTGCTAAAAGAGTTTGTTCATACACGAGAAATGAATAAATACACCGAGAGAAAAATATAGTACTCGTTCCAGATTAGTATAGTAATCGGGATCCGAAGTGGAAAAATGGCATTTTTTTCCAGACACATACAAAGATTTACTAGGTGTCGCTCACTGTACTATTTAGCGTAAATTGTACAGCGGGCGTAGCCTAGTAAATCTTTGTATGTGTCTGGAAAAAAAGCCATTTTTCCACTGTGGATCCCAATTACTATATGAATCTGGGAGTGAGTACTATATTCCTTCTCTCAGTGTAGTTGTGAAAAAATTCATCTATACACCGAGAGAAAAAGTTTCATTGATTCACGGAAATCTTTGCCAATAAAATGAAATACTTGAATTTTAATACTAACTTTTCTTTGAATGATCTCCAACTCAATGAAAAGTAGTGACATTGATTCAAAGAAACATTTCTTTAAACCAATGAACCTTTTTCATTGATTTCAAAGATATCGTCGCTGATTCAATGAAACCTTCTTCTTACCAGCTCAAAATTTCGAAACCTATTTTTTCCTGAAGTACGCGGCAGATAAAGCTCAAATTTTGTGAGTATGTAAGGAATTACAGCAAAAATAGGCTAAGCTTCTGGGTCCTCGAAACTCGAAGCCGGGAGTTCGGGAGATCGGGAAAACAAAAAAGTGAGGTTAGGTGCAAGAGAGAGATCAATGAAAACGTTTCTTTGAACCAATGAAAACGTCTCTTTAAAACAATAAAACTGTTTCTTTATTATTGCTCACTAAGTAAATCTTTATTTACAGGCAATGTAATATTCTCTTTGAAATTCAAATGCACTATTTCGTTGAAATCAATGAAAAAAACAATCCATCCATCCACTTCTTTGGCGTCAATGAAATCTTTTCTCTCGGTGTAGCGAACTATTGAAAAAGTGACCGGATCAACTACTTTTTTTTCTCCGTGTAGCAAATTGTCTTCTTCTAATTTATTTGATATCTTTTTAAAATCTTCAATTTAATTAATGTATAATTTCCACAAAATTTCCACAGAATTACGAAACCCGATTATATTATGGATGAAAAGCTACTCGTTATACGCTACTTTCCCCGAGCCCGTATAATACCTTGCTTGCGGTTCAACAAGAATCTCTTTGACGCATATTCGGGCCAGGAATTCCGGAGGTGGGGTCAGCGCTTAAAGTAAGTAGAAGATTGAGATATCACAAGAGGTCAAACCCAAAACTGGCAGCGTAACAAAATATAGCCCTCTGTGGTGCGTGCGACGTGTATTAGGTATCGCGGCCTTGACCACTGTCCCGCGCATGATAACCAAATACAGCATGAGCCATGTCGCATGGAAATAGCCTCGTTGGTCGAGAACGCCCGCGTCGTCGGTGCCATTTGGCCGATTTCAAAATGTGTATACATGTGAGTACGTACCAAGAGGATAAATCCTCGTGTCGAGTCGATCACTATCGCGCTCACGTACTCACTTCTCTGTCGCTTGGTTTCAATTGGTGTTACGCGCACAAACTCTGTCTCGAATCCACCTTGCGAAAGTGAGAGAGAAAGAGAGAGAAATAAAATGGTTGCGAGTACGAAAAGTAGGTTCGCGAAACGAGCGATGGTAACGTTTTGAGTACATTGTGAATGTAGGATTCGTTCAGTCTCTTGAGGACTTTCCTCACGAGCGGATCGTCTCAGGAATAAGTAAAAACAGAAACGTGGAATTCCTAGTCTGGTAAGGGCGACAGTGAAAACGAAAAATATATATCGCGAATCTTTGGATTAGGAATCTTAATTTCACGGACTACCGAGTGACGATATGGATTTGGCAGGGGAGCAGAAAACGGACATGCAGCAGCAGCAGCAGCAGGAGAAACCGGAGGAAAAGAGGATTCCACATCAGCTATTGGAATCATGTACAACGGAGGAAGTGTGCGAAGCTTTAGGCGGAAACGATAAGCTACTGGCCGAGCTACGTAACAAGCTACGAGATTGGCTCGCGTTACAGCCACATCTTCCTCAAGGTTTGGAATTAACTTTTATCCCCGTTCCTTCTGCCTATTTCTTGTTGGATTTTTCCCATCGATGTACACCAGTGTAGCTCTATAGAACGCATCACTATTCAGCCAGGCAGAGTAGAACTTATCAGATGGGAATTGCATCGGTGGAATTTCGATTCTCTCAGGACGAACTATACTGTTTTGAATAAAGTTTGTTGGGAAAATGTTGTACATATAAAATAGAGTGCAAATATGAAGCATTTTCGATACTAGCTGTCATGTATTCCGCGTAGTTTCCGATCATTTCCACCCGGTATATCACCTTGGCTTGGCATTATCTACAGGAAATCATCTAATCTGACAGGAGATACCGATATGTCAATAACTTGACTTTTTTTATTGCTATGTACCAGCGTCCTCGATGTTCTAAAGTTCAATTTTTGAAACTACTCCTACCTTTCCTGTTAAAACTTCGGAAAAACGAATTTTCAACACAATCAAACAAATACACGTTATAGTAAGAATATTTTTAATATCTGAAGTATGAAGATATTATATGTTGTCAGAGGCTTTCAAAGTTTTTCTGTACGTAAAATATTATCGAAAGACACAAAAATACGTTTGATGTCATATTAAATGGCAATTGGTTGCATCGTCCGCAATTCGTGAAAACTCATTGGAGTTTGTGCAAGATAAATATTGTGCATTCGTAAATATTGACAACATTTTTTACCGATAGATAGCAATTGCTTTATTGATGTTTTCAGATTAAGCTACCAGAGCACTCGCAAAACCACAGACTCGTGTGGTATAGAAAATGAATAAAACTAATTCAAATAGCAAATCCCGCAGAGTTTATGCAATGCAGAGTGTAATAAGAAGAAATCAAGGATGCAAAGTAGAAACTTGCACATTGCTTCCTCATTATATTTCGCTTTTTACAAAGCAACCTCTAAGAGGAAGTATGGGAATTGATTTTGGCTTCCTCCTAGAGGAAGCTTTGTAAAAAGCGAAATATAATGAGGAAGCAATGTGCAAGGTTCTGCTTTGCATCCTTGTTTTAAATAAATATAAATAAGCACACACTCTCGCTTTGTGAAAATATAATAAGGACAAACGGTCCAGTAACTCCCTCGAATACTCTATCTTCTCTGTTTTTTTTTTGTAGAACACGATAGAAATCGGTGGTTTCCGAAATTTCATTGGGAAGCAAGGATATGGCTAGTTTATACGACATAAATCGCTACTTTTCGCAATATAGACTGTACAACATCGCTATGAAAATATGTTATCGTTCAACATTTTTGGGCTATATCTGACGTATTTTTCTGTTAATTATGAATCTGGAACTCATTTGACTCCCAGCTCGATATTTGATACCAAAATTCGCATCGCAGAAAAAAATCAAAAAATTCAAAAAATCAAAATCTCATAAAATTTTAACGTTTCAACCGATCTTAACCAAATTTAATCGGGATCACCGGTGTATGAAAGTTCACGTACATACCAATTTTGACCTTAATATCTCGAAAATTAAAAGAGTTATCGCGCCAACAGACATTTTTGAAAAAATTCAAAACCGCGTAAAAATTTAATGATCGGGGGTATTTTTACAAAAATTGGTACGAACTATGAGGATTGACCCCTCTATCTATGGTGTAAATTTCAGTTCTATATCTCGAGGCGTTCCCGAGTTATAAAGGTTTACATTTTTGAGCGTGACACACACACACACACACACATACACACGTACAAACATTTTTTGTAAATCACTTTTCTCGACGTTTTGGACGATTCTGAGTATACTGACATGAAAATCTCGGAAAAAAAAATTTCACGAAAACAAAGCTTCCTGTATGAGGAAGCAAAAATACTGAAAAAATTCATACGTTTTCAGAAAAATTAACAAATAATTTTTGTTAAAATTCGAAATGTACCGATTACCCTAGTTACGTAATTCAGTGTCCTCCTTGGGGAAGGTTGAAATATGTTCAGTATTTTGCCTGTTTCTAGAATAAAATTAGTAAAAAAAACTGACGGTCTTATAAGAGGTTTAACGAGAGTAGAAAACTTTCGCGCAACATCCAGTGAATCGTAAATCATAATGACGTAAAGATGAATGGGTGCAGTTGAAGTTATGAAAGGTAGCAAGCTGAGTTCACCATAGTAAAGCATTCACGTATTTTATAAATATTAGTTAAAGTGCAACATAGCAGGTGTGTCGAGAAGGTCATGCATAACATTCTTCTATCTTGGAGCGGAGACAGGAGCGTTGATACCAGTGAGAATAGTGTTTTATGATGATCGTGTAAGCACTGGTGACGCCTGAAGTCCTGTCCTCTATTCACCACAGTGCGAATAAGCGCCAGTAAAAAATAAAAGTTTGACTCAAGCTCCCGTGCAATCTGCTGGCTCTTCACGACCCTCCCCCCTCTCTTTCTGCCCCTCTACGTAGATACGTACATCTGTACGTGTTTTGAATGGTAAATTTACGAGGCGCGTGTCGAAATGACGTGTCATTCCTAGCGGACAAACTCAAATGGAGCGCACCTTCAACGCACATTGAAATGGAGAGTGCAATCCAGGAGTCCATTGAAATGGTTGGCTGCAGGAAACAGAATTAATCAATACATTTTTTCTTTCAATACAGTTTGTGTATTTCAATACTAGATGTAGTTTTCATTCAGGCTATGCAGGCCAATAATATTGGTCCATCGAATCTTCCGAGAAATTACAAAATGGAATACATTTCCATTAACGAACAAAGGAATACTAACGAAACCATTTTCAATTATCAAATGAACAATTTTCTATCGGTGATGCTGTTTTCGCTAAAAATCTATATATTATTCATCTGTCAACGCGAAATGAATTTATGCTATGAGCAATATCCAATTTCTCATTCACCGTAAAAAAATAATATTTACAAAAAAAAAAACAGAAAATAATAGTGAGATTATCGCTGTTAACTCTTGAACAAGTTGATTCTCTTTTATTCTTTATATATTCTTCATGTGTCAGTGTGAAATGAATTTATGCTATGAGTAATATTCAATTTCTCATTCAACGCAAAAAAAAAGTATTTACAAAAAAAATAGAAAATAATAGTGAGATTATCGCTGTTAACTCTTGAACAAGTTGATTACTTTTATTCTCTATATATTCTTCATGTGTCAGTGTGAAATGAATTTATGCTATGAGTAATATCCAATTTCTCATTCATCGCAACAAAAAAAATAGTATTTACAAAAAAAAAAAAGGATGCAAAGTGGAACTTTGCACATTGCTTCATCATTATTTTTCACTTCTTACAAAGCTACCTCTATGAGGAAGTATGTTATTCCATTTTTGGCTTCCTCATAGAGGAAGCTTTGTAAAACGCGAAAAATAATGAGGAAACAATGTGCAAGGTTCTACTTTACATCCTTGTTTTAATTAGATACATATACATGTTGTGGATTCGCTTTTTCTATTTCGTTATTACGTTATTTCGTGATTATTAGAGCGTTTCCGAAAGTGAATATGATAATGTATATTTTTAAAAAAAATTCAACATTCCATAAAATCAAAAATTTCATACCGTTCGTCACTAAATTATACATATATAATGGCTGAATATTGTTTCATTTATATACAAAATTTGAACTCGCTATCTTAAGTTTTGCAAAAGTTACAATAGAGCGATAATGTCAATTTTTTAAAAAATTCAAAACATAAAATTTTAACGGTTCAACCGATCTTAACCAAATTCAATAGCGATCGCCGGCGTATGAAAGCTCACATTCATACCAATTTTAAGATCAATATCTCAAAAATTGAAAGAGTTATCGCGTAAACAGACATTTTTCAAAAAATTAAAAAATGCGTAATAATTTAACGATGAAGTGGATTTTAACAAAAATCTGTATGAACGATGAGGCTTGATCCCTCTATCTATGATCCAAATTTCAGGTTGATATCTCAAGGCATTCCCGAGTTATAAAGGTTTTCGTTTTTCGATCGTGTAACACACACACACACACACATACATACAGACATTTTTTCTAAATCACTTTTCTCGACATTTTGGCCCTTTCTTTTGGAGTGTACTGACATGAAAATCTCGAAAAAAAAAATTTTCATGCAAACAAAGCTTCCTCTATGAGGAAGCAAAACAGAAAATAATAGTGAGATTATCGCTCTTAACTCTTTAACAAGTTGATACTCTTTTATTCTCTATATATTCTTCATTTGTCATCGCGAAATAAATTTATGCTATGAGCAATATCCAGTTTCTCATTCGCCGCAAAAAAAATAGTATTTACAAAACAAACCGGAAAATAATAGAGAGATTATCGCTCTTAACTCTTGAACAAGTTGATACTCTTTTATTCTCTATATATTCTTCATGTGTCAGTGCGAAATGAATTTATGCTATGAGTAATATCCAATTTCTCATTCAACGCAAAAAAAAAGTATTTACAAAAAAAAATAGAAAATAATAGTGAGATTATCGCTGTTAACTCTTGAACAAGTTGATTACTTTTATTCTCTATATATTCTTCATGTGTCAGTGTGAAATGAATTTATGCTATGAGTAATATCCAATTTCTCATTCATCGCAACAAAAAAATAGTATTTACAAAAAAAAAAAAAAAGGATGCAAAGTAGAACCTTGCACATTGCTTCCTCATTATTTTTCGCTTCTTACAAAGCTACCTCTATGAGGAAGTATGTTATTCCATTTTTGGCTTCCTCATAGAGGAAGCTGTGTAAAACGCGAAAAATAATGAGGAAGCAATGTGCAAGGTTCTACTTTACATCCTTGTTTTAATTAGATACATATACATGTTGTGGATTCGCTTTTTCTATTTCGTTATTACGTTATTTCGTGATTATTAGAGCGTTTCCGAAAGTGAATGTGATAATGTATATTTTTAAAAATAATTCAACATTCCATAAAATCAAAAATTTCATACCGTTCGTCACTAAATTATACATATATAATGGCTGAATATTGTTTCATTTATATACAAAATTTGAGCTCGCTATTTTAAGTTTTGCAAAAGTTACAATAGAGCGATAATGTCAATTTTTAAAAAAATTCAAAACATCATAAAATTTTAACGGTTCAACCGATCTTAACCAAATTCAATAGCGATCACCGGCGTATGAAAGCTCACATTCTTACCAATTTTAAGATCAATATCTCGAAAATTGAAAGAGTTAACGCGTAAACAGACATTTTTCAAAAAATTAAAAAACGCGTAATAATTTAACGATGAAGTGGATTTTAACAAAAATCTGTATGAACGATGAGGCTTGATCCCTCTATCTATGATCCAAATTTCAGGTTGATATCTCAAGGCATTCCCGAGTTATAAAGGTTTTCGTTTTTCGATCGTGTAACACACACACACCCACATACATACAAACATTTTTTCTAAATCACTTTTCTCGACATTTTGGCCCTTTCTTTTGGAGTATACTGACATGAAAATCTCGAAAAAAAAAATTTTCATGAAAACAAAGCTTCCTCTATGAGGAAGCAAAACAGAAAATAATAGTGAGATTATCGCTCTTAACTCTTTAACAAGTTGATACTCTTTTATTCTCTATATATTCTTCATTTGTCATCGCGAAATAAATTTATGCTATGAGCAATATCCAGTTTCTCATTCGCCGCAAAAAAAATAGTATTTACAAAAAAAACCGGAAAATAATAGTGAGATTATCGCTCTTAACTCTTGAACAAGTTGATACTCTTTTATTCTCTATATATTCTTCATGTGTCATCGCGAAATGAATTTATGCTATGAGCAATATCCAGCTTCTCATTCACCGCAAAAAAAAAAATAGTATTTACAAAAAAACCGGAAAATAATAGTGAGATTATCGCTGTTAACTCTCGAACAAGTTGATTCTGTTTTCATGATGAGAATACCGATAGATTTTCTCGAGGGCTGAAACAGTCCGCTTGGGTTTCGTGTCCCTGGATTCATCGGGTGAAAGCTCAGTGCGGTTCTAGCGGCCACGCGGGATAAAGCCTCGAGTGCTAGTCGTAATTTCCGTTTCTGAGCAGTCTTTATCGGCCCCGTGAGAATCGGTATCTTGGGGCCTAATAAAGCTCTCGTTCGTACCGGTGGAAAAGGATGCCCGCGTGTTCTCTTTTGCGCGGCTCTGCTTCACTTCTTGACTATACCGCATCCTTTTCTACTCTCGTCCTTTTCTCTTGGTCGGTATATAGAGTCGCTCTGCGAGAGCCCGGAAGACTCCGAGCGTGTCACCGCGGGATAAAGTGCACAGGAAAACCGGTTACTACCCTCTCGGAAGTGGAAGCGTCGTCTTCCGTCGCTTCGTTGAATTCTCGAGCACCCCTGCATCTACCGAGCTCGACAATATACCTATACCTACCACCCACTGCAACTGTGTTCTGCACTCAAGTTGGATATCCACCATCTCGCCACTTTGCTATCCACGATAATATTGTTCTCGCGTCGGGACTGATTTCTCTCGGTGCGCAATGGGTAGAAATGCATTTACGGACGTCGCTATAAATTAGAATAATGCTGTACAGAATTTTTCCCAACTCGTGTGCGTAGATGAGTTCTCAACCCACTACATCGTTGGATGATGATAGTAATATCATGCTCGTATAACACGACTAATATACTCGTACCTACCATTGTACACATTCCAAAGGGAACTCGGTATTGTATGGAATATACCCGACAAAAGATCAGAATTTTTTTCTAATTAGTACGAAGCTATGAAACGACGAGAAGTGAAAAAATTTTGCCACGCAATTCACAATGATATTATTGTTCTCTCGCAAAGCTTAACCGCTGTTATTCGATGCTGTATAGAAATAAGGTGCACTTTCAAAAGGTTGTTATATTCTTTTATGAAAGAATTTACACAATGTTATTACTACGACTGCATATAATAAGTTACATCGAAAAATGGTGATACGTAATACACTGAGTATTTTTTTTTCTAGTCAGCGTATAAAATCGTTGATTAATTACGCCACAATAGATAATAATAAAAACGCGGTTTGATTATGTTTATCCAATGTAGAACGGCTATTTCCTTGTGATATTAACCTTACGTTATTAACAGTCCTTTTGTACAAGCCAAAAACATGACTTTAATTGGCCTTTCGGTATGTGGTGAATTCACTTCTTGTTTGAACTACTTGAATTTTGCCTCGAAATGTATACACTGTACACCATTTAATGAGAATATCTAATAACTCTAATAACTCCTCTAATAATTCAACGTAATGCAGCATGTGGCGAGGTTTCGGCTTCGAGTACTGGCGAGGGAAAGGGCTCAAAGGTAATTTATTATGTTCACAAATATATTAGTACAATTTATGAAAAGCCGCAAATACCGTTGGTTCAGGAAATAGAGCGCGTATTTCAAGCAATCATTTTCGGAATTATTACAATTTCGAAAAATTTGCATAATACACAGAAACAAATGTTGCAACAGTTATCACCATAAATGTGACGTTAGTAAAAGTCAAACTTTTAATTCAATTCTTTAGGACAAGGATTCGCATCGAAGAATGAGATTGATCATCTTCAAAGTACTCATTATCTTTGGGATTTATGAAAATGTGTAGTATTTGCGAAAATACTATTTTCCAAAATAGCATTAACAAATTTTGTTTATCTTGGCTCTTATTATCCTCGGGATTTATGAAAATGTGTAGTATTTACGAATATACTATTTTCCAAAATAGCATTAACAAATTTTGTTTATCTTGGCTTTGGGTAAAACAAATATAATAGGTAATTCCGACTAAAAATGTATTGGCCGTGTTTGAGATCCGAATTCATATTTATATTTGAAATTGTACGTGGTATTCAGGGAGAGAATGGATCACTAATAAATTAATGGAATTCCCGGAATGCTTGCTAGAGTTTACATTGATGGTCCGCCCCCGGACACAAACACCGGGGGCGCACCATCATTTTATTTTCGAATTCGTACATACGAATTGCTGGAATGATACTGGAATTTAACAAAGTGCACAATCAACAATATGCTTGTAAATACCGTCGTGATTCCAATTTGCATAAAAATGAAGTCACATAATTTTTCTGCTTTGAGGGTAAAAGTCAATGTTGCGAGTAAAATTTCGCTTCAACTATGTAAATAAACTCCAGTACCCACTTACTAATACTAGTAAACTTTTAGTTTAGTCACTAACTAAATTAAAAGTGCAGTCCACACGGAAAAAAAGGCTTAGTTGGAACTTCCAAGTGCTATGGTTATATATGCGCCAGACAATTAATTGGTTAGACCAACCAAGTAATTTGTTAGGCTACCAATTTCTTGGTTGGTCTAACCAAATCACTTGGTTAGCTTACCAAGCACTTGGTTAGCTTACCAAGTCACTTGGTTAGCTTACCAAGTCACTTGGTTAGTCTGACCAAGAAATTGGTAGCCTAACCAAGAAATTGGTCGGTCTAACCAAGAAATTGGTCGGTCTAACCAAGAAATTGGTCGGTCTAACCAAGAAATTGGTCGGTCTAACCAAGAAATTGGTAGGTCTAACCAATTAATTGTCTGACGCATATATAACTATAGCACTTGGTTGTTTCAACCAAGCCTTTCCATCCGTGCAGGATCTGTTCAGATACTTATCGGGCCTAATGAGATTCTCGTCTGGTCCCGAATCCTCAAGCCAAATCAGGAGCTGATCCAATGTTAGAGCAAATTTGATATAAGCCCAAATCCAACCTGATTAAATTTCTCCTAGTGTGTTTTACAAAGCTGCGTTTGCTCACTTGGAAACGTTCACGTTTTCTCCTCACTTGTTAAATAGCTGCAAATTAGTGGGTTGATCACTGTATATCTCTTCACAGATGTACCAGACAGAAGATTAGAGTACTTCTTAATTAGTACGAAGCTGAGCTTGGAGCAAGCGAAACAGAAGCTAGACATGCACTACACGGTGAGACGTCTTGTACCGGAGCTTTTCGCTGACAGAGATCCGAGCGGCATTGGTATTACTCAGTTACGAGAAACTTTGTACGTATATTCAAAGATGTTCACGAAATCCCAACATAATCATTATCGTTTATACAGCGGAACGCTTGTCCATTGAATTCTTATCTCAATCATGCATGTATAATTTCTTAATTTGGCATGATGATAATTGAATTGTCTTCATTCACAATAGTTAAGTGTAAATCAGAACAGTAAATTGTGTGTCTGTTTGCGGGGTTCTCTGACTCAACAAATGAAAAATGTAGTGTATCAAATAATTGTGGAAAAAGAAAACATCTAAAGATATCGATGGCTCCTAATGAAACTGAAGTAACTCACGGAAATTATTCAAACTGTGGTATCTCAGAATTTAATTCCAAACTGACTTATCTCATGATTTAGAAACAAACTAACTTATCTCAAATATCATTATTGAACTGACGTAACTCGGAAAGCATTCTGAAAAGGCCTAACTCGATGGAGGTGAGTAACTACTGTTTAATTCTACACCGAGAGAAAAAGTTTCATTGATTCACGGAAATCTTTGCCAATGAAATGAAATACTTGAATTTCAATACTATCTTTTCTTTGAATGATCTCAAACTCAATGAAAAGTAGTGACATTGATTCGAAGAAACATTTCTTTAAACCAATGAACCTTTTTCATTGATTTCAAAGATATCGTCTCTGATTCAATGAAACCTTCTTCTTACCAGCTCAAAATTTCGAAACCTATTTTTTCCTGAAGTACGCGGCAGATAAAGCTCAAACTTTGTGAGTATGTAAGGAAGTACGGCAGAAATAGGCTAAGCTTCTGGCTCCTCGAAACTCAAAGCCGTTCGTTTGGGAGAACCAAAAAACAAAAAAGTGAGGTTAGGTGCGAGAGAGAGATCAATGAAAACGTTTCTTTGAACCAATGAAAACGTCTCCTTAAAATAAAAAAACTATTTATTATTGCTCACTAAATAAATCTTTATTTACAGGCAATGAAATGTTCGCTTTGAAATTCAAATGCACTATTTCATTGAAATCAAAGAAATATTTCGTTGCAATCAGTGAAAAAAAAATCAATCCATCCATTTCTTTGGCGTCAATGAAATCTTTTCTCTCGGTGTAATTAATTATAATCGGTTCAATCAGGGTTTTGTGATCGATATATTTTTATCTCTCAATTAATGCTGTAAATTTCGCGTACGACATAAGCTGACGGCTGTCATAATAAATATTAATTCTCAATGCTTGAATTGAGTTAGGCCTTTTCAGCATGCCTTCCGAGTTACGTCGGTTCAATAAACAATATTTGAGACACGTTAGTTTGTTTCTGGATCGTGAGATAAGTCCGTTTGGAATAGAACGCTGATATATCTCAGTTTGAATAATTTTCATGAGTTACTTCAGTTTCATTAGGAGCCGTCGATAACCTAATAACGAGGGATACACGGAGAAAAGGGTGTAGTTGTAGGAACTATGGAATTGATACGTGCCAACCAACGGGCGTGGTAAAATATTGCATTAGCAAGTTATTACGTGTCAGAACCAACCGATTGGTAATGCCAACTAACCGATTGATGTCAACCAACCGATTGGTGGCGCCAACTAACCGATTGGTAGTGCTAACCAACCGATTGGTGGCGCCAACTTACCGATTGGAAGTGCCAACCAAACTACATCTAACGTTCCAAGCATTTAGAGGTTAGATTTCTCAACTAACCCATTTTCTCCGTGTACAGATGGGCCAAATAGCCCGGCGATCACTACTCACATCATATTAAAAGTGAGGAAAATAATCACAGTCCCACACCCTATAGAAAAATAACAACATGAACAAACACTACAAATAATAAAACTATTTATTGAAGAGGACCTAAACCAGGATCGAAACGTAATAAAGAATACTAATTCTTTAACCTAGCCGCCAATAGCCGACTAACCATCTTCCTAATGTGTTTTTTTAAATCTAAAAGTGCTAAAATGTCTCACGAGGATCGAAAAAAAATGTAACTTTTTCTTTGGTTGGAGAAAAAAAAAACTTACGCCACACTTTGATAGCATACTCAATCACACTTGAAGAAAAAATACGGAAAAATAGATATCGTGAATTTTCGGCATAGTGTTTTTTTGTCAAGTTCATAATCCCTGTGCGTGACGTGAGGGAAAGTTTAAGTACCCGCTATCGACGGGTCTCTCGAAGCCTCACATCCGAAAAGTGAGACTATAGCACCCTACCGAATTCCATCCAACTAAAGTAGAATGAAAGTTTTGCCGTTATAACTTGAGAAATAAGTGAAGAACGTTTCTGGCAAAGGTGACTTTTGGTGGCTGGTACATGAGTGCGGTAGATTTCCGTCTAGGATCTAGTTTAAGAACTGGAAATGTACCGTAGCTATATTACAATCGGATGTAGCGAAATATATACTTCTCGAATTTAAGGTGGTTCTTGCAGAACTTATGAATCAAGTGTCAGTGTATTTAAATACGAAATAAATCAGCAAAAATTAATTTCAAAATGAATTCTTGATTTTGACTTGTATTTAATTGACAGGCAATGGGTTTGTCTGCCGAAATTGACGCCGGATAAGCATCGAGTATCTATACTGAAATGCATCGATGGAGACACTTCAAAATTTCAACCTTGGACCTTTTTTAAGTAAGTCAAGCGTACAATAGCAGTATATGAGGGTAACGGAGAGAGAGATGTGCTTTATACTGTTCGCATTTTTCTTTCTGTAACCTCATGATTCTGGGCTGTCAGCTAAGCGCCACGATAAATAAACCGCACGTCCTGATTAATTCCAGGTACACTTTCATGGTCGGTGAGGTACGAGTTTCAGAGTGCCGCAGCCTTGGTGACATATATATCTATGACCTCGAGGGTATGAGACTGGGACATCTTGCGAAACTCACACCGACAATCCTTAAAAAATGCGAAGTTGCAGCAACGGTAAGTTGGTCCTTTAAATATTGTACATTATTCAACCATTTACTCTAACGTATTCTTGATTATGTTTATTATTCTTGATTGTATTCTGAAATAAGCGTACGTGATTTTACTTTATACATAATATAATTCGGTCGTAATATAATTTTTTTTCTAATGCTGTTTTACACTAGCTACAAAAGTCAATAATCCTTTCGTTAAGCAAAATAAAAACTAGAGCCGAACGAGTTGCGATTGATATTTAATACATTTGAGATAGGTTTCGACATAGTGGTAACTATTGTCAGAATGAAATACTAAATTTTATTACAGTTGAATTTTATTGAGTCTTTAACATTTATTGAATTCGCGACTCGAAAGTAGATATAACCAAGAAAATAAATTCGCGAATATCCGATCGAGCTGTCAACGACGTCCACATCCGGAGGGCATCTTCTTTTCGGTTTCGCAATTCTTCTTTCAAATGGCTTCTTCAGCAGTGGAAGCATAAAAGAGCTAAACCTTTGTTTCAGAAAGCTTACGGGGCGAGAATAAAAGGAATTCATTTCGTCAACGCACCGAGCTTCATCGACCGAATTGTCGCACTCGTGAAATCGGCCATCAAACCGAAACTTGCAGCCAGAGTAAATGAAAGATATATAGTTTTCTCAGATGTCTTGCACTATCTTTCCCTTAAATCAACAGAACTTTAGTTTTTTTTTATTTCTGTCGTAACAGATACATGTTCATTCGTCGAAATTCGATTCGCTATATGAGTACGTGCCAAAATCAATATTGCCTGTGGATTATGGCGGTGATCAACCTACAATGAACCAATTATCTGGTAATCGAAAATATTCTCGAGTCTCTATTGTAGTCTTAATTTTTACTATAACCATAATTGTTGTCTGACTCATACAGAAAGTTGGAGACAGAAGTTCGATGAATGGAGGGACTGGTTTTTGGCTCAACAAAACGTAATCGTCGATGAAAATCTTCGACCCGGATCAAGTATAGACATTGACGAACTATTTGGATTTTCGGGGTCCTTCCGAAAACTCGAAGTTGACTGAACAACTCAACTCCTTTACCTTTGTATGGTATCGAAATGATACAGTACCCACTTAAGCATATATTATATTAAATTATAGTTAATAGACGAAGACACCTGGGACAAATGCTTTGTTGTAAATATCTGATTAAAGAAATATCTGATTAAAGAATAAAAAAATCCCGTGCAGAAATATAGTTGGAGCTCCAACTTGGCTCTTTCTAGATTGCCCTAATTGTAGTAGGGGCCCTACTAGGCTAGTCACGCTTGAAAGTACTACCCTTTAGAGGCTCAATATGGGCGACCCTAGTGAGAGTTCCACATTTAAGCCTGATTAGGGCCCGAAGTTTGTCGTGACCGCCGCTGTTGAGCCTAGTAGGGTTCTAGAGTATATTCCCTATTGTGGATGCCACGTTTATACCTAAAAAGGCCCCTTATTTAAGCGCGGTTGCCCGAACTAATTTCTGCACGGGATACTTCACACCCAGGAAAAAGATCTTGATAACGGGACTAGAATCTACGCATCGGAAATAAAATTTCTTATTTTAATGCCGACCTACTAGACTTCCATTCACCTCAAATAAATTTTTTTATTTGTAATTAATATACTTATTTAATAGTAAATATATTCAAATCTAAGAAATATTTATTTGGGTCGGCAATTATATAAATGGTGATTAAAAAAAAAAAATTATTGGGATATTCCTCACTATCCCTTAGAAGCTCAGAAACTGCCTCTCGCTCAGCAGTTGGCGCGCAAATCAGTGCGCGGCTAAGCGGTCACCCATTCAAGTTATGACCGCAAATAACGCTGCTTAACTCTGGGGACCATCGAATCCATACACCGTATACACCGCCATACACCATTTAAAGAATATATAATTTTTATATAAATATACAACAAGAATTAAGTCAAATCGATAAATGATGCATGTTGATAATAATAAACTCCAATGATGAAAGGAAATAAATATATGTTGGATTATAAGATAGTTCTAATTGATTTTATTTATACATATCTAATATATGTATTTGGTCGTTTTAAGGAGAGGGAATCAGGTCAAAAAAATGAATTTTGGAAATTCAATATCATCCAAATCCTATTGCATATAAAAATGCCCAACGCACTATATTGTTGGTACTCGATGAAAGGATTTTTTACTATCGTATGACTTGCATATGCTTTTCAATATTATCTTAAGCAAAGTTCTTAGGTTTTCCATTCTGCGCATGATTCAGATCAAACTACCAGGCTGATTGGAATGGTTGACGTCTCATTTTTTTTTTCATGAAAAGATACACCGGCTAAATGGAGCAAATGTTAATAAAAGGTAATATTTTTCAACTGACACAATTATTAACAAATGAATTTTATGCTATTTTCTAAATCAGTGATTAACTTTGCTCTCAGAATGAAAAAAAAAGTTTGCTCCATTTAGCCGGTGTATTTTTTCATGAAGAAGAAAATGAGATGTCAATCATTCCAATCTGCCTAGTAGTTTGATCTGAATCATGCGCAGAATGGAAAACCTAAGAACTTTGCTTAAGATAATATTGAAAAGTATATGCAAGTCAGACGACAGTAAAAAATCCTTTTATCGAGCACAAACAATATAGTGCATTGGGCATTTTTGTATGCAATAGGATTTGGATGATATTGAATTTCCAAAATCAATTTTTTTGACCTGACTCCCTCCCCTTAACAAGATCTTTTTCCCGGATTAAGAAAGTATTTAGTAGCAATAAATAAAATATTTTTTTAGTATCCGCTGCACAGTGAAAGTTGATTAAAATAAATAAATATGTTGGAAATAAAAAAACTGAAAAATTAAATGAAATACATATTTGTTGGATGGAAAGTAAATTTTCGTTGATTGAAATAATTAAATGTTGAATAGATAATTTTAGTTATTATTACCAAACCTTTTGTCTGGGTGCAGACTATTGAGAAAATATAACGAAGTGCGTAACTGCAATAATCAACATGGCCGATAAATAGATAAAAACTGAGAAATATTATCGCATCATTGCCGATGAAAATAATCTTTCCAAGCAGATATTTGATGTAACGTCGCCTAGATTATTTTTTTACTCCTGTGGTAAAAAAGACCGTAACCACGCACCGAACAATATAAAAACGGGATTTATTTATACAATAACCTTAAAAACGTCGAACTGTCTTGTCGATAATCCTTTATTCATTTCAAGACTTTGTGCTCGGGCGTCTACTTTCACCATAAAATAAGAGTCGGCGAAGAATAGCCTTTTGTGCAGTAGAAACATTATACTGTTGCGATATCGCTGAGATAAAATACGATTGACAACGAAGATACAGCAAGGCTCTCGGCAGGATCGTGTCGATACAATGTCGATACTGAAATGAAGAGGGCGGAGACGAAAGAGAGAGACCGACAGTGAACGAGAAAATCGTTCGGTGGTCCGGTGCCGAAAGCGAAAGGAAATTACGTGGACGAGGAAGAAGTGGATAGTAGTAGGTGTTGCCGTGCGGTCCCGGGGGAAGTGAGGACCGCGAGGTCGGAGGTGGGATAATAGGGATAATAAATGGCTGTGGTCCTCCCTTTGTAGCCGTGCGCCCCCGTTTCACGATCCGTATGTGCCGCTAGTGCCGTTACCACTGCTGCTACTGCCTAAAGCTCTCACTCGCCCGTAGCAAACGAAGAGGCAACCAGCGATAGTCTCCTATGTGTGTAGCAACCCTACCTACGTACGGCACACGGCCCGAGGCTTCTCTCTAGCGTTCCAATGTCGTCGGCCGAATGTTCCGCAAAATTGGACGGCAACCAGAGAAGATCGAAGGGCTTTGTAAATCTGACAGCATTCTCCGTTACAATTTCAACAAGGATATAATGCTTTACTTGTACTTCCGAATAGCGCGTATCTCCGATCCTTTGGAAATTTACTATACTAACGGATTTTTATCTGCCAATCACAAATAGTGTAAATTGGCACAAATTTTCAACATGAAAATAGAAAAAAAATCCAGGATGATCACCATATCTCCGGCCCCCCAATTTTAACATTGGACCATAAAATATGGACGAAAAGAATTCAAAAAGCAAGAGTTGTCTTTTTTTGGGTCTTATTTTCGGAGTCATGACGCATTGAAGAAGACAAAAAAATTTTTTTTCTTTAGGTTCGAATTATAGTGATTATACGGATATTATGTATATTTTCGTCTACGACAATGCATAATATGTTCGATGTATAGGGGAAATAATATTTTCACACATGACAACAGTTTTTGACCAAATTTCTTTTTTTTTCTAAATAATATTATTGTCTTGCTAAATTTAGCAACAAACCTGCCAATGAGTAAGTCCCCTTTTTTTAAAGTAACTAACAAGCGTAATTGCAACTTATTTACTTACCGAAAAAAGGTTATTTTTGATAATGTACAGAGAGTCATAGAACTTTACAGTTTCTAGGGTAGATCTCGAGTCCCGCCGTAACTCAGGTGTGGTTCACACCTCAGGTAGATTAACGATAATTCTTCGAGCTTGTTCCCCGGCACGTTAGTCTCTCAGATTTACTCGCAGTCTCTTATCCGCAGCCAGGTAGTACTTCTCGAGAGGTCCAAGTTCTCGCTTAAGGCTCAAGTCGTCCTTTAGACTTCGAACGCTCGACTGGCACGGCGTAGGTCGACTATACGGCGTTCGCGAAGTCTCTCTAAATGGAAATTTGCAGTAGCAAAGTTTCTCCTCGCGGGGCGTGCTATCGTCTCTCCGTCGCTCTTACTCACTTTTGCAACTTGTTCTCTGTGCGCGACTAGCACTCGAGTGTAGACTCGAAGAGCATCGAGAACTATAGAATAAGAAAGGAGATCTTCACATTTTCGTCTCTATATGCTATCTCGTTCTTTCGTTATCAACTCAACCAGTATATGTGTATATATATGTATATGCATTTTTTTAAATATATAGGACCACGATTAACCTTTGGTGACTTGACGTCATTCATTTATCTTCTTTAACTCATTTCAACGAATTAAAAATGGTTTTATTTGAACCGACACTGGTGGTTCCCGCGCAAAAATGGAAGTATGAAAACAGTATTTCCCAAATATTAAAAGTGTCTTGAATGATAGTATGCCAAGGCTGGCGTAGTGGAATAAGACATACGGAATAATATTTCGCCCAAATAAAGAAGGTATTAAAACAGTATTGAAAATCTTTCCAAAAGTAAAAAGTCTTAAGTGTGATCTATTGGACTGAATAATAGTAAAGAATATTGCACCGTTTTATTAGTTTTTATGGTCCAGGTCGATATCTACATGGCTTGCGGTGTCCAGATCGATATTTCTATGGCTTTCGGTGTCCAGGTCGATATCTCCATGGCTTCCGGTGTCCAGGTCGATGTCTCCATGGCTTTCGGTGTCCAGGTCAATATCTC